>JAJKFI010000091.1:3261538-3357183 GCA_029204185.1 Lerista edwardsae
ACACACACACACACACACACACACACACACACACACACACACACACAGGACTCAGAGATGGCTGACCACGGTCCTGATGCGTCTGTGGCTGGGTGTGGCGGGGCTAACCCTTCCGAATGGGGTGCACAGAGGGAAGAAGCCCATTGGCAAGCGCTGAAGCAATGAAGTGGGCACAGGCTGCTTGCCTGCCTTATGGGGATCGGGGCAGTGCATTGTGGCACACTCAGAAAAGGCCACACGAGGGTTTGCTATTGCACGCAGGCGAGACAGGCGGACCCTCTTCCTCGGGATCAGCAGCCAAAGGGGCAGCAGGGGGCTGCGGGGGGTGGTGGAGAAAAGGGGGGCCTTACCTTGTTGTCGATGACAGCCGAGAAAAATGTCTCAAAGTCTTCGGCCGGCTGGAGAGAGAAGCAAAGGAGGAAAGGTTGACAGTGGCAGCACTGCAGAAGTGCCCGACTGCTGCCCACTGCTGAGGCCAGCTGCTGCCCGCCAGGGGTCATGTCTCCAGGCACAGCATCTCAGGCAGCAGGGGATGGAAAAGCCCCACCCCTGCCTGGGAGCCTGGAGGGCCCCTGATGCTGCCCCCTGGAGTAGCACTGGGCTCCCTAGATGCGTGGCATGACAAGTGGGAAGGGAGCGGGGACAAGAGCGCCTGCTCTGCCCAGGACTCCATCCCCGGAGCCTCTAGGTCCGAGAGCGCCAACGTTTCCAGGGCTGCCAGAATGGGACCCACAGGCCTCCCTTTGGGGGCCACAGTCAGGGCTGGCCCAAAGTTTCCTGCGTCAGGGGAGGGAGGCCAAAAGCTGCCCCCAACTTGGCACTGTCCCAGCCTCTGCTCCTCCCTCCTTGAAAGGAAGATGGATATGCGGAGGATCTCTGACCCTCTAGGCCACCACTCCGCTCTCCTCCTCGGCGCTTCCTCTTCCATGCCATCCTCCTTTGCCTTTGCCACTCTTCTGCCTGAGGCAATGCCTCAGTTGGCCTCACAGTGGGTGGGCCGGTCCCCACAGGTCAGCAGGAAGAGCACCTGCTCCGCTGCAGGGCTACGCTGGCTCAGTGGCCACCAGTCACAGGACCTGGGGGTGCCCGGTGGGGAAGACCCCTTGCCTGGGAATGTGGAAATCCCTCTGCCTTCACTCAGAGTACGGGGCCAGAGAGGCCAATGGACACTGGGCAGCCCTTCAGCTACCTCTGCTGGGCGGGGGGAGCGTTATCAATTGGCCCCGCAAGCCGGCCTGGTTCCGGAGCCGCAGCTGCTCCAGGTTAATTTCGCCCCCCCCCCAAAGAAGAGAGGCAAAGCAGCCAAGGGCCGAGCGAGAGGGCCAGGGGGGCCTTGCGGGGAGGCAGAACCACTGGAGGGGGGGGGCCTTGGCGAGGAATTAGCAGCCAGCCAGCGCAGCTCCTAATCCCATCAGCCCCCCGCGGAGCCGCAAAGCCCCTTCAGCAGGCAGCCGCTTCCACTCACGTCGCCCACTTTGATCTTCTGGTGCTGCTCCAGGAGCTCGGCTTTGATGCGGGGCCACAGCGAGTCGGGGGCGTAGAGGCGGGAGCAGGCCGAGCACTTCTGCCCGCCGTACTCGAAGGCCGAGCGCAGCGTCCCGCTCACCACGCTGGGCACGTCGGCCGAGGAGTGGACAAAGTGGAAGTTCTTCCCGCCGCACTCTGGGGACGAAGCAAAGGCGGGGGAGGCTGCCTGGGGGTGCGCGTCCGCACAGGCACAGAGTCAGCGTCCCCAGGGGGGGGCCTCCCTCCACAAGGGGGACAACTCCGACAGAACTACGAACGCTCCCTCCTCCCCAACCAAAGAAGAGGACGTGGCGGCCCCTCCAGCGCCAACGTTCTACACAGGGCCCCGTGCAACCGCAAGAGGCATTCTGCGAGGCATTCCAGCCCTTGTGCCACCCACCTGCGTCCGGAATGGCTCCAATTGGGAGCTCGCCAGGCACAAGGGCGGAGGGAGGGCCAAAATCACCAGTGGGTGGTGACCCACACTTTGGGAAACCCTGTTCTATGGCAATACTCTACTCCCTTCCACAACCATGTTAGAATCACTTTTCTCTCTTTTCCTGTGTGCGTGAGGGAAATCTAGACTGCAAGCTTTGTGGGGCAGGGACTTAATGACACCTTCTAAAGGGTTGTGCGTTTTGCTCTGGACAAATGGACAGACATGCTGCCAACCAAATGCTGTCCCATGGATCAGTTTGAAACAGGCTTTCTCGGCAGACAGGCCCCCGGGTGCCCTCAATGCTTGTCTCTTCCCGCCTTTGGCAGAGAAGAAAAAAAAGGCCTCAGGCCTTACCTCCAGCCAGCCGTGGGAAGGTGCGGTATAGATCCAGGTTCTCCGAGACCTGCTTCCAGAGGCGCTTGAAGGTTCTGGAAAAGGGGGGAGAGGGAGGATGAAGTGGGGACAGACCCCTGCAGGAAACAGTCAGAGGGGCCACAGCTGGACCAGAGAAAGATCAACCATCTCCAGATCTCTAAATGAACTCTGCCCGCCCACCCTCCCTCCCTCCCTCCCCCTTGGATCTGAAGCTATCATCCCACTGCCCCAATTCATCCCAGGACAGTCTGCCAGCAGCCCCTGGTAAAATGTCCTCACTCTTGCCTTGTGTGAGGAACCTCCTGGTTCCTCTATCCCAGAATCCCAGTTGCAGGACAGCCAAAACCCCTCCTGCTGGTGCATTCCAGAGGCGGCTGGTGGAAGAGGGCTTTTGCCTAGACGGCCTTTGGCCTCACCCAGCAGCAAGTCTCAACTGCTCTTAGCGGGTCTTCCTCCCTCCGGATACATCTCTATTTGGGGGGGGGGCATTTCCACCCGCAAGACCCCTCCCTCCTTTCTCGTTCTCTCCGATTCCCAAAGACTATTAAAACTGCTGTGGCCGCTACTAAACCGCCAAAGGCCACGGTCGGATGCACCCTGCTCCTTAAAGGTGGGGAGCTCATAAATTAGCGCCAGCGAGAGGGACTCCTGGGGAGAGGCGATTAGCATTTTTATTGTTTTGGAAAGCAAGAGTTTGGTCACACTTGAAATCAAAAAGAAGAGACACAGGGGAGGGAGGGGGAGAGAGAGAGAAACAAACTGATACACTTCTGTCCCCAATTCTCCTGCACTGCTACGGGCAGGAAGTGGCAGCCCCCAAACAGGAAGTCAAGCAGCCTGTGAGCTCTTAAACATGGCCTCCTGGAAACGGGAGCAAATTAGCTGGAAGTCAGGCAACCCATGAGCTTGTTAAGATAATGTCTGCAAAACAGCGGCATATAAACAGGAAGCTGACCAACCCATGAGACCTTAAAGGCAGCTTACAGGAAGTTACAACCTCCAGACAGGAAGTCAAGAAACCTGCCTGCTGCAAAACACGGATTCCAGCACAGTATCTTTCATAACTCATGGAATCTTATCCTTGGCTTTCTAAAAAGAGGGAGGACCATGTGTTTTGAGAGCACACGGCCCCAGATGTCACCCCGCTCCCAACATCTCCACTTAGGACAGGATCAGTGGTGTCATATACTCTCCAATAGACGGAACGCTGGGCGGGACTTACGCGTGATCGGCAGCCCGTCCACTCACTTCCGCTTTCTTCTCGCTCGCTGCACGGCGTTCCCTGGCCTCGGAGGGGGTGCCTGCTCGCCGGGGGGGATGGGTGGGGGGCACGCTGGGTGCCTGGGCGAGCAGGCGCTCCCTCCGAGGCCAGGGAAAGCTGCGCGGCGAGCGGGAAGAAAGCGGAAGTGAGTTGGACGGGCTGTCGATCACACGTAAGTCCCGCCCAGCGTTCCGTCTACTGGAGAGTAGATGACACCACTGGACAGGATGCCTGGGAAGGGGCCTCGACCTTCGGGCTGAGATTTTTGAGGAACAGGTCACAGCAAACAGGGACCAGAGCAAGTCTGCAATGCAGATTCAGCACTCCGTACAGTTTCAAAGCCAGAACCTGGTTCCACCCCACCCCCCTTTCAAACGGATGAACAATGACAGGTTGCTCAGTGAGGCTGGAACTTGGACCCCACCCTCTTCACAAAGAAGGTCGGATGGGCCCCGTTTTCAGCAGGATTTGGCATTGTAGTTTCCAGTGGGGGGCTCCATGCCCTCCCACCCTCCCCCCAAAAATATGAGTGTGGAACTAACTCCTGGAACATTGTAACTGGGAGCCACGGAGAGAACGTGCCTGCAGTCTCTCCAAAACGCCTGCTTACTGCTTGGGCCAGGGAGGGTTCCACGGCCCTCAAGGCTGGAGCCACATTCAGCGTGGAACGTCTCCCCTCCGCCTCCTCCCGCGTCCATCCCGATACAGCTTGCAATGTTCAGATCAGGAGGGTTTGCAGCAGGCTCTGTTTGCAACCCCTCAGTCTTGTCCACTAAATCCACCCTGCCTCCCCAGAGGCTCCCCCCCCCCCGCCGGGTAGAAGCACACACACCCCTGCCCAGGCTCCCAGCCACCCCCACTCACGGCACACTGCCGGTGAAATTCAGTCCGCAGAAGTGCTCGGAGGCAGTAACCGTGTCGCCAAAGACGGGGCCGTCAGCTGGGACAAACTGAATGACGTCGGGGGGTAGTCCTGCCTCCAGGAGGACCTTGTAGACGGCGTAGCTGGACAGCAGGGCCGTGTCGCTGGGCTTCCAGAGGACCACGTTCCCCTGGAAGGAGACAGAGCACAGTCCTGAACAAGGCGGGCTCAGGGAAAGGCAAGGAAGACTCTGCTTTTCGCTACAGTTTCTCTCTCTCTCTCTCTTTCACCAGATTCCAGTGAAAACCTCTGGGCCCAGCACACAAGATTCTAGTCCTCAGCACTGGAGAGGAATTCCTGAAAACTGGACGGCCAATGCCAACAAATGTGATTGCTCCAGGAATCTGGTTTGGCTCTTCAAAGATATGCCAGGGCCAAAGGCTTGTAAATTGGGGGTGGGGGGTGGGTTAGGAACCCAGTTCCAAATCTCCCTGTTCCCATCTCAATTCCTAGTCATCTCCGATTTCCCAGCAAAGCTTCCTAGCTACTTCTTGCCTGAAATTCAGGGGTGTTTAGGAACGGGACTCTGCTTTTGCAGTTTCCGGCTGGGCCCTCAGCAGGATGGACCCCCTCCCAGGGCTCCAAAGCTGGCTGCATTGCTATGCACCAGGCCAAAAAAGGCAGGAGCCGTTCCCCTTCAAAGACCCCTCTGAGTCGCAAGGCGCTGTCCCTGGCGCAGACCCTCACCATCAAAGCAGGAGCCCCTGCCAGGTTGCCTCCGATGGCGGTGAAGTTGAAGGGAGAGACGGCAGCCACAAACCCCTGCAGGAGTGGGGAGAGAAGGATGAATGACAGTGTGCCATCGGCAGCCAGGGTGGGAAGAGCTGAGCGGGGAACGAGGCAACCACCGGCAGGGCTGCTTGGAGGGCATCTGCATTCCGAAATGGGGCACAGCAGGCAGCGTTTAAGGAGGTGTGCAGGGCCTCAGGAGGGTGCTCCAGGCAGAAGGGGCAACAAGGGAGGAGGGCTGTTCTGCTAGCAGGGGGCTCCTGGAGGGTTGAAAATGCTGCACCTAGAGGAGCAAATGTCACAGGCAGAGTTTCAAAGTGACAGTTCCCAGCTTTGTCGCAAAATGCAGCTTGGTAAGGGGGGGCGTGTGGGACTAGGTTGCTGGAGAAAAGGAGCCGAGGGGAGCGCTCCACGACCTCTGGTGAGCCAAACTCCAGCACGGGAAAACTGGGCAAGCCTCTAGCATCGCTCCAGACAACCTCTTAAGAGCTCAGCCTTGTTGGCGCCATTTACTCAGACCGCATTTCCAGCACAGGTTGAGAGCCCCTTTTCCGGACTGCTGGGGACAGGAAGGAGTCTGGATTTTGGAATAATGGCATCACTGTAATGAGAACGTTTCCTCTTGCTCTTTCCACTGTTGCCCCTCTGGGTGTCAACTAGACTCCTTGACTTTTTCCAGCCATGGCACACGCCACAGAGCAGAGGACAGAACTTACAGCCTGTACGTGGGAATGAGCACAAGACCTTCTGGTGTTCACACGACAGAACGTTCAAGAAAAAGTCTTGGACAAACGTGCCTGGAGTTTGGACGGAGCACCCCTTGTCGACCAAAGGCCAGCAGCTTTCCCTTTGTGCTGTCCCAGGCAGTCGTTTTGGGGCAGCGCTGGAGGAAGTGTCCCTCCCTGACCCCCCCCAACTCAGGCATTGCTCCCGATGTACCTCCAGGCCCCGATAGACCATGCTGTTGGTGCTGGGGGGGACACTGAGGGGCTGCTGGCCCTCCAGTTCTACTGCGTACTTGGCGTTGAACCGGAAGAAGTCGATCAGCTCCGCGGCCGCGTCAATCTCCGCCTGGATGACGGTTTTGGCCTAGACAAGAGGGGGGCAAGGCAGGGTCACCGCAGCAGCGTAGCGAGAGGAAGGTCGGCAGCAGCCAGCAGCTCCTGGGCAACGCTCTGCCCACGGAAGCCTGGCCCTGCCCTGTGGTGAGCCAACGGGCTCCGCACACACCCCGGGCCTTACGCCCCAACACAAGGGCTTGCGAGGGAGACCTGGGGCACCCCACACGGGACAACAACGCACTTCCAGAGCCATCTGGCCTGATGTTGCCTTTGTGAACAGCAGAACTGGGCTCCCTGAGGATCAGGACCGTGGACTGCAGGGGAGCTTCAATCTTACCCAATGCTGTGGGGCTAATCCACGGGGGGGGGGCAGGGGGGAGTCTGGCCTGGCTGTCCATTAAGGTGAGGTAAAGCAGTGGGATGCCCAGGCCAGCTGTTGCCACAAGGTTGCTGCAAAGGCTCACCTGCCCAATCATGGTCTTGGCCAAGATTTCGGCTCTCCTGGGTCCACTCAGCATGTCGGCGGCCTTGAAAAAGATCTCGGCGCGATCCTGGACGGGCCGGAGGTCCCACTCCTTCCGGGCGGCCAGGGCAGTCTCAATGGCTTGGTTCAGCAGTGCCTGAGTGGGCAGGAGGAAGACTGTCCCCCAGTGCCCCAGGTCCAGAGAAGGCAGAGGCACCTTCCCAGCCTGACCCCCGCCCCCGCCCTCACCCTTGCGTGGTCCCTGAACTGGGCTGCAACTGGGGCCCTGATTGACTGCCTGACGCGGAGAGAGGAGAGAGGCCAGGGGAGGCAGAGGGATTTCCTCCCCCTCTTATAGGTGAACGTGGGGTCACCCCAATGACTTTGATCTGCAGCAGATCCAAGACAGAGAAAAGAGAGTCTGTCTTCTCACAGTGTTAATCTATGGAACTCTCTGCCATAAGATGCAGCACTGGGCACGAGCTTACAGAATTTTAGAAGACAATTAGACAACATCATGGAGAAGCAGGCCAGGGCTATGAGTGGCCCCGGGGAACCTCTGTGTGTGTCTCAGAACAGCAGTTACTGGTGGGGGGGGGGAACATGTCCTGTTGTGTGATCCCCAGAAGCATCTGGCTGCCCACTATGGGCATGGCAGAGACCCAGCAGCCTCATCAGAAGGTGCATATATTCTGCGTTGGGGGAGACGTGGCCTGAACAGTCCAATAAGCCCTGATACAGAGAGACAGCGGAATTACTCACCCAAGGAGAGGCTGAGGGGAAGGTCACCCACACAGAGCCACAAATCCTACAGAGAGTCATCAGTCACCCTCCCTAGCGGGCAGGCCCTTTTGGCTACCCCACACTTCTAATTGTTTTACTGACTTATGTCTCCTGGCATGCGAGCGCTCCCACCCCTACCCCCACCCAACAGAGTCTGGGTGTTACAAACATAACAAAACAGTCTGGGCCATACAGGTTTTCTGCGGGGGGGGGGGACGGACAGCAACACACAACTCACCTTATCTGCATAGCAATATTTGGCCACTTTGTGTGAGTGGTTAAAAGGCTGGAAAAGAAAAAAAGGAAACCAGATTTCACTGCAGGAGCCAAAGAACAAACGCAGAGATTGACAGTCTGTCAACGCTTTGGTTTTAATTGGGTGAAACTTCACCCATTCTATGCTGTAACATTAATAAGCGATGTAAAAGGATAGGTGCCTGCCAGCAGAACTCACCGACACTTGATACCTCACATCAGTGGTCCACACCTCCTTGCCCCCTACGACGCATGGGATTGCTTCGGTCTTGCCTTTCAGGTCGTTGAGAGCCTACGTAAAGAAGCACAAAAAACCATGGCACCTGCATTTAGCTATTCACTTGGGTCGTCATACAGCCCACAGGTTGACCCTCCTCGAATTCCTCCTCAGGCTTCTATATCCCAGGGAAACGCCGGGTTTGCTCACACCTCCCGGGCCTCCACTCCTCCGATGCCCTGCTCCTCTGAGAGCGCAGTCCTCACCTGCACTGGAACAGGCAGGCCGATGGGCTTCTTGGCCTTCGGGCCAAGGTCAAGGATGGTACCTGCCCTGTAACCAGCACAGGTGAGGACTGGGCTTGGGCACAGCATGGAGTTTAGTGCCTTTACCCCATGAGACATCCCAGCCAGCTCGATAGGGCTACTCAGAACTGTGCCTGCACTTTGGCAGGTGCAAATCCAAGCGGCCTGTATAAGGCTCCAGCCTACCTTGCCCAGGCTGGTCCCTTCCTGGGCCTGAGGCGCCTCCCGGCCCACCCACAAGTGCCCCCTCCCCACCCTCAGAACGCCCTCCCGCCGCCCTCGCCAACCCTTGTGCCAGCCTGCCCTGGCACAAACTCACTGGCGCCATGCGCTGGCTCAGCTTCCCTCCAAGTGGCCGTGACAGTGCTTCACGGCATGCACTCAGGATGTGCTGCCCGTGACCCCTTGGCCCCCTGGCTGCCCCTCGTGGCTGGACACTCCCCACTGTTCACCACGGGTTGCTATGCCAGGCCCTCTGCCTCACACGTACTGCGATCTGGCTGACTACTCTGGCCCACAGGAGTTCCCTGTTGAGTCAAGCCAGCAGCACACCTCTAGGCGCCCCCCCTGCCCCCGCCCCCACCACCTCTTCAGACTTGGCCCATATGGGAAAGTCCAGCGCAGACAGAAGACAGAGGCACCATCACAGCACAGACCTCCTGGAGAGCCACTCGCTCGGGGCTGCCGGCCATGAACTGCAGAACGGGCTCGTTGACCACCTCGATGGGTGCTCGGTGCTGCCATCGCAGCCTGGGGGGGGAGAGGGGGGAGGCATTAGCTGGATTCGCATGAGAGTCCCATTTGATTGCCGTAGTGATTTTTTTCTGTAAACCACTTTACAACCTTTTGTTGCTGAAAAGAGGCATATAAGTATCGGCTACCTCCACAGACTCTAGTTTCAGCTGATCACTGGGGATTGTCTGTCCTGCCAGCAGGTCACGATGCAGGCTGCTGCCCCCATGCAGAAGAGGGCTGTGCCAGTCAGGAGGACAAACCCACGAAAGGTGCAAGCAAGATCTTAGATGCAACTATGCATAAAAGCAACGCATTTCAATCTAGAAGTGCTTTTCCTTCAGGAAATAGGTTTCAGCTACTGAAGACATGGATTAGCTAATTGAGGGAAAGTCTTTTAGTAGATTAAAAAATGTGCTTTAGGGCCAAGTTGGAATTTGCACCTGGATCTCATCCAACACGCATGTGACCACGTCAAGTTGCTTCGCCCTGAGCTGGCCCATAGTCAGTCTAGCTAAGTATTGTACTGTATACCATGAGCTGCAAATGCTTTTCCAGAGGTGTTGGAAAGTGGAAAGGGCCCTCTCCACCAAGTCCAGTACTGAGGAATGATTGCAACTGTGTGTAAAAAGGCAGGCTGAGGCACATGAGAGCATAGGAAGCAGTATCACCAGCATCTGCAAGAGGAGAGTCTCTCTCACAAAAGCCCCTTTGCAAAATGCAGCTGGCTCAACTCCTGCTTTCAGAGCAAAGAATACAAGTGCGGCCAGTAAACTGCACGCTTCAGCGAGTCGCTAGACCTCTGCATTTTGGTACAAAGTTTGCAATTCCTGTGTGCATCAGCACATTTTGGGGCCACCCAGTCATCACCTGATGGGCAGCACACATCGTAAGGCTTTCGGCAAGTTCAGGGGAAGAGATTCCGAAGGGCGGCCAGGTGGAAAAGACGGTGTGTTTGAGCGGGGGGGGGGGGGGGCGGGGGCTTTGCTGATTGCTCTGAGCTGCCTGGCTCCTATCTTTTGCAATGCTGATAAGTCCAAGCCCTCATTACTTCCGATAACCAGAAGGAAAAGTGTGGGGCAGATAAAAGAGGCCAGCCTGGAGGAGCCTGTTGCAATTATGGACTGGAAAGGAAAGTGAGTTAAGAAAACGGCATCCTTCGGAGCAACAGCAACTTCTTTCCTTCCCCCCACTCCCACACACCGTGTCAGATCTCTGGACTGAACCCAGCCTAGACCACCACAAAAATGTCTATGTGTTAATAACCTGCAGGCTGCCATATTTGAAGCAATTAACAGAGACAGCTGCTTCCTTTCCCAAATGTAGGCGCACGCTCTGCCTTGCAACCTGCTGTTCAAGGCTGCGAATATTGATCTGTTTTACTATGTAAACTTTGTTTTGCTGAAAAGTGGCTCTGCTCCCTCCCTTCTCCTTTGCTGCCCCTTATGTCTGAAGTGTCTTCCCAGATCCACCATGGGACGCCCCCCCCCTTGCTTCTTTCCCACCCACTTTGGCATTTATTTATTCGTTCTTTTTTCTTGCTGCTGCTGCTAAGCTTATGAAATGATCCCATTTGCCCCCTCACTTACACCTGCCAACTCCCTTGTGTAGGTTGTATCTTACAATATCTAGATTGTAAGCTCCTTGGGGCAGGGAGCAGTCTTCTCTTCTATTGGAAACTGCCATGCAGGTTGATGGCACTCTACAAACAAGAATATTAAACTAACAACTAACAACACTGCGACTTTACTTGTAAACCAACCTCAAGGCCTGTCGCAACTGAACCTAAACATTTGCACCAAAATACACAAAGAGTAAGTGCAACAAGAACCACAAAAGTTAAATCCCGCATGTCTGTTGTCGGGCAAGGCCTCGCTGAAGCCGGCCAACCCACGTTTTTGCAGGGAAGAGAAAAGAGGAAAGTTTCCACCGGTTGACAGATGCTACTAAAGTTCATCGGAAGGAGCAGCCAGCTTCTCCCAAAACTCTCGCCTCGGGCATGTTGCAAAATACTGGTTTTTACGCCTCCTCTGCCTCTCCACAAGGAAAGGAAGTGTGCAAAGATAAAAGGCACTGGTTTTTTCCAAGCTCATAGTAGCAGGGCTTGGGGGGAAATGGGTTTTTCTAGACTTGGGCTAAAACTTTGAACCCAAAGAGTTGCTGGAGGTCAAAATGGGATCTGGGCAGTTTTTCCAAGACACCCATTGCAACTGTTTTAAAAGAACCCACCCACCCCCAAATATTTTTATTGAGGTACCCCTGTGCAGTTTAGAAATGCAACTTCTTGCAACAGAACAAGAGGGAGCTTGGATCCTCCCCAATACAGGGGTGAAATGGGGAGGGCTCCTAGCACAATAAAGCGACCAGGGTGGGGGCATATCCAGGCATAATCAATGTAATCAACTAGTAGGGCATAATCAATACCCCCTACTGGGGGTATACTCTGTGTGTGTGGGGGGGGGGGTCCTTTCAGCCACACACACACACGCTCCAGAATAAGGGGCTTGTGGCCCCCCAAAAAAGTGGCAAAAGGCGCCCCTTCCGAAATCTGCAGGAGGGGCACGAAAGAGAAGCCCCTTCCTTAAAGAATTCTTGCAGACAAGGGGGAGGGAAGCTCTCCCCGCCCCCTCGCAGAACCAGGCGCTGGTAGAGGCGATCCTTTGCACGATTGCACCGAAAGTAGTCCTTGACACCACCGCCCGCAGCCCCACTCTCCAGCTGCCCCCACCCAACTCACCCCCAAGCCCCCACTCACCCCACCCTGGGCAGCGCTCTTTGCAATACAGGCAGCAACATGGTCTTCGGGACGGCAAGTGAAACACCCAAACGGGGGAAAGAGCACGCCTGGCAAGCACCCCCCCCCCGCGCCTGAACTTGGACTGAACCATGACTAAGAAAAAATGGGGGGGCTTTTTGTGCCCCATCTTTCCAAGGAGAGGACCATTCGTTGCATTTATTACGCTGCTTCGCCCTTCTGCAGAGGTTATTCCCAGCAACGTTGATGCCACCCTCCCAAATCCTCCAAGGACGGACCCTCCCTACTCTCCCAGTTTTTTAAAAAAAATATTCCCCCTTCCATGGCAATAAATGGTCTGGTCCTTTTCTCTTCGAGGAAGGGGCGGGAGCCGCCTCAGCCAATCAGAATGCTCCTCCGCCAAGTTGCGTCCAATCGGGTGCCGGATCCCCATTACAACGCCTGATGAAGGGATTGAAGGGCGAAGGCAGCGAAGACGCCTTAAAAGGGGGGTGTCGTTGCGAGCACCGGCTGGAGAGTCCGCCGGGCATCGCAGGGGGCGCCGCTCTCCGGGCAGGGAGGCTCGCGCTGCGGCCGTGCCAGCACAACGGCAGGCAGAAATGCAACTGGGGCAGTTCCCCCTGCCGTGGAAATTTCCTGTTGGATGCCTGCCTAGCACAACTGCTGCGCCCAGCTCACGGACCCTGGAGAGGAGGGAAAGGGGTTAGCGGCTTTGCCTCTTACAGAGGAGGGATCAGCTCTGCCCCCACAAGAACCTTATAGTGCCAGAAATTTTTAAAAAATCTTTACCGGTGAATAATAAATGCAATAGTAAAATCGTGTAAAAAACACAGTATGTGCAATACCACATTAATACAGCATTTAACCTCTGTCCAGAAATATTGTAAGTTTGTTAACATTTAGTGTGATAATCTGCATTATTTCCCTTGGGATCCGTATGCTTATTTAATAACATTTGGACACTACTGAAAACACCAATTGCTATATAAACTGTGTAAGTTATTATCTCCTAGTGGCAGCAGTTCTGATCTGGTCCAATTGATTATCTGGTGGGCCACTGTGAGATGCAGGAAGCTGGACTAGACGGGCCCTTGGCCTGATCCAGCACAGGAGCTCTTCTTATGTACTCCCAGATAGAAGAACCCATCCAATACAGTGATGCGGAAAACACAAATTCTGAGAATCAAAAGGGGAGGGGACTCCTTCCAGGCCAGAAAGCTGGACCCTGAGCAGTTTCTGGCCTCTCCTGTAGCTCATGGTTTGGTGTCTTTGCACCCTGGAGCCAGGTCTCACTGTGTCTGTGTGCTGCGGAGTGTGTACACTGATGCATAAGGGAAGGGGACAAATGGGTGCATGAGAGCGGATAGGCCGCTTTACCAGAACGTTAGGGGGGACTTGAGCTAGGACTGCCTTTGTCTAACACCTCCCAGCTTGGATTCCTCCAATGCCCCTTTGAAGGCTGCTTGGAAACTGCCACCAGAAGCCAGGCTGTGAGTTGTTCCAAGTAACAGGAAGTTACACTGGCAGCTGCAGGGACACTAGGCTGGCCACCCATTAGTTCCTGGGCACTATTCAAGAGCCGGGGGTGATTGGTTTCCTCAGGAACATACAGAACCAGAAAAAGTTGCTATTTTCTGAGGCTTCCGCTCTTTTGGGTTGCTGGCCCCAACTGTTTCCATGTTAAAAACATTTGTGCTGTGATCTCATGAATACCTGAAGTTAAGAGGCAGGAGATAAATGCTTCCAACTGTGCAATCCCAAAGGTGGAAATTACGTTTGCACCAAATACTACACTTTGTGTTGTGCCTCAGAGCTGGAAAGTCTTACTGCAGTCCTAGGGGTGGGTGTTGTGCAGCACCAGGACGTCGGCAACAAGTGCGCTCAACATTTTGAAACCTTGGCCAAAAAACCTCCATCAGGCTCCACAGAAGGCCAACTGAGACACTTGCCTAGAGACATAGGTCAATGTCAACAAGCCATCTTTCTGCAAGGGCTACCCAATAGTGTGTAGTGCCTCTTATAGATAAGGCCCTAATTCTATGTACAGTTTCCCTAAGGCTAAGTCCCACTGAACATACTGCGACTCTTCCAAGTAAACGTGTGGGTTAGCATTCCAATATCCTTTCAATGTTTGAGATTTTCAAGATCACACTCTGAACAGAATTGTGGAATCTGGGAGTGCTCCTGGACTTGCAACTCTCACTGGAGAATCAGCTGGCAGCACATTTGCCCGGCTTTGACTGGTGCACCAACTATGACCCTACTTGAGCAGATCAGGCCTGGCCACAGTAGTCCATCATAAGTGACTTCAAGACTGGACTACCGTAACTCACTGTATATGAGGCTACCCTTGACGACAGTTTGGAAGCTGCAATTAGTACAGAATGCAGCAGCCTGGGGGTGGGGGGAGGAGATACAAAACTGGACCGTTTGACTCAGTTGGACGACTGCTTCAGCAGCCACACCAACTGCCCCTTTGTGCCCAGTCTCAATTCCAGATGATGGCATTGGCCTTGAAGGCCCTTCAGACTTGAGCCCAAGCTGTCTGAAGGACCACCTTCTCCCGTTCCATGCCAGCCACCCTTAGGCGGTCTAAGGGGGCTCCACTTCAAGTACTTCCTAAGTTACCTCCCCCTTGTGGGGGGGGGGTAAGCCTTCTCTGGAGTAGTGCCACAATTATGGAATTCCCTTCCAGGGGGATTAACTACCCCTCCCTCATGGCTCTGTGGAGAGGGCTCATGTGTCAACATACCTATTTCACTTGGCATTTAGATGGGTGGATGTTGGTCTCTGGCCTAGGCTGACGAGATGTGCTGTGCCCCATTTTAAATGTGCATGTATGTTCAATGTTTTTAATTTTTTAAAACTTAGTGTTAACATTGTACTTTTAGCACGAAGCTCCGTAAGCCACCTTGGGCACTTGCTTCAGCATGGGAGAAGCAGGATATAAATTCTTCGAATACATACAGTACATACAAATAAACTCCCATTTTCCAGTTTTTACACACCTCTTTTAAATGACAGCCCACTCTAAGAATCAGGAATTAAATAAGCACATTGCTGCTGCTGTAATGTTCTTCTTGGGGAAGGAGCCAAACGGGCCACTCCCATTTAGACTGGGGCCCCTCCTTCCCCCCTTGCTCGTTCCCAGATTTAAGTCCCTCCTCTCCCCCCCCCCATTAGGCATGGAGAATAAAGTGCTTATAGGCTTAGTTTCCCCCTCCATGGGAAAGAGATGTGGCTGAATGGATGATGGTAAAGACAGTGAAAGGACAATACACAGAGACACGAAACTTGCAATAACCAGGAAGTTTGGCATTTATTGTAAGGGGTTTCTTCCTTTTAAACAAAGAATTACCATAACCCGTTTTCCCCACCAACAAGCTTCAGAGCATTCCCATTTCAGAGAAGCCCGTTTGGTACATAGAATATGAAAAAAACCCAAGGACCCCACCCTACCCCACCCTTTAGCTGGAATCTGAGGGCTGAAGGATGAACCAAATATCTGAGCTTCTCTCTTTGGAGTGTCAACTGCACATGACAGCTAAGCAGGGACAGACACGGTCATGAGGGGCTCCCTTAAAAAAAATGGAAGGAAACAAGGGGGCAGGACTCCACACTGCCTTGTGAGGAGAGGGGCTGGAGACATACTAGATTTTGGCATGTTCCGATGTTCGCCGCACACCCCCGTCCCATTTCCGAGTGCCCTTTCCAAAATGGAAGCCTGAGAACTGTGTTGAGCATCAGAACTGTGGCCCTGGTCCAGGCTGCCTGTGGTCCCTTGTTCAGGTAGTGAGGCTGCACTGCCAATGAGAACAAGTGGGGCGGGGGGAGATCCATCTTCTGTGAATGCAAACACTCTCCCCCACCTACCCAAGGAGCCCCTCCAGAGTCAGCTTCAGAAATGGTTCACCTCGGGGCCCTGCCTCCCAACCAGAGTGCAAATACCTTGATCTGGTTATATCCCCTCAGCATTCCCCTTAAAATATACTAATATACAGAATACAAAGCACAGTATGTACAACAATCCAGTAAACAGTTTTCATTCCCTCTTTTGCAGAAGTTGGCTTTGCAACTGGACCAGGAAGTGACTTCAGTCATGAGGGGAAAGGACGGAAGGGCAGGGGGCAGGCTCACCGACATGAATTGCCCTTTTGCCTCCCCCCCCCCAATCACAAGTACCAGCCTTTGCAGGAGATCACACATTTCTCCTAGGGAAGCTGTACTATTTGGGAAAGGCCACCAGTGCCCACGTTCTTAACCACAAACTCCTCTGCCGTGCTGAACAGGCTCGACACACTTTCTAGACTTGCAAAGTGACAGAAAGGGAACTGCACATTCCTCCTGTGGGAACTACGTCGGCCACTAGGTGCAAATTGTCAAACACAGAAGCAAGTTTTCCCCGCAGGTTGATGGATGCACAGCCATTAGGTGCTGTGCAATCCTCACCCTGCCACCCTCAAAGCGTTCAGAGGCCTCCCTCTTAGAACTAACCTCACCTAGCAAAGCATGCTGCTTTGCCAGAAAGATATACGATGCCACAGAAGTCTTGAAGCCCACCTGCCCATACAGACACATATACATACATACCAATGGCCTGTCCCAGGGTCACAGCTGTGAGAGATCAAACACAAATGCCCCCGGTCAAGCGAGCCAGACTATCTGCTCACCCTCCTGCATCAAAACAGACCAAATTTACATGGACTGGAAAATCCCAGCCAAGCGAGAAAATCCCAACCGAGAGCTCCTCCTTTTGCTTGGCTTCTTTTGAAAGGAGGCTGCCTGATCTCAGTCGGGCCTTCCCCCTGCTACCAAGATGAGGCCACGGCCCTCGTTGCCCTGCCTCTCCTGCAGGAGTTGGAATCAGCAAGGGACGGAATGCAGAGGCTGACAGGCAGGAACACTCAAGTGCACCTTTACAAGTTAGCTTGAAAGCAGGTCTGAAAATGCGCTGGGAGGGAGAATGTGGCCATTCTGGAGGCCAGCAATGGTGCAGGGAGGCAGAAGGCAAGAGCCAGGTTTCCAAGACAGGCAGGAGCAGAACAGCAAAACGGACAGATTCCTGCTTGTGCCCCTTTGGGGGGGAGGGGGTTGCCCTAGGGAAACGCAAGTACCAAGCAATTAATGGCGCTAAGTCGCCACACAGGGGGCAGACACACCTCAGATTTATCTGCCTTTCCTTTCATACATGTCTTTGGTGTGTGAGAGGAGGCCCTGGGCTGGCTTCCAGCCTGTGGGTCAAAACTAAGGGAGAATTCACATTACTTTTGTTGGTGGAAGAGGCACCGTGATACTGCGAGGCAGTGCTGGACCAGAGCCTGCTTGGAGACCACTCTGCAGTGCCTCCTCCACCCACAAAATTGACGTACCCAGCCAGCAATGATTCCACCGCTGTGAACATCTCAAATACCACTCCCCCACCCCCGCCAAGCAATAGAGATCAAAGCAGAAAGCCCGGCAGAGCCTTGTTCCACAGCCCATTCTTTCAAAATGGCTGAGCATGGATGTCAACACTGTTTGGCCAGTGGGCATCTCCAGCTTGTGCCACTCGTGACTGATCAAGGCTGCCCTTGAAGGCCTCTGTCGTTCAGATTCTCATTTGCCAAATGCTTAAAAGCAAAAGACACTCAAAACAAAGATACCTACAAAAACCATGCTTCCATTCATATCCATTGACACATGGATGTAAACTAACCAAGGTGCTTAAAGCTTTGAATAAGTTTTTCATTTGTCCTTTTCTGCAGAAACTGCATTTGACCTGTTAAACACACACACTAAATACCCATCTCTTATTGCAGGTTATGACACACTGGGAGAAAGCAGCAGCCTGTGCTTCTTGAGTTGTCCAGGAGAGAGAGTAGCCACACACCTGCCTCTAGTGCCAGGGTTCCCAAGCTTATGCGGTCATGGTGCCCGTCTTTCGCAGCAGCCTTTTCCTCCTGGCTCTCCCAGGCGCTGCCACATTGGACCTCACCGTATGTATCTGTGCAATCCAAGACAGCAGCACCCAGGAGAGCCAGGAAGAGGCGGCTGCTGAGGAGCTCCGGGGGCACCCCTGGGAGTCTGCTGTGGTGCCTTTAGGCACAGCAGCACAGTTGAACCTCCGCTCTAGTAGAAGGTGAGAACTTTGGCCAAGATGCCTCTCTTTTAAAACTAGTGGGGGGGGGGAAGGTTCTTTTTCTCAACAGCAGTTTCAGCCAAGATACCAAACTACTAAGAAGCCCTGCCTTAACATCTCAACAGTCTAGCACTTCCACTGAAGAGTCCATGTTCAACATGAATTGTGTTACAGTTCAGTCCTCAGCATCTGTTTTGAAACAGCTTCACTTTTTTCCCTGTGCTTTGGGCCAAAGGGGGAGATGACAAACCCCCCAGAATAGTTCTACTTTGTGGTTCTTTGGACACCTTTTAAAAAAACCAGGCACCCCAAAGTGGATGCAGAGGCCGTCTACTGAAGGCAGCCCCTTCGTGTACAAACGCAGGAGTTGGACTGAGTGCCTCTTGCTCAGAAGCAAATGCAAACGATTGACTTCAAAAGCCTCCCCGCCCTAAAAAAACAGTGAGAAAGACCACCACCACCCATCCACCCCAGGCTTGACATCTAAAAAAAGTGTCAATATGACACTGCTTTATGGATAACAAAGTATTTACACAGCTTTACAGAAAGGGAAAAAGGAGGCTGTCAAAATAATGTCCAGCATTTTCACTTTTTATTTTTTGACAAGCTCCAGATCCGATGGCTACTGGAAAATTAAAATGGAAACCCAAAGAAACCGCCACCTACTAAGTCAGCAGTGACGGCTGAAAGATCATACAAAGACAGGAGAAAAGCTGTCCTGGGTGCTATCAGCAGCTATTCACGACCACTATCTAACCCTATTCACTACACAATCTGATGCTCCCTTAGACAACAAAACCTCATAGCCAAAAGCATCTAAACTCCAGCAGCCACCCTCTGCACTGCGATGCCCACCCTGGTCTCTCTATTCCCTCACCTACTGCTACCCCTGCACAAAATGCCACCCTGACTTTGGACATGCCCCCAGTTGCATCAACTGCCACAGTCCCACCTACCCAACCTACAAGAAACAACCTCCCCCATCTCCAGTCAGTAGTACTCTACCTCAACATGCCAGCCGATCAAGGCAAACACACCATGAGCCAACCCTGCTCCTGGAACAGACACCCACTTTTCTCCTTTAGAACGACAGACCTGGCTTAGCAGCAGAGACCGCTCCGGAGCCCCAGCACGGAGGGAGCAGTGCCAGTGCCAGGACCGCTGAGCAGCTTGCGCCCAAAACGCCACAACTGCACATTTGACACTGCTGCGGAGCCCCGGCGTGTTGCAAGCAGGTGCTTTGAGCAGCCAAACTCCAGCTCAGCTCTGGAACCTGCAACACGAGGCTTGGCGAGAGCACCAGGTCCCAACCCCTAGAAGAGATGAGGCAGCCAGTCATCACCAAGTCCAGCCAAGGGTCTCGCTTTGGCTAGACAAGAGATGCAAGGAAGGAGGGCTGGGGAATGGGCCCTGCCTTCTTCCAAGGAGAAGGAGTGAGGAAGAAAAGAGGGTGGGAGTCACTGAAGGCATTCTCGGGAAGTTAGCTAAGCCCCAAAATAAAGCTCCAAACCGGAGAGGAGAAGCAGCAGCAAACCAGGATGCACAAGAGGACCCATCGCGATGCCACGCCTCTGGCATGGATGAGCACAATGGACTCTCCTTTGGAACCCTCTCCTGGGGCTATTTGTCCAAGTGGGGCAGATGCAGAACAGCCAGGACGACGGAGGAGACTTGCAACCGCCTGCCCACACAACCAAGCCCAGCCCAACTTTGGATGCTCCAATTCAGCCATCAGGAGGTGGTGGGCCTGGGATGCCCTTGTCCTGCTCTCTCTCAAAGAGAAGAAGACACAAGGCTGTTTTTGCCTCTGCTCAAGGGCACAGTAATCCCCACCTCCAGAGAGCAAGAATCCCCACCTCATCAAGAACACTTCTCAGCATACCTGAAGATGGGGCCTAGGACAGCAAGAAAGCCAAGCTTCAGGTCTACATCCAGAACTAGATCCCTCGGCAATGACCCTGAGCAGCAAGTGCTGGGGATGGAGGGCAGCCACCCCACCTACCCTCCTGCCTTGCTGTTCCATGATCCAGCCAACACTGACCCCAGGGACCGTGTGCCAGGTCATTCTGCCACATTGGCTGTCACGCTCCAAGTTCAGGAAAGCAGCACACAAAATGCAGCTCTCCCTGGACAGTAACACTTTTAGAAAAATAAATCTCTGGCTAAGCATAAAAGAAAAAGGGAAAAACAAAAACAGATATTCAGGAAACAGACATTTCCTGCTGGAAACAGACGTTGCAACAGAAAGCTCTTGCCCCACAGACAGGTAACACGTGCAAAGTAGGTGCTCACTTTTCCTTTCAATGAGAGATACAGAAGCTCAGCAGGGACAAAATGTCCCACAGAAATAAGGCGAGCACTTTGCTTCTTTTTTTGCATAGTATTTAAAACAGTGATATTCCCACCCCACTGTACCTTTGGCCGCCTGCTTTGCCCCCAAGCTAAGAGCTGCTTCTCGACAACAGATGGGAAAAAGATGCCCCCCATTTTTTTGCAGATCTTATCAGGGCCTCAAGAGGTCCTTGGGTAGATCCCTTACAATTGCACAAGCCAACGGAGCGTTACGCTCAGTCAGCCACGTCGAGGGAGGCATTTCCACCTGGCTTAGGCAGACACCCCTGTCCTGGTCGCCTCCTCAGGCTCCGATGTTTGCTCCTCCACTGCCAGAAGGCGCATCCATCCATTCAGCCCTACCAGTTCTCAGCAATACATTCCTCTGCTCCCAACAGTTTCTGGACATATCCATGATGCGAAGCACAGTTTTAGTCTGGTGGAGCTGAAAGTGGCTCAGCTTGGGGCAAAGGCACAATTAGAACACCACGTTTGTTCTCTTGCAGAACTCCACACTTGTAGTTTGTAGGACAGGAGGAGTTCTGACAGCACCAATCCTGAGGGTGGGGTGGGACAGAGCACCAAGTCCTAGTCCTCAGGGCCCCAAGGTCCAAAGCCCCTGGAGTCCTCCGCTCTCTCCTTTGTCTCTCTCTCTCTCTCTCTCCCTCACCCCCCTTTCGCCTGACTCTTCTGGGTATCAGCTGACCATCGGCTCCACGTCTGCTTCTCTGTCGAAGTCGTCTTGGATCTCATCTGTGTTTCCAGAGTCGCTGCTGGCCAACGAACTGGGCGACGGAGAATTTCTGCAGTCACAAAAAGAGAAAGGTCAGGGCTGCAAGAGCTGCGGAGCAGCCAAGGCTTTGCTGGGGGCTGCCTGGGATGGCGCTCAGCTGTCCCGGCACAGTCCGGAGTCAGGGCCTGGCTTCAGCATTACCTTTCAGCAGAGCCTTTGATCAGCCTCCGGCAGGTTTCCATCTGGACGTCCAGGCCCCGCTTCATGCTGCACATTTCCATGTATTCGTGGAGGTGACGGTTCATGTCGCTCTTGGCAGTGGCCAGCTCCAGCTGCAGAAAGGCCACGGGAGACAGGCAGTCAAGGGCCATACGGAAAACGCCCAGCCCTGTTTCCCCTCCCCTGCACCATGCTGGGGTGTGCCAGGAGCACAAGGCTCAGCTAAGCCACACTGCAGGTGCGCTCCTCAGGGAGGTGGGCGTTGGCATCACTGAGAATGTGTGGCCTCCTCATTCAGTCAGGCAAGAGTTCTGGGCAACGTATGGACAGCCTGGGGAGAGCAGACTCAAGACAGAGCCTTTCCCTGGATGGCACCAGAGCCTTCAAAGACACACTGGCCTCTCCCAGCTCTGCCTGGGGCTCTGTGTTCCCCTTTCCACAAACCAGCCCCTTTTACGGCCAAGTGCCCAACCTGCCCCGCCAGCAGTCCTCTGCGGTTCCTTTCTCAAGCATGTGGCCCAGCCACAGCTCTTGCTAGCAGCCAGTGGAGGCCAGGAGCTCTTCTTCAGCAATGAGCCACAAAAGAATGGCCTTCCAAGCTGCCCTGGGATTTCACTCCTTCCCTGTGCTGATCGTCCGTCAGGGGCATTTCCATAGCACTCGTCTCTTACCTCAATCTGCCCTATTGTCTCCTGGTATTCTTTGTCTCGTGTTTTGAAGAACGACTCTGTTTCATGAATCAGGTTGCCCAGGTTCTCCTCCTGCTGCTGCAAAAGGAACATCGGGAACCAGTGAGTGAGGAAGCCCTGTTTTCCAGAGCTGGCCAGAGAACTAGACCATAGTCCCAGGCATGCCAAACTGTAGCACTGCCAGGCGAGGCCGCCTTTCCATCACCAGTGTTTACTACAAGTGACAACAGCAGGAATCTTAAATTAACTCAAGTGACCCACCAACCCACCAGGTAAAAAGCAGCCTCCTGCCAAGCCCACAGGGTCCACAGGCTCTCTTCCAAAGAACCTGCCTGCCACGGACAGAGCACCCACAGGCATGAGCCACGGGAGGGCAACAAGTGGGGAGCAGGGGCAAGGTGGCCCTTACTTTGGCATCGCTGGAGCATGAATGACCAAGACCAGGTCTCGCTCTCTCATCCTGCCAGCACGGTCCTCCCTCCCTCCATTTGATGGCAGGTAAGATGGTACAACAGTTAGAGCTGGAACTGGGGAGAATTTGGTCCAAATTCCTACTTTGCTCAGTAGGAAAGCCCACCTTGAGCTAGTCATACACCCTCTCTCTCATGGGGAACTGCAAGACGATGGGGGGGACAGGAGAAAGAATTAGATTAGCCACCCTGAGCTCAGGAGAAGACATTAAACGTCACAAACCTACTCTGTATGCTCAGGCTACCTCTTGGACTGGTCCATCAGACTAGAGTCAAGAGCGGCCCTCCTCACAGAACCTTCCAGCCCATACTGGAGGAGCAGGAGCCTCCAGCTGCCATGGAAAGAGCAGAAAAAGTCTCCTTCCATCTAGAGAGCAAGAGGCCTGGAGATAAGGAGCTGCAGAGCTCCGAGCCAGAGCAGAGTTCCCCCAAGTCAATTAGTCTTTATTCCCAGCCTCCATCGACAAGGCAAATCTACCCTTTTTGTTGTGTAATTTTCAGTTAGGAGGGATTTAAGCCTCTTAAAACCTTGAGAACTGCAGACTGGTAGGCCTGAAGACTGTAATTCTCCACTGATAGCTGTACTTCTCCACACGCACACAGGGTTGTATGCAAATAATCTGTCACTAATTCCAGTCCATCGCTAAACTACTTTCATCATCCCAGTCCCCGCAGCAGCTCCTGGAAGGCATCTCACTGCTGAAATGGGCTGCGTTTTGCAGCCTCAGCACTCGAGAGTAATCCCTCGCTGCCAAGGTACGCGGGGCACAGTCCACCAATGGAGACTGACATGTGCTCCAGGCAGGCAGCCCCAGACAAAACTCCAGAGCTTCCCACGCAGGGAGCAAGAGGAGAAGCTGCAGCCACATGGCCACCCCTTGCCCCATTTCCAGATGGGGGAGAACTGGGGCACCTTTGACCACATCGCAAGAGCTCCCGAGCACAGAGGGCTCACTGCCAGTCCAAAGTGTGCCAAAGGGCAGTTTGGGGGACAACTGAGAGCTCAGAAGCAGGATGCCCCTCAACACAGCATGCCGATTTTTCCCTACAGGTTGGGCAAGCTTGGATAGGCATGTGCTGCTTTGCCCAAACATACTGAGCACTGGCAGAAGGAGGGCGCTTAGCTTTTGTACACCAGGGATACCAGAAGGAGAAGCAGAGACTGGCTGACCAGAGCAGACCCTCTTAGAATAAGCCAATGCCACTCCCATTTCAGCTCCAAATTGTCTACATACTCAGTCCAGAAACCAAGGAGACTACAAGGAGCTTGGCTGCTTTTTGGTTGCTCCCTATGTTGCCTCTAGCAAGTCTGTTTAGCCCAGCATTCCTGGCACAACCATCCATGGTTTGCTGGATCAAGAGAAAGAAACAAAATGGAGCACTCCTTCCTGCTCCCATGCACCTGGTTTTGTAAAAGACTTTGGTAAACCAGTTTGCTGCAAACTCCAAACTGGCTTCAGCACTTGGATAAACCAGGATCAAACCACTGTTTGTAATGACTGCTCAGGCTACAGTTTTTCCTGGCTCAGATGACACACCAAACTAATTCAAGAAATCAGAGTTTGCTAGTGTGCTCCAGGTACAGAAGAGGAAGAGGGGAGTATCCAGCTGTCACTCTCGCCCAATCCAACACTCCATGGTAGGTTCAATCCGAACCAGGCCCTGACAGTCTGAACCAGGCCACAATCTCCAATAAACTGGGCTTTCATAACCACATAACCTCTTTGATGGGGAAGAGCAGTAGCAGAGGCCCTGCTCTACAGGCAGAAAGTCCCATGTTTGATCCCTGGCAGCACCTGACCCAATAAGGGACAAATCAAGGCCATACCGGGACAGGAAGCAACCATAAAATGGAAGTTATTCACTGATGCAGGTCATGCTGGGCCATCCTTGGAAGGACCTGGATCCAAGACTCACCTCTCCTGGGAGCTCAATGCTTGGGTTACAGTTGGTAAAGTCCTCCCAGAGAAGCAGAGTGTCCTCATTCTCTTCCCATGTTAAGCTGTCACAGTCATCGTCAAAATCAAAAGTCTCACGCCTGTTCAAAATTAAAAAAAATTTGCATTGAAAATTCTTGTAGTTCTCCTTCAAAACAAACTCAGACAGTTAAATGAGCTCCAGGACATACACATGCTTCCCCCACCACCCACCCACCCACCCGCTTCACAGCAGTCTCTGCAGGATGGGCAGGGTCAAAATTCCATCATGAAGTGACAGTTCAAACCTCCACCCCCAGATGGCGCTGTGCATTAAGCCTTAGTGCCTCAAGGAAAAGACTACATTCTCCCCCCCCCCCTACTCCCACATGCACCGACAGAAGAATGCAACACTCCCATGATGTAGGGATGAAGCTGAAAAGGGTTTTTTAGGAAAAGAAAACTCCAAAAGCCAGAGCAAGGAGAATCAACTAAACCAACTAAATTCAAACCAACTAAAATACCACGTTGTGAGCCGACTTCTGAATGCTCCAGTACAGGCAGGGAGAAGGGTTCTGCACAACTTGAAAGCTTGATCCCCATGCAGGCATTTCCTTGTGGGACTGCCGCTTCCTGCCGTACAAGTACGATACATTCTCTACAGGCACATCTGGGCTCATAGCTCAGTGGGGAGCACCTGCTTTGCATGAAGCCCCCAGGTTCAATCCTTGGTGGGGTTGGGAGAAATCCTGTTTGAGACTCTGCAAAGCCACTACCAGGCAATCCCCAGCTAGATGGGCCAAAGCAGCAACTTCCTTTCGCTTCATGTGCCCCTACACATGTTCAGACACTGGGGGCTGCCAAGTGATCATAAACCCCACCCTCTTCCGAGATTTGCGAGAAACCCTGCTACTAACTCCAGGGCCTTCGTAGGAGCCAAGTGCGAGAGCAGCAGCGCGCAGCAAGCGTGCCAGGAATTCAAGAAAGCAGAGAAGAATCTTGCCCGGTCCTGCCTTTGTATGGCCAAAGACTCACAATCAGCTCAATGCCAAAACCCAACAAAACTACACAGCTCTCTTCTCTTGAGACAATGCCCATTAGAGGAGACAAGTACTGGAAACCAAGAAGTTCTCTCCACCAAAGGAAGAGAACTCGGTGACCCTTGAACCGTCACCCCAGGCAAGGCAGCCATTCCTTCATGTCAGGCTAAACGCCTAATGTGTCAGAGGCTGAAGGAGGACCAAGGGCTCAGCAGGAGAACACGGGCGAAGCAGCCACAGCTCCCAAGCGTGACCCCAGCATCTCCCAGGGAAGATTTCTGCTTTCCACCGTGGGGAGCCAGTGCCAGTCAGAATGCGGGGCTCTGGATCCCAGCAGTCAAACACAGCACCTTCATATATGCTCTGCAGGACCCTGCCACAAGCCCCTGAGCCTGTTTTTCAGCTGCTCCCTCAAGTGTCTCCATGAGAGACATTCTTGTCTCCTGAGTTCACTTCCTTCCCAGCAGAGCACAGATGAGGCAGGAAATCGAGGTCAGCACTCGCCTCATGATGAATGGGTCCCAATGCTGGCAAGAGCCTCAAAGAGGCAGCCTGAGAGCGCAGGCTTTCTGGGAGGTCGAAGCATAGGAAGCGTAACCCACCACCGCCACCACCACACCTGAGCAGGAGGGGATGAGGCAGGGCTGTGGCAGCCAAGGCAGCTTCCCCTGTGCCACGGCTTGGGCAATCCATCTGCTGAGAGGGGTACAGCGCTTAAGAGCCTTGGCCCAATAAAACCAGGCACTAAAAGCCCAGGATTTTGATGATTAAAGCGAGTGTTTCACTCTGGGCCACAATCCGGAAAGGACATACGCTGAGTGATCAATGCCAATAAAAGAGGCTCTGCAAAGAGTACTGTGGACTGAAGACATGTGCAGTTCCAGTAACTCCACACCACGGCCGAGTAGCTGCCTCCAACCCACCCTCAGAAAGCACATTTCCTCCTCTTAGGACAACCAGCAGGGTGGAAATCAGCACACCGCAACAGCGAGGATTGTGGGAGAGGCGCACCATGTGGCTTCTATGCCATTCTCACAGCTGTCAGAAGGAAGGGCAGCCAAGCATTGCAGTGACCCCCTCCCTCGCAATTCTGCCCCAACAACACAGTCACTCCACCAGTGCTAGGACCATCCGACGGGGCCACCTGCAGGAATCCTCTGCAGAAGCAGCACCCCGAGAATGTCGGCTCCCATTTTTCCTGTCAGAATCAGGCTGCTGGCACTAGTTACTGCAAGCATGCAGGCACCTTGCCAAAGCAATCTCAGAAATGTACTAGGCAAGATTTCCAGGGGTGGAGCAGGTCTCCCTTGCTCTGACCCCATGACACGAGGGGCCACGGGCTTAGGTACCTTCAAAAAGGGAGTAGTCACATTCATGGAGGATCACAATCAGCAAGAGCAATCAGTTGTCACAGCTGAACAGAGCCTCCATGTTCTGGGAGTGCACAATTGCCGGGGCCAATGTAGCGAGGTCTGAGCTGCAGAGCCCTGCCTATGAGAGCAAGTGGGAGGTGCAACTCAAGTCCTTTCCTGCATGAAAGATGGCTGCTGCTCATGTGTTATGGGATTCCCAGAGGCACCCATCCATTCAGGACAGCCCACTACTCTGATCCAGCAGGGCTCATAAGCACTTAGAGCAGAAACAACTTATGCACTATAAGATCTCCATTCTTGCATTTGGGTTGCAGAGTTTATAGCCACAGAATTCCACACATCCTGTGGGAGGAATACAACTGGTGCAGCCCAGAGCAAGCAGCAGTCTTTGCAGCATTTTCCTAGGAACTTCAACTGAAAGACACATTCGCCCACACGGCTCTGGGATACTCACAGCTGATTAAACATCCTCTTCATTTCATCCGTGATGTTCAGAGAGCAGCTGACTTCGTCGTCCGAGAACCGGCTGTTGTCTGCCTCCTGCTCAGAGTGGTCATCTTCCGAGGCCAGCTTCCGCTCTTTCTTCTTGGAAGCCACCTTAACCGGAGAGAAGGGGAGTGACTACAAGATTCAACTGAGCCAAGACAAGGAGAAGGGAATTTGGTAGAAGAGAAACTGTAGGTCATCAGAACCCCCACCCGCCACCTCCACAGTGATTTGAGTGCAGGAGTGACAGCTCACACCAATGTTTATTAAAAATCACATGTGTTACAAGTAGTGAAAGACGGAGCACAAGAAAAGCAGGTCAAGATGGCACACAGCAAAGCAAGCTGCTGGACAGGACATGCCTTGGCAGCCCAGCCATTGGGGCTCCAGCCAGCCATGCGAAGGCTCGGGAAGATGGCACACAAGCAGCTGGAGGTGCTCAGGGTGACCAAGCTGGAGAGCAAGGGTGCTCTTGAGTGCTCACCCCGGGCAAACAGCAACCAAGGGGGGCTAGGCTTTGCGGACAATCCCAATTCCTTGGCTGTTTCCAGCCAGAAGCAGAGCGAGCCAGTTCCCAGCTTGACAGGAAAAGGGCAGCACAGAATATAACTAGATGAAGTCACTGGGAAACTCCAAGGAAGCGCATTTCAAATGACCAAAGCACGACCCCATTAAAAGGAGAGAGCATTGTCGTAAAGACATTCCTAAATACAAATTGCTATCTGCCAGCTGGTTGAAACTAAGACCCGAGTCACGAGATTATTTTATGTGTTGTGTGTTTTCACTGGTGAAATTTGCACACGATGCCCTGCCCCTGGAGATTTCAAAGTGCACAGCATGGAACTTCAATGTACCCTGCCTCCTATGCTCTGGACCACACTTCAGCCTACCTGCTGATGAAAATTTCTGGTTGTGTACACCTCTGCATCTCTGTGAGGACCACATGCTTATTCCATCCTCTCATCTTCTGTAAGAGGACACAGGGTGTTCCCAGGGTTTGGCGAGAGCTGGCCAATGTCATGGCAGCAGCATGAAAGCTCACGTGGACCCTCACAGTGCCTTGGTGTGTTGTTCCAAGACTGCCAACACAAACATTGGCCTGCCCCAAAAGTGGCATTTGACAACGTGACAGCTTCTTCTACAGAGACTGCGGTCCCAATGCTGAGGTCTGCGTGCCTGTCTGGAGCCAGATGTCATTACTGCAAGCCTGTGCAGTTGCAGGATCTGACCCTGGGCTCGAACTTCCTGCTTTCCTACATGGGAGCAACAGAGGACATGAAGTGGGAACCTGGAGATCGTCTGTGGAGGCCTGCAAGCCGCCCCATGTCTGACTAATGGAAACCGCGACAGCAACTCCAGACTCCGTTCTTGGGCTCTTTGGCAGGACCAGCCCTAATCACCTGAAATATCTTGGAAACATCTTCAGAGTTGCGCTGCTGCGCTACATCACACAGCTTGGCTGTGATATCGATTCGCCGGCAGATGTCCATGTCCACCTTCATGGCTTTTTCTTGGATCTTTGTGTCCAGGTCTGTCATAGGCTGCGGGAAGGACAGCAGTGGATTATCTTCCGTTAATACAATTCAGAGGAGGAGAAGAGGAAGAAGGAGGAGGAGGAGGAGCTACCCTACAGGATCTCTATCAAAGGCAGACCACACCATCCTCGGCGTTAACACTGCCCGTTTCTTATGCAATGGCAGGCAGCACCCAAGGACCTGCAGCATTCAGGGTGGGCAATGAGGTCACTGCCAGCAGAACACCCATTTCAACACACACAAGGGTCAAAGGAGGACAACACCCAACTCAGAACTTCCTGTTGACGACACTCTTTTTGCTTTTAGAACCTGCATGGAAGCCTGGTCTGAAAGTCCCCCAAGAAACCTGCATGGGAGGCGGCTTCTGCTGGAAGCCAAAGGACAGGACTTCAGGGTCAGACATTACATCTGGGCATTGCAAACCAAAAATAGCTTGCAGGATGACTGTATAAAATTGTAGCTACCTTCTGCGGAAGCTAGAAGATAAAATGTAGCATATGGGGCAAATGTACAGTTAAAATATTTCATTTGAAAAGGAGACAGGTGTCCTTCCAACTCACCTAACCTCACTGAGCAGATTTCCTTGGGGCAGCAAATTCAATGAAAAACAAATAAAGGCTAGAAGTAGGGGAGAAGGCCCCGTCTCCAAATGATCTCTTGAATGGAAGTTTGTGCTTGCAGGACTTTAGCACCAAGCAAGTGCCAACACAAAGAGTTTTATATATAAAATCAAGATTCTTAGCACCAGACTATTTCGGTCAGCATGGACTCTGCTCATGCAAGACTGATCTAGAGCAATGTAAGAGGGGACCTATCGCCCACAGATACCAGGACATGCCTGTATTTTTTTTAAAAACAAAACCTTTGCAAGCACCCTTGCCCAGTTTGCAGAAAAAAAATTGTTGGCGAGAATGCACGAGCTTATGCTAGAATGCATACCCCCCCCATTCAAATGTCATTTTCTGA
Organism: Lerista edwardsae; assembly: GCA_029204185.1. NCBI lineage: Eukaryota > Metazoa > Chordata > Lepidosauria > Squamata > Scincidae > Lerista > Lerista edwardsae. Next base: position 3,291,218 of record JAJKFI010000091.1, read on the forward strand.
TTCTGTAGTAATTGGAGTGCTATAGATCATGTGTGAACCCAGTTTCAGCCTTTGTCTGGCCTGGAAATCCCTAACTACACATCTTGCTCTTCAATGCAGCTTTCTGGGTATCCTGGAATGACTGCAAAGGTTTGGGGAAGAGTCCTTAGGGAGTTTCTAGGGAAAGTCTAGCAAATGTCTACACACCCTAGACACAAGGTCTCTAGCAGCCTTAGAAGCACAGGACCTCAATTATTATTTCTTTCTAGAGCTCCTTTTTTGGTCCAGTGGGTTGCAATAGGTAGTCATTTTAAAAAGTGGTTCTCGGTACTAAAAAGTTTGGGAAGCACTGATCTAGAGAACAGTGCCGTTTCCTGTACCATACATGCTGTGGTGGTATCTAAAGCGGGAGGAACCGGAATGCTGGGCGGGACGTACAGTTGATTAGCAGCCCGTCCGTTCTGCCACCTGCCCACCCGCTGCACGGGCTGCCCCCAGTTGGCGCGCCCCACCGCTGCTCGCCCAGGCACCCGGCGCGCCCCCCATCCGTCCCCCCTGGCGAGCAGGTGCCCCCTCCGAGGCCAGGGCAGCCCGCACGGTGGGCAGGCAGGCGGTAGAACCAAACGGATGGGCAGCCAATCACACGTAAGTCCTGCCCAGCGTACCGGTTCCTCCCGCTTTAGATACCACCACTGCACACATGTCCATCAGGAGAGCACTATATTGCAAACAGCTCACCAGAAAGACTGCCTCAAGGACAAGTTAAGAAGTCATTCTTTCTTAAAAAAACACCCCACACTACTCTTCATTCAGTACATCTACCCCATTTTTCAAAGTATTTTTTTCTCCCAAGACAGAAGGTGAATTTGCTGTTGACTCTGTTCTTTGTTGACTTTGCTGTGTGACTTTGTTCTAAGGCAGTGTTCTTCAACCTTGGATGGGACCCAATGGGGTTGTGAGGCGTCAGTTTTGGGATCACAGCAACTTATGGGAATGAAAAGGGTTGAAGACCACTGGACTAGACGACCATCAGGTAAAGGGGGAGGCATCTGATGTACTGCTTCAGGTGCCAGTAGATAGTGTCCCAGCCCTGCTCAGGGTCTTAGTAATTGTGCTAAAATAGCTTTCATTCATCCACACACTAATGTGTAGAAAACATTAACGTCACTTTCTGTTCTCTCCAATAAGAATATTTAGTTACAGTGAACAGTGCCGGGAGAGGGGAGTGGGCGGAGGGGGTCCGGGAGCAGGATCAACAGTAACTTTATATGTTGGGGTCATGGCAAGAAGCCGGTTGAAGACCACTGTTCTAAAGCTTCACTCTTTGTCCACTGCAGTATATTAAAACAACAGGTTTGGGCTCGGGCTGTCCCCGGTTTCTCTCCTACTCATAGAAGTTGGAGCGAAACTCTTCCAACTTGCCCTAGAGCAATGCCTGCCAAGAGCCTCATTACAAAACAACGCTGGACGACTATGCAGGCAGGTGTGCGCATGCAACCTCTGCACTCCACTTCCGAGTCAAGTGACCACACGTGTGCAGACCTCCCCTCCTCTCTTTGCTCCGACAGTGAAGCCGGACAGCCCCTCTCATGACCAGCAGCACTTCCCAAGCAGGCAACCATCCCTCCCCCGGCTGGACAGCTCCAAATGCAAGCTCTGTATACTGGCAGAACGTGCCCCCAGTGCCAGGGTTCAAATGACGAGGTCTGGGAAGGATGGCCTGGCTTTTGAGGCACAAGCCCCAAGGAGGGCTTGTGGCCTTCCTGACAGGCAGCACCTACGCAGCTTCCCAAACCCTGCGCTTAACGTGACTGACCAGCCCCCTGCAGAACCTGCACTCTTGCCAGCGGCTGCGGCCTGGGTGGGGAGGCCAGCACTGCTAGCTGGGGGGAATGCATCAGGACACAGAGTTGTGTGATAAGCAACACGTTAATGCATCTACACAGACCAGACGGGAAGCAAGGGAAGGACAAAGGCGATTGGTCTGATGCATTAGATCATATCAGGCAGCCATAATACTCACTGTAAGCAGCACTCACTGAAATCAGAGTTTTCCTCCTCCCCAATTCATGAAGCCATGAAAATGATTAAAAAAATAAACAGCTAAGCTGGGCACTGCTCACACTGCCTGCCTACTTACGTCACTCATCAGACCCTTGAAGACAACCAGTTCTGCTTTTAGCCTCTCAATCTTCTCATTTAATTCTTCCTGGAGAGCTTCAGCTTCTTGCGACTCCTGCAGGACAGAAACAGTACACCAGATTGTGGAAAGGAAACCACACAGCAGTAAGAACCCAACACAGAGCCAAAGAGGGCAGCAAGCTAAGTCCTGAAAAGAAGCCGCCTCCCCCAGCACAATAATGTGCCTCCCCAAACAGGCAGTCGTTCAAGGAGCAACATCCTACTCAGCATGCATGTAGGATCAGGGTTCAGGCCCCCTACAGGTTAAATTGCTCTTTTCACACCACAAGCAAGAACTCAACCACATCTCAGATGCACCAAAAACTTCTGACCATCAGCAGTCGATGAGAGTCATGAGTGACCAGAACAAGCCAGTTCACATCAACCTCTGAAGAAATGGGGCAATTCAGGTGCCATTCAGAGCCTACCTCTTGGAGAGTCTCAACCATGGATTCAAGGTTCATTCGCTTTGCCAATTCCTCTTCCCATCTGAAAAAAAGAAACAAGAGATACGAGTAAGAGAAAGGGATGTGCTACACTGAGAGGGTGTATCTTCACACTTACCTCAGAACACAAGCCAGAGGGAGACTTGCCAGGCCCCCAACAAGTTTCAAAATGGTACTGCTGGGAATGCTGCACCCCACAACGCACCCACCTTGCCTACAGAGCTGTTAGTTCTCTTTCCTGCCACCACACATATGCCAGGCAGACTTTTCACATATGGAAGGCTACCGCTACTTGTGAGGTTTAGGAGGGCTTTTGCTCTGGATTTGAGGGAAGTGGAACACACTGTTCCTTCGCGGGCAAGAGCTCTGCCACACACTGCCTAGGATGTCATAAATGTGCCCCATGCCCAAAATTACACACACACACACACACACACACACACACACACACTAAAACTTAACTGCGTGGAACATTTAACACTTTGGTATCGGAGAACTGCTGTTCCTCACACCATTACTACTGGGCAATAAGAGGCTCTCTTTTCAGGCCACAACCGAAGTAGAGCTGTGCCTGTTAGGCCCAATCCCCAGTGCTGTTGCCAACTCCATCAGCTAAACATTTTACTGAAAGCTTGTTTTCAATGAGCTTCAAGAACATGTCAGGTCAGGTTTGCAAAGACCTTTCACTCCACAAATCCCTGAGCAGAGAGAGAGAACTCAAAAGCTTGGTTGCAAAACTGATTGATGACTGCCATTAGACTTGCACAAGGCCAGTTTAGATGCTCCCGGTAGCCTAATTATAACAAGGTATGAAAGGGAAGTTGCACTTGCTGCCAATTCATTTGGGCAATATTAACGCCGTTACCAAGACAGGAAACACCCCCAGCCACAGAGACCAGTTCTACTCATTTCAATTTAGCCCAACTGCACGGAGAGGAGGGCTGCCCTAGTGACAGGGCTCCTTTGCCAGCATTCCTATTTCCAAAGAAAATTGGCAAGGCTCATGTTCCCTGTCCAGCCATGGCCCACGGAGCTGTTTCCAACTTCTGGGCAGGTCCAGCATGTGCAAGCCACACAGACCAGCCCCTAAAGGGCTGCATTTAGATGGCAGCCACATGCTGAGGGGATCATCTCGGAAGGAAAGACCAAGGCAGCTGCAGTGTCGTTGCTTGCGGTCCTAATCCTCCGCGAACCACCCCTGAGCAGGAATGCTGGCATGATGCAACAAGCACATGGTGGCTTGCAAGGCCCTTTCCCTCAGGGCAGATATGGGAGCAGGAAGTGATCCCTCCCTAGGCAGCAACTACAGACGTGAGCAGAAGTCTTTCGAGCCTCGCTTTTCATCACCAGCCATTTATAGGCCAGACTAAAATATCTGGCCTGGTTTCGGCACAAGTGTTTTTAGACTTTCCAATCTAGTGACTGAGCTGGCTTGGAGGACCCCAGCTGGATATCTGCAAGTGGGTGAAGCAGCAGTGCCTAACGCCCTCCCCCCCCCGCAGGCCTTTTCCACCTTTGTGGCTGCAGGAAGTGCCCAGAGCAATGCAGCTACTGCCTTTGAGCAGGAAAAGTGTCTTGGCAGGTCATGTGGGCTTCAGCTTGCTAGGGGCCAGGACCCCACTCCCAACGGACAACATGGGGCCCAACGTCAGGAGCTCAGTGGGCAAGTGCATGGCTCTGGCTCCCCTTCCAGTCAGCATGAGTGCTGCACTGTTCTGCCTTTTCCTCCCCCCACCCCACAAGCCAAGTCGTGGGGGGGATGGGAAGAGATGGCAATACCAACAGTAAAGAGCATGGAGGCAAAGCAATGCAAAGGAAGTGTCTTCTGTCAGCTCTCCCCTGCCATGACGGAGTGGGGCAGGCGGACAGACACCAAAGCCAACACTGCTGGTGGGATTTAGCTCAGCCAGGACCTCTTGGCTGTGGCTACTGGTCAGTTGCACTGCGCAGGCCTGAGCCTCAGAAGAAATGGTGAAGGCGGCAATGCTGCAACCAGCCTACAACTGGGCCGTAGCCCATTCCAAGGTCCTGCTCCACTGGCTGAAAACCTCTGGGCTATCCCGCTAGCTCAGGCCTACATCAATGCTACTCCATGCTCATGCCACTTTACAGGTGAGAGAACAAGCCTCTGCTCCAAGGGGCTCCCGAGCTGGAGCAGCCGTCTCCAAAGGGTGAACCACTGCACTGCGGAAGAAGCCTTCCCCATTGTGCGAAGCGGCTTCTGTTCTGTTTCTGTGAAAAACAAAGGGCTCCAGAGAGGGGCCACCCTCGGCACTTAAGTCATCCTGACCCAACACCAGAACAAGATACAAGTCCCAGCACGGCCCATGTGACGCCTGCTTGCGAACATCACACCAGTGACGGCATCTCTAGTTCCTGCAGGCTCAGGCAACTGGCTTGATGAGGAGGGAGGGGCCAGCGTGAGTCATTTCACCCCACCCTTTCCAGGGGAGATTGTGACAAGAGTCAGGTGGGTGCGACCCAGGCCAGACTGTTTCAGCCACATCCCAAACCAGCCCAGCAGGGCAGTTTGTCCACCAAAGATGCTTTTCCCCTTGAATGAGAGCCAGGCGCTGCATTTCACTAATGGCAAGTCAGGGCTCCCCATCGTAAGTCATCAGAAAAGCTTGTTCTTGCCTTTGCATTGAGCCTTCCTCAAAACTGATTCACTTCCATGCAAGTCCTGCATAAACACAGTGAAACCCCAAGTGCTACATCTCACCAGCACAAACCAGCAATGGCAGCTGAGAGACATGCCAGGCAGCCCAATACCAAATTAGGAGGCAGAGAAATCCTTCATCCAGCTCCTTAAAGGTTCACATGCTGGAACAGGCAAGCTTGGTGCACACGCATATACACACACACACACACACAGGATCAGAACCAAGAACAAATACAGCTGAAAGGGCCCTGAGGAAAGCAGCTCTGGTGCGACATATCCAAGGACCCCAAGCAATGCACGGCTCCACAGCCTGCCCTCTGCAGCCTCATTCACAGGCTGAGGGCTGAAAGCCTCCGCTGCAGCATGTCATGACTTTGAGGCAGCCCAAGAGACTCGGCATGATGTGGTACTACCATTAAAAAACCCAGGGAGACCTGCTGAGATGGCAATTCTCGCTCATGCCTCCTCCCAAGCCGCTCACTCTGCTGCTTCATTTGCATCCAGGATACAGGAGCCTATTGATGGGCCTGGGGTGGGGGAGGGAAAGACAGGCCCACCTCCAGCCAGTGGGAGGACTGTATGTGCAGGAAGGAGCAGCAGTTCTCACACTTGTGCCGCAGACAGCTGCTGGCGGCATGACCACCATCTTCTTCTGGGCTCAGAGCAGGAGTTCCCACGTTGCCCCCACTGCAGCGATTCTGAAGAGTCAGCACAAGAGAAACACCAACACTGCCAATCCACATTTACTGCCTGCAAAAATGCCATGAGCAGGCTGATCGGGGCAACAGAGACCATTTTTAAATTCCAACCCCAACACTGAGACACCACACAGCACACTACAAGGGAAGATGGCCTAGACATGCTCAGACAACAACCAGTCGTTCATGGCCTCATTGATATAGTTACTGGGAAAATAATGGGCCAGGCAAGCAGGAGTGAGGAATTCACTTCCCTTTCCATGCTCCCGACTGCATTCCAGAGGTACTGAATCACTACAGACCTCAAACTACCTGCAACATCATATGCTTTGACATAACCCAAGAAAAAGGGGGGAGGGTTGCTGGAGGGGGGCACTTTCTGGAGGTAGCTGCAGTATTGCACATGAAGGCAGGGAGATGTGATGAAAGCTGGACTGACTGACAGAGATGAGTCAAAGTTGGAACATGTGCCTTAGAAACGTATTTTCCCTTATATTAGCAGAGCTGCCTTTCGAAAGCAAGCGGAAGGGCGAAGCAGTCATGGGGAGGCCACGGCAACCATGTTGCTCTTGCTCGGGAGTTTCCTTAAGCCTCCGCTTCCTGTTGAATGAGATGGAACTGCTCTGCATCACGGCCTTATGTCACTGGAGGTCAGCCCTATGGGGGGGGGGAGAAACACACCACCCAGAAAAAAGCCAAACTGTTGAAGATGCTCACACAACACTGCACTATGTCTGAAAGAAAGGGGAACACAGGGGAAAGGGGCACTGCTTGGTTCTTTGTGTGTGTGCTGCCAGGTGAGTTTGGGGCAACGAATCAGGTCCTCTTTTCATTGCCACAGCAGGACTGGAGAATCTTTGTTGACTAGTCCAAATATCATGATAATCTCCACTTCCAGTTGCAAATACGCATGAAGCACTGCATAATGTCAGAGCGCACTTTCATTACCTATAGAAGGCACCAGAGAGCATTCATTTGCCTGAAGTTTGCTTCTACCATGAACCAATTATGAAGCCATCTGACCAGCACTCAGACCCAGGACATGGAAAGCCATGGACCAGCTATGACCAGTTCCCACCCCAAAGTTACCCTGAACGCACTCTCTGGATAGCAGAACCCCAGGAGCGGGGGGGGGGGGAAGGGAGCTGTGGATGAACAGGAACATGGGAGTGCAATCATGGGAGTTGTGCGTTTTTCATCTGGGCAGGAAGGCTACACCCAGCTTTGCTAATCTCTTCAAAGGGAGGCGTTGGAGGCTTAGCAGGGCACAGAGAATCTGGTGCCCTGCACAGATAAGGGCACTCCAATCGATGCCGCCTGCTCTGCTTGCTTGTAATCACAGGTGGGGAACACATCCCTCCACTTGTACTGATCTATGACCATAATAAACTTATTCATTCATTCCTCCCTCCACTTGCTGCCCTGATGGCAACGCAGTTTGCGCTGCTAACAGACCCGAGGGTGGCTGTGCTTTCCCAAGGTGTCCTCTGACCACCTGCAGCTAAGTCTGGCAAGAGACCTGGTGTCCCGCCTGTTTAAACACAACAAGTTTCCTTGGAGATGACTCACGGCAGCCTCCCATGCAGGTCTGCACATACATGTCCACTAACCCCCGCTCCGCAACAACCAACAGACCAACTGCCAAGTTGGCACCAATAGCTTCTCCCATCACGTCAACTGGCCTGCTGGAGGAGGCACTGCTGCTCCTACTGGTTGTCCTCTTCTTGGTCCCATGGATGCCATTTGAGAAAGAGCATCTGATGAAGCATCACAGACCACATTTTAGCACTCCAGTAGCAAGAGGGTTTCTACCCCATGTTAAAAATGCCACTGAAGCATAATTTAATCCCAAGAGGTTGGGAGGTGGGAGGAGAGCTTTGGGCAGGACCAACCCTTTCTAAATCCACACCATGCCTGGCCTGCCCACCCAGTCATCTGAACATCTGCCCAGAAGTCAACCCCACCAAGTTCCACAGGATCTGCTCCCAGGTAAGATACAGGACTGCAGTCCAAGGGCCAAATCCTATCCAGCATAGGAGCAGCAGACCCAAACAGTGACTGTTGCATCCTGTGCACTTACTTCTGCTCGGTCGGTGGCCGGGGACAGGAACCTCAAGCAGTAGCCGTAGGGTTTGGATAGTAATAAGAGCAGGTACAGTTGCCACTTGCAAATTAACATCTCTGCTAACCTCTGCCACCCTTCTTTCTCTCTCCTTTCACAAACGGATCAGTGACTTGTTTTTATCCCATGAACATTCGCTCTGCCATTTGACTTTTCAGCCTTTTAATACACATTTCCCCCTACTTTTTCTGTTCACCTGCCCACCCTTGGGTCATGTGGGAGGGAGTGGGTTGCCACATCAACCTGACAGCTCAGCTTCTGCTACCAGTTGGTTTTCAGGGTCTCAGTTTTGGGTCTAACCAGGAAAGGAGGTTTTCCTTTTGTCCGGGCTATCTAGTTTTGGGTGGTGGCAGCAAGTCCCCAGTCCAATCCCAGTTTATACAGTAATGGGTGGGAGCGGAACAGGGAATCAAGTGCCACTGCTACCACTGCAGCCATTTTGCGCACCACCTTTCCCTTATAATAACTGACTCATAACTGTAAAAGTGCATGAATCTGTGAGAAAAGTGACAAAGAAGCTGTAGGGAACCCTTGGAAGGGGCCACAGCTTAATGGGCAGACCAACTGCTCTACAGGCAGCAAGCAAATCTGGGGGGGGGAAGGATTGCACACACATGAGTACTTCTACTACAGGCCAAAAATTGTGTCATTCCTTGCCTACCCCACCTCCAATGACTACACAGGAGCAAAACTATGTGCAGTGGACGAATTCTTACTGTGCATGCATTTCCCAGAATGTACGCTTGTCTGGGTGCAGAACTCCAATTATCTAGAAGCAGCATCTTGAGTCACACCCACACACATCTTGAGTCACACACACACACACACTCACACACACACACACACACCCCAAGTATGTGGCATCCCCTTTGCTACTCCCAAACTTTTGTCATGAGGGAATATTATACCAAGGACAGGAGCGATTAAACATTCAGTCAGGTGGGGCAAAAGAAGAAACAGATGCAAGTAACTGGAATAACCTATGTGCATTTTAGCAAATGCCTGTTGATATCAAGACTCTTCATGTTTATTCCAAGGTCACAGCATTTTAGCCTCCGAGCATCTGGGGTTCTCAGTGAAACACAAAATTAAATGCTTACTGAACAGCATCGTGCAAAATGTTTTCATTTTTTTTTTCAAATGAGAAGATTTGATTCCATTAAGACCTGGCTTAAATGCAACAGCAATCCCAAGTGAAGCGGCCCAGGGCTTGCAGCTCAGAAACAGCAGCCTGCCTCCTGTTTCCCCATCTATAATCCCACAGAATCTCCTGCAAATGAATGAGTCAGGCTGCTGGTACCTGTATTTTATGTTCTATAGCCAGAAGACTTCAGTAAACCATGTTCCGAACAAATGAAGGTAAGCCATACAAACCGGGAAACCAACACTTGCAGGGCAGCCCTAAATGTTCTCTGGTCCAATTGAACTCCATTAGATTTACTCCTGAGTTGGTATATTTCAATTGTGCTATTAATTGTGGATTACAAAGCAAGCGCCTTTCCCTTTATTCATTTGGGGGAGGAGAAGAAACAGATGCTCGTTATTTTAAAGTTTGCTGCCACATTTTTTTAAAGTCCATTTCCTGTTCCTTGCTATTTATGCCCTGAAATGGAAATGCTGCTGCTGCTCCAATCACAGAACGGTTTGCAAGAGATTTTCCTGGGCATGGTATGTACACGCTAGAACAATGGCAATGCCTTGGAGGTGAGCTAGTCCCTTGTCAGCACTGAACAGTGCTGGTGACGCATGGCGATTAAATTCACCTGTAAAGAAAAAGGAGAGACACAACACAACACCCACACCCACAGCTCATTCCAAGCTTTGTAATAGCAAGACTCCTTCATACATAAGTTTACACAAGGGCTCACAGGAATGTGCTGGATTGTGGTTTTGGCTGCATTCTTTAAAAGCTCTGCCTCCTTTGAGCAATGCAGATTTGCAACCAACATTTCATCCCACTGTGGGCTAAGGCGTGTATTAGGCCCAGCCTAGGCCCTTGTTTTCAGTCTGAGTTGCGCTCGCAGTCCTTTCACACCAAAATTCACTCCTGGTTTACCTCAGGCTCCTCACTTCATCAATGTAACTGAGAAAAGAGCCTTTTTACCCTTATGAAGAAGATAGTTTACAAAGCCTTGCATACCTATGGCAAAGTGCCCAGAGATCCACCAGCAAAGCTTCTGCTTGCCCCTGCGCAAGGAATCGTGTGTTCCTTGCAAAACCACCTTCCTGAGATACACGACTGCAAAAGGCCACCCTGTCACTAGTTCAAGGAGAGACTATTTTGGTAATCCCAAACGATGGACATGGCAACAGCAATGGCTCACAGAACACAATCTTATTTTGAAGGTTCCTGAAATATAGGCTCATCCTTCACAAAGGGGACTGCGCCTTTCTGTACAAGCCTTGGCAAAAGGGATGCAAGCTATCCAAGATGACACCACAGGGGAAAAAAACTTTTTTGTGCTACTAAGCAGAACAAAGCATGTTTTCGACAATAAGTTGTCTCAAAGTTGCCAAAGAATGAACAAGTATGTCTGAATCACCGCCTGTTACTCTCCTGGCTGAAGAAGAGGAGAACTGTGAGGAGAGCCACCACGAGGCCCTTTGTGTTGTGACCTCCGGATTCAGCAGAATGGAACTGAACTTGGGGCCGGCGGGCAGGAAATCACCACACCGAGAAACCAAGATCGGGAGCAGCGTTTCATTTCAGCCAGTTTTCCCAATCCTGGTCCAACAGACCATGTTTTGTGCAGAAGCTGCTATAATTCAGTCACCATATTATGGTTAAACAAAGAAGGAATCTCTAGAATGACGATGAGGGCAAACTGTTAAAAACAGCTATAAACCCTTCTGCTTGCGTTTGCAAAGAGACCTATAGGAGGAGGTGGGCTGCAGTTTGTTACACAGAGCGGACTTCTTTCATTTCCCCATAAATACATTTTTAAAAAACCCTCTTACATGGAAACTACCTTCCAATATGACTTATGGTACATCAAGAGTGTCAAGCAAGGCAGTTTGTCTGGGTAAGGCTGGTTCTTTTGCTGTTCAAAAAACTTTATCAGTGAGAATAGTACTTTCCTCCTGGAAATTTGTATGATGGTATTTTCCTCTCCGTATAAGGTGCCTGCCCACCCACCCCCGTGTGGATGTGGGCACCAACGCCTTGTCAATACAATGCATTGTGCCAGCTCCTCTGTAAGAGCCTCATTTGACAGACTCAGTCTACCCTACATGGATATGCAGAGGTGAACAGCAGCCCCCATCTGACCCAAACTGGCTTAAGACATTGCCGCAAAGCCCTTCTTTCAACAGACTAATTGTGTAGCAAATTTTTTATTCCGAAAATATCCCTTAGCAAAGTGAATGTTAACTGCTCTCATATGATCTGAGTCCTCCTGGAAAAACAATTAGCAGCAAAGCTTGTGAAACATCTGTGGCAAAAAAAGAAGGGGGGCATTCTTGGCTTTCTGCAGAACTGTAGTTACGATAACTGGAGGTAAAAACAGGGTTCTTTTGGCTCATGTTTGAAAGAGGCAATTATTTTGGCAATCTGAAGAGCAGAGGATTAGCTAACTGAAAAGAGCTCCGGGGTGCAAGATAATTGAATACAGAACTTATGTTTCAGAGAGCATTCTCTTGCCTCAGCAATATCTCTATCACCACATTGTAAACTACCTGTCAGACTAGCTGAGTTACATTAATGCTCAAGCATCTACTGAATGTTAAGTAACATTTCAATGTGTTGGGAGAAAAACCAATGCGGTAAGAGATTCACATACATGTGATTGGCAGATGTCACCATTTGAAGATGATCCATGGAAGAAAGGACAGAATAAGGTTCATTTAAGCCTTTTGAGTAATTCACTGAATACAACTTGAATAGCTGACTGTCACAGAACATTGGAGGCCATCTAGTCCATCCCCCTGCTCTGTGACAGCACTCCTGATAGACAGCCATCCAGCCTCTTATCTGCTTGAAAACCTCCAGAGAAGGAGAGCCCACAGCTGCACGAGGCAGGTTGGTCCAGTGCCAGGCACCTCTTGCAGTCCAGCCTCAACATACCGCCCTGGGATTTCAGCTCCTTGGTTCTAGCCCTGTCCTGGAGCCACAGAGAGGAAGTTCCCCTCCCCCACCCCACATGACAGTCCTTCAGATTGCTTGAAGAAGAGAACTTGAAGACATCTCTCCATCGGCTTTTCTTCTCCAAGTGAAACATGCCCAGCTCTTTCCTCACAGGACCTGGCTGCCCAATCCCTCACCAACCTTGTTGTCCTCCTCCTACAAGTGTTCTTAAAATGCAAAGGGGCCACAGTTTGGTTGAAGGGGGCATCTTCTGCAAATAGAGGTTTGCAGCTTCAATCCCTGGCAGCATCTCCGGCTGCAACAATCAGGCCGTTAATGACAGAAAATGGCTCTGCCTTAGACCCTGGAGAACTTCTGGGGGTCAGGCTGGGCTAAGTGAATGACTGGTCTGATCTGGGAACAGGCCGCTTCAGATCTCAAGGCAGGCTCCAGGAAAAGCTGAATGGAGGCGCCTTCACCAATCTTTGTTTGCCTGAAGTTAGTCATTGCCATTGGGGTGGGGGTGACAGCAAGCAAAGGTTTCAAGAATAAGAAAAAGGAGATCAACAGAATGCCATTACAATGGACAGGCCCATATATAGTGCATTTGCGCTCCTCAGTGAAGGGCATGTTACAATTGACTTGGAAGCATGACAAATAGTTGCCTAATGAAATCTTTGCTTTAGAAAACCGTGGGAGCTTGTTTTGGTGCAGCAAGTAGGTGCCAGGAAGCCAATGTCAGCAGAGCCGGGAGCAGCACTGCAGGCTTCCATGGGAGGTGGTGGCAGGTGGAAGATCAAGAGGCTCCATCAATCTGGTCCCCAGGAAGGAGGGAGCTGGCCCCAGAACAAAGGTCTCGTCTGGCGGAGAGTCCAGCCCTAAACTGACCTCCCAATTTGGCAGACACAATCGTGGATACCTCCTCCATTTACTCCTTGAACCCCCAGGGCAAGACACTCTTCTTCTTTTAAGTATTAGCTGCATGTTGAGAAAGGGACTCTCTTCTATTTCTCCCCCCCCCCCCGCCACGAGCCAACCTTTCAAATACTGGGCAGAGCTTACAAGGAACACACAAGGCCAGGCGAGTCATACATAGTAATGCTTCAACACCTCCCACATGCCATCCATTTAGCATCTGAACCAATTCCTCCACTGCAGGCTCTATTTCCACAAGGAATAATGGCCATTTAACCAACAGGCTTGCAAAAGCATGAAACTGCAGGAGGAATGAAGACCTTGCCAAGCGTTACAGACCAGGTGCTCTTTGTTTTTATACAAAGGACAGCGTCACAGGGAACAGGCTGGCAGACATTATGACCTCATTCCTGTGTCTCCAGAGCCACAAGCAAATCTGGGGCATGCCATGGATTCACGTCCCCTTTAGATCACAGGAGAAGACCCAGCAAACAGGACAGTTGAGCTATCAAGGGAAGGAACAAATCTATCCAGCCACCTCTGCAGCAGGAAGAGGTGGAAAACAGAGGAAAAGCAGACATATGCATTGGGAGCCTTCCTGGAAACAAAGCAACCAGCATCCCCAACCCCCCACAGAAAGAGAACTGCAGCAGCACATGGCCACTGGAATTCACAAAGAGGTTGCTCACCCAGAACAGCAACTCAAGTCAGGTAGGCGAGTTGGTCCCTGTACCTCCACCTACCCGCAACTGGGACATTCTGCATCACCAGAAGGTATCTGCTCCAGGACCAACTGCTGACCGGGGGAAACCCCCTCTGAAGACAGAGGGCTCTGCCTACAAATTTATACATCTTTGCCCTAATGAATGACTTTGCTCTCATCTACAGATTGTCTTAAATAATTCTGCTGACACAGGGAGACGATGGTGGAGGTCTTTAATGATTTTCCGCCATTTAATAAGGCCAACATAGGGAGAGAGGGCATGAAAGTCTGCAGCTGATGGTGGCTTGGATTTCAAACAGTATCACCCATGAGGATTGCAATAGTCTGTCCAAAAGGTTCATTTATGAAGTCAAGGCTTTCTGACTCTTTCCCTCCCCTTCCACACAGGCCAGGCAACTTCTAGAGACTGATGCAAGCATTTTTCTACCCTTCATTTTTTATTCAGAATTTTTGGGATTTACAAGCAGTCCAGTCCTCCCAAAAACTTGCAGCACAATTGCAGACACAGAACATACCAGAGTCTTCCAGACTGCCACAAAAGAGGCCCTCCTCTTGGTTCATTTCTGTCCAAGCCCCTATGTTCACTTTCAAACAACCTTTCAAGAAATACGAAGATTCAAGAGATGAACTCCTTTCCCTCACTAGCATGGGTTAAATTCTTATTCTGGACAATTAATGTGAAATCTGGCAGAACTACAGCATCCAATGAATAAATGCCTGTCACATGAATGCAAATTACCTCTTGATAGACAGGCCCACACTTAAAATGCATCATCTACTATTTAGTTTTGCACAACAAATCAACTAGAATGCAGATCTGTGATGTTTGCTTTTTGTTTTTGTTTTTAAACAAACAAGGCACATCATTATTGGACACAAAACACCATTCTCTCAACTACTCCAATGTTCTTGTCTGAAGGAGATTTAGGGTCAGGGCTGATGTAATAGGCTGTAGATGAAACAACACTGTTCATTAGGTAAAATTATTCTTCCCCACAGAGATTAAGGGAAAACATTCCCACACAGTTTAAAGTGAGGAGGAAAAACTACTCAAGGCAGCATTACAAATGACTGACTAGGGAAGAACATTAATTGTTGCCAAGTAATGGATTTGACTGGGCATTTTGTGGCCAGGATCCAAAGAAAAGAAGTTCAAACACAGGAGAAAGATATGCAGAGCACTTCTCATTTTCATTGCAGTAGTTCCAATGTCAAAGAAACAAGCTACTGTGGACAGTAGTTTCAAAGAGGCTTGCCTCTTTGGCAATGGAATCTGGGGCAGTGGAGTATAGTAGTACAACTATGGCTACCTAAGTCCTCTCCCAAGTGTGAAGGTTTTCCCCAATTTAGACAGAAGTCAGCGTATTTCCCTCCTGGTTTATTTAAAAATCCCAGTGTGGATTCCACAGGGGAGATGAGGTTTTTAATTATTAAACGCCTGTGAGTGCCATTCAAGAAGGCGACATAATCAGAAGAGGAAACCAGCCTCTTGAAGTCAGCAGACCTCTTTCATTAAGCCAGCACAAGGAACTGCCATTGAAATGGCTGCGCTGCAAGAGCCACCTACACATGTATTTCAGATATTAAAACCCTGCATTGGCGAGGCAGAGAAACAGCTGGGGGAGCCAGGGTGGTACCCACACAGGCACCGGGCTTGGGCTTTTATAAGACAGCCAAGGACAAGAGAAGAATGCATCAAGTCAGAGAAAGTTACTGTCAGAGCTAAACCGCTCAACACTGAAATCATTTAGAAAGCTTATGGAGATCTGGGCTGTCAAGCACTGGGAAAGCATGCTTTGCGCATTAGAGCCTTGGGCCAAAAGATGCAGACTCAGTTTTGTTGCCGATTTTAAACTGAATCTGTAAGCTATAAGTAACGCTTAAGTAACATTCAGATTTCGGTCAGCAGCGGGCAGTAAACAGAATTCCAGCAACATATCTGCGGTTTCACCATCTATGGAACCCAATGCTTATTCCAAACTTCTCTCATTCACACAGACAAAGCACAGCCTGCAGATGAGTCAACTGCCCTGGGGAAAAGTAAAACTGCACAGGAGTTGGAAGGCAAAATGCCCTGCGAAGCCTGAACTACGATAAAAAAAGCAGCTGCTGACTTCAACATCAGCCTCAGTCTTACTTTAGCTACAGACACTTGGCTGGCGTTATACAGCCATGTAAGCCTATGATTATAGATAATGAAGAGCTCAAAATATCTTGCGCCTAAGTGTCCATTTTCACCAGAGACTTCCATGCTCCTGCCTTCAGATGCTATTAGAGCTGAAGATTTTAAAGACAGTCTCATTTGAAGTTGTCCAACCTTTAAAAAGCAAAGTAATCAAAAAGTCAGAGCAGAGCTTGCTTGAAGAAAGGAACATTCCAACACCCAGGTCCACCAGGCAATTAAGGGGTGCACCAACCACATGCAGACCAACACAAATGATCACTGGTTTCTGTATCCAGCACCATTGCCCTTGTACAGGGCATACTGCAACAGATGAGAGAAATCTCCCTGCCCAGAGGGGATGACAAGCCAGAAATGGACACAAAGGAGGGAAGGGAAGCACCACACCTCTCTCTATTAACTATACCTCACCAAGAGTCCTGTGGCATCTGAAATGCTGCACTGGCTTGTTTTGCCAGCTTCTTCCAAGGGAGAAGAGAAACCTTGTCTTCCTGTGTGCCACTTGTTCACATGAAGACAAGGTTTCTCATGCCTCCCTGGGGCACCTAGTGGGCCGCTGTGAGATACAGGAAGCTGGACTAGATGGGCCTTTGGCCTGATCCAGCAGGGCTCTTCTTATGTTCAAGCGACACAGCCACAAGCCTTCACGGCTCACTCCAGAGCTTTTCCACATCACACCTTAAAACGCAAACCTTCTTTATAAATACCTATACTACCCTCCTGCAGATAAGCCCAAGGATGCAGCTAAGACCCAAGTGAAAGCAAGAAGATCCCAGAGAATGATCAGAAGAAACATATTCAAGGTTTCAGGGAGTCATTGTTACTTTTCCAAGATCTTGATGAAAATGCCATAAGCAAATGCATGCGGGGCAGGAGAGAAAGGAACATTGCTTTGATGCAGCAGCGTCTTCTTCACTTGTCACTCACTACTTAAAGACCCACATTCACTGCATAGTCCCCAAAACTCTCAGGGAAGGATCCCACTTAAAAGAACTCGCAATTCAGAGTAGAGCCTCTCAGACGGTCACAGCTGCTATGTTGATTCCCGCACAGAAACACCCCACTCAGAATTCTAGTTATTTAAGATCTTCTATTAACAAACTTACAGCACCAATCCTATGCTTGCTTACTCAGAAGGAAGTCCCACTGGGTACAAAAAGGCTTGCTTCCTAGTAAATCCACATAGGGCTACAGTCCTAAGCTTTAAAAGAAATGTCCTCCATGCTAAATATAAATGCTTATTTGGGATTCCTGAACTGGTGGCATCTCCCCCCAAAATGAAAACGCTTAATTAGGGCAGCTAGGAGGTGGCAAGAATAAATAAAAACGTTTTCTCCTTTGGAAACAAAGAAAGTGGCTGATCAGAAATGAAGAACAGTTACAAAGAACTGTCCATTCCTGCTAGGAGTTGGGAAACCCAAAGCATGGGCAGGCAAGAGTTACTGCTATGCTGCCAGAATTCCTTCCCATATCCAAAATCATTTGTTTTCTATTGGTCTCTGCTAGTATAACATTTGCATCTTGTTACCATGATATTTTAACTTAAAAGTTGATTTAGACATTCCTCCCAGATTGCTTTTAAGCACATTTTTATTAAGTTCTTTATTTTTGAAAAACAAGAGTTCGTTAGTTTTGTCACGCTTTCCCTTTGGCAATCAAACCTTTACCCTTTCCAGCTGCAGCAAATTTGAAATAATCCCTATCCTCAACTGGACTTTATTAATCTGCCAAATCAAAGACCAACCTGAGGAAAAGCAATTATTTCCAGCTCAACCATTATTAACAGTTAGTTTCTCTCCACTGGCACAAGGAAGGTCCAACTGCCTGATAAACGCTCAACGTCTGGACCAATTAAAGACAGTTTTGGAACCATAATACACAAATCTATTCAAGTGCTGGAACTAAAGTTCCAGACAAGACTGATCAACAGGCTCCCTGCAGAAAACTTTAAGAAAAAAGCATCTGCAGAAATGAGAAGGCAAAGCACTCCAAAAGGGATTTCCACCAACTAAAAAGACTTTTGATGGGCCACACAGAGCTATAATTCAAACCACATATCAGGATCTTATTGCAATATTTACCAACACACTTTGCAACACTGCAAAGATAAATCATAAGTCATGCAGCTTATGAAAGGTACATCCACATCCCATGAACAGGTAAGGGCAATCCTACACATGTCTACTCAGCTGCAAGTCCCACTGAGCCGTCTCCCAGGTAAGTGTGCTTGGGACTGCAGCCCTGAACTTGTTCTTAACATGCAGGCACTTCAGACCAAACGATACATTAGAAACAACCAAAAGCTTGGCCAAAGACCAACTACATGAAGCACAGTTAAGCATGGCAAGAATTCAGATTTGTCAAGATTCTTTGACATTATTTTTCTTTGTTAAAGAAGTGGTTACTTTAAACTGCACTCATTACAATTAAACCTCAAAGTACCCTCCATTTAAAACCTTAAATGTTGGAACAAACCAGCTGGTCCTATAAGGGATGTTTGACCTTTGTATTCCTAACAACAGTGTTTCTCAAACGTTTTAACACTGGGACTCACTTTTTAGAATGCCACTTGTGTCAGCCCTTCGGAAGTGTCGTCATTGTGAAATATCCAAAAGACACTCCTGGAATGAAAACTGACATTCTTGGATTGCAACAATTGAACAACGAGGAAACATTGCTAATAGAAAGCAAGATTTGGACAAAGTATTATGTAAAAGCACTGAACTACAAGCAAAATTTAAAAACCTTCACTTGAAAATTCAAACCGTTAACACTCACCAAATATAGCAACACTCACCAAATATAGCAAGAGTAAGTTCTGCAGCTTCAGAGATGGCAGCTCCCAGCTTTTCATGATCTACCTGACATCAGGTCACAACCCACAGTTTTAGAAACACTGCCTTACCTTATACAGTGTACAAGTCCACAAATATCTACCTGTAAATTTCAACAATGGAATCGCAGTATTGCACCGACAAGCAAAACTCTGGGCCCTCCTAGTGTTGTTGGCAGCCATCACCATTTTAAAAGTGTTGCTGGTAGCCACTACAAGTGTGCTTCAGATTTCAGCCTGGGTCTGCCTGACTCCAGTCTGACTCACTCCTAGATAAGAGCAAATGTGCACAGGATCAGGCTGAAGGGGTATTAACATACTTATGCCACATAAAAACCAGTCTGGATTATAATATTGGGTAGTGCAATTTTACATCATTGAGCATCTTTCTGGAATGGGATGCCAACACTCCTTAAGGCCTTCCTCTAAACTGAAGCTAAGCAGCAGTCTTACTAGGCAGGATTCTTAACCTGTTTACAGACCTATTTTGCTTGACCCAGAGGATTTTTAAATTGATAGCAGTAAAACATTCATAAAGCTATTTGAACCAGGACATCTTTTGCTCCACAGGAAGATCAAAGAAGAACTCCTGGAACTCCCAGATTTTTGCATGTACCCTATGAGACTGGGCCTCTTCTTTGAATGGCAGACTCTCCGCAGCATCAAACTGTTCAAAATGAGCCACCAGCCCTGAAGCAGGGACAGCTGCTACTCAAGCAACACATAGGCCTGGAGCTCTCTTGGGCACACTGGAATAGTTACAGCCATTCTGGAGGTGCTGGCTTAGATGCCAAGACAACCTGCTACAATCCACAAGCATCCTGAAATCAGTTTTCAATGCCTAAAATTGCTTACTGGGCAGCAACACAAGTATGCCTGCAACGATTACTAGCGTATCCTCACACACACTTATCCACTCCTCTGTCAATCATTTGTGGCCCACTGGTGGTCTGAAAAAAGGAACTAGTGATGAGTAACAAAAGCTCTTCCACTTTTCAAAATCATCATGACCTGTTGCCAGTTAACCTACCAAGAAGCAGGCTGGTGTTGTGGACAGTATTAGGACATAGGCCAGGGAGAATCATTTTCCTGCTTAGCTGTGAAGCTTACTGAGTGACTTTTGGCTAATTGCCACCTCTCAGTCTAAACCACTATACAGGGTTGATGTGAAAACAAGAACAGGCTTTCTGACCAGAAGGTTGAGAGTTCAAGACTGCATGACGGAGCAAGCTCCTGTGCTTGTCCCAGCTCCTGCCAACCTAGCAGTTTGAAAGCACCTCAATACAAGTAGATAAATAGGGACCACTTTGGTGGGAAGGGAACGGCGTTCCGTGCGCTACGGCGTAGAGTCATGCTGGCCACATGACCACGGAAGCTTGTCCTTGGACAAAAACGTAGGCTCTACAGGCTTTGAAACGGAGACGAGCACTGTCCCCTACAGTTGGTCACGGAAACCTTTACCTTTAAGGGTAGGGGTTGGGGTTGACTATGACCCTGAGCTTCTTGGAGGAAGGATGGACCAATGTTTATTTTTAAAAGATAATCAGGCAAGTGGTAGTTTACAAGCCAGTACTAAGAAGAAATCTCTCTCCTGTTACAGGATTTAAAAAGTCGCACTGTGGTGCCTAATGAACAGCAAAAATACAGAGAGCACACATTTTTGGTTTCTGGTCTTTAAGAGACCAAAAGGTGCCTGAGGATTCTCAAGGTACTTTACAAAATTCCTTATAATGCAGAAGTTTAAAACAGTAATTTTGAGTTTACCTCTTTATTATGAACTAGCTGTTTGTGACCCAGCGTTGCCCGGGGGCAGAAATTATCCCCAGGCTCTATTGGGAGGAGGAATGAGTGTGCTCTGCAGTGCACCCCCACCTCTGGGGGTGTATGGGGGGCCCTACCCCCACAGTATATCTGTCCAGATCGTAAGGAAGCAGTGTACCACGTGTGGTGCACATCGTTCCAGGCGTGCCAGAGTAATGGTGGAACATACACACAAATATGCAAACCTCCCTCAAAAGCATGACATAGTGAGATCCATATGTAGACATATAGAACCCGCCCCTGAAATAAAACAGTATTGATGACCTGGAACCCACAATGCACAGTATCACTGTGAAATGAATGAGGAAACAGGGACAGCATCAACTAAGAGAGCAACATGAAGGTCCCACTTACTGTCTGCAGGTCCAGCCCTCACGTAGGAGAAACAGGCAGAGGTGGCCTGTGAGCTCCCTGGACATAGGCCCCTCTCAGATCCGACTGGCTGCTGGAACTCTGTGGATCCTGCTCTTTCCTCCCTGGCCCACTCAGGCCACGCAGGCGAAGCACTTTAGTTTCACTTTCTGTTCTGCTCAGTTTCAGCTGAGCTGCTGCAGAATGGTCTGTGACCACAGGGTGGCAGCAGACCTGTAGCCCCATGCAATCCCCTTGGTTCCTGACGATCTGGCCCCCTCCCTGAAAAACGGGGGGCTGTAGGGGGGTCTGACCCCCGCAGTGATTCCTTCCAGGCTGCAAGGAACGTGTGTGCCAAGTTTCGTGGCTGTGGGTCAAGGCATGGAGACGTGTATAAGGAACATACATACATACACACACACAAACGTCCATTTTTATATATATAGATGTCGACCCAAAATCATCCTTTTAGAAGCACACATACTATGAGCTTCACGTTTGCTTCCATGGACATGGGCAGGATGCAATTTTCCTCCCAGCAGGAGTGACGCAGGTACCCTGGGGTTACCCAAGAATTCCATCAAGCGGGGGCTGCATTTCAGAAGCCCACTCTGCTTGCAAAGACCTTTTTAAGTTCTGCACTGAAGCCAACAGCAAGAGACAGGATTTTTATTAGGAGGCCAGTAAAGGCGCCAAGTCTTGGCAACAAATATCTGTGAATGAATTGCTAGAAAAGGGGCTGCGGCTATTACCCAAGAATGGGGCCACTAGTAATGGAGATTTTTCCCAATCTCAGGTTTCAGTGAGAGTCCCACAGTTGTATCAGATAACACTGATACAGACAAGGTTTAAAAAGAAAGAGATCACAGCTCTAATTAATTGTTTTGGGGAAAGAGTTCTCTAAAGTCAGCCTGGCAACAGAGAAGACTTGAAAACTCTTCTCATTGGATAACAGGAGCCTGAAGTCATTGTTCAATTTCTGCAGGAATTGAGCTCTGCTGACATGCATTTGGCGTGAGTTTCCATTTCTGATAGCTCTGCCAGCCCCCAAAACCTTGTCAGGACTTTCAAACGATCAAGTTGCAGGCTTTATAGGTTCGTTGGAAGAAGAGGCGAACTCTGGTTTCCTCCAGCTCCTGGAACTCTCTCTAGCTGCCTCAGGCCTTGACACAGCAGGCACGTCAGGAAATCGTCCATGTGTGAATAGGTGCGTGGTGGCCTCCCTTTGTTGGGAAAGCAGGGAATCTTGCCCAGTGGCCGAGTCCTGAAAAACTGAGTCCTGAAAAACTGAGCAACGACACCATCATCCTGCCAGCCAGTAGGAGGCAAATGTAGTCTTGCAGATCAGAATTTATTTAGCCAACTAACTGCTAGAGCAATAATTCTTCTGTAGGTTTTGACCAAGACACACATTAAATTCTGAAATTTGGCCAAAATCCCTAGTACACTCGCCACTCAGTTCCCAATTCCATAATGAAAGGATTTTCCCTTTTAAAAAAAAAGAAAGAAAACTGTGTGTTTGCTTTGGGGTAAAAGACCATGGCTGGATCACCTTGTGACATTATTCTACAATGGCACTTTGAGGGCAAACATGCTGGAACATGTTTGAAGCAGCCACTAGTAAGGAAGTGAACACTCCCCATTTACAATGCAACCCAACCAAGAGGGTTAACAGCCAAGGGAAGAAAGGTTCCATGTCCATCTAACAAAAAGTGTTGGATAAGCAACTTTAGCAAGAAGAGCCCAGGATACCTAGAAAGCATGTGCACCATCCCTTCTTAGTGAAAATGCCAGTGACTGAGCCCCTTATGATGGAACACTGAGAAATGGACACACTGTTTATGTAGTTAAATGTTTTGGGGACCACTTTTCCGAACACTCAAAGCAGGATACGAAAAACAGAACATATGTAAACACTTTTCATTTTAAATTTCAGAACACAAAGAATATCAGAAAAACCTCATTTCTCTTCAGGCAGTAAACAGCCAACATCATGTGAAATAGTGTATGTGGATAATGTAGAAGGACTAACTCAAAGGAAAGCCAATATGAAAATTAATACGGCTTTTCTTGAGCTAACCCTTCAACACTATCTCTGCCCTATATTCAACAGAGAAAAACACTTCCAATGGGGGAAGTGGGAGGGGATACAGGATTAAGGGTTAGTTTGAAAGGGAGGACATTTTCATAAGTGGTCCCCTGGAGGAGCAAATTTTGCTAGGACAGAAAGTTCTTAGAGGGAGGATGCTTAGCAACTTTCTGGTACCAAGAGTCACTTTTTTCCCCCTTTGTTTGACTGCAGAACTGACAAGTCTTACAGCAAGATGCAAAATAGTCTTAGTGGCATGAGAAAGGTAACAACATAACTTGGGGCTTTTGCCAGAACATTGAGCAAGATTATTTAAAATGTTTGCAATTCTCCCTGCATTTACAGTGCCAAGCCAACCAGGACTTTAATTGTTGAAGAGAATTCATGCAACCATTTTCCAACACTGACATTTCTCTGCATGTCATAAGAAATTTAACTATTTAAGGTGGACGGAAGGACCAAACTATTTGGCTATGGTAGGGGTTGAGACTGTATGCAATATTTTCACCTCAAAACTAGCTTCTGCTAAATGCTATGAAACCAAATATTTCTAGAAAAAAAGCCACAAGTATATAGAGGCCCTCTAGCCTGGCACAGAATGCTAGGAAAAGTCTCCCGGCTGGGGTTGGGATGGATGTCCAACACTGAAAAGCTGATCTCTCCCATCAAGGAAAGGCAGCACTTAGCAACAAATGCAACATTTCCCCCCTCAGACTCCCAGTGCACCTTCACACAGATGCACAGTACACATAAACATTTGAAGAGAGGACAGCCGATCCAACAAGCTCAAAATGCATGCTGGCGCAGAGTACAAGGCTGCATAGGTGGGATTTCTAACCACTGAATGCTCAGGCCTGACATTAAAGCAGCTGTGTCTGGAGGGAATCCTTCCCCTGCAGTGCTACCTCAGCCCAAATACTGCACCACCAAGTTGAGACAGGAGAGCCAGAAAGCAGGATTAGCCAAGAAATTCCGAGCCGCCTTTTGCTCCAAATAGTGAGCAAAGAGCAAGGAAGCAGATATCTCTGAAGTGTCCTTGCCAGAGTGGCCTTTATGACCCGACACCCCCCCCCCCCCACAGGCTCCAGCAGATTCTCTCCCTTTCCCAGTAGGTTGATGGAGCCACCAGACAGTTGGGACACACTTCCCCATTCCAAATCCTCTGCTGAGTCACCCACACAGGCAGCTGTTTTCGAGTTTGCTCGACAGGGAGCCTGTTGGTGACTCATTCCAGGGGGGCATCAGTTAACTTACCCCACCAGTCACTGCTGATCATCAGCAGGAAACCCAGACAGGAGACCATCCCTGAGCCACACACACCAACACCTTGGACAAAGCAGGGGAAGGGCCACTTGAGCACCAACAGCCACCCACCCCATTGATACCATTCTTCCTGCCCATCTTCTGAGTCTCGTAAATGCAACTTCCGTGACCTTCTCATCGTGCTGCACTGGTATATACATTTCCCAGGATGTCCATGCAACCAGCATCCTCAACTGTCTGCCACTTGGTTTTAGCCACCATGTATGTCCCCATGAGATTCCCACCCCCCATCTCATCCTCTGCCTTTCACCTGCAGGCAACATATAGAAGGGAGAACCACACATCCAGAATTCATCTATTACTTGCCCAACTAGCGTTTCAGAGTGTCAGCTGCCTGGGGCCAACTCCTGTGGAATGCAGCAACCACTCATCCACACTGCCTTTTGGCTCACGCTACCCCCCATGAATGCCAGATCACACTGCTGCAGCCAGGGCAAAAGTCACAGCTGATGGAATTTCCTTTCTGTAAGACTCAGAAGCAGGCAAGCCCATTCTCCCTCCCCCTGCCAGTGTCTGCTTGTCACAGGCTTCTGTTCCATCCGCCCTTCCACTCCTGTCCACTGGTTATTCTCCTCCCTCCTACTAGTTCTACCCCCCTCACATTCTAGACTACTTCCAGTCAGGTTTTCCTCCCAGCCAGGCAACTATCCCCCCCCCCTGCAAAAAAATCCCATAGACCGTAACTATTGTGTGGCCTCCACTGTGAGGCATGCTCTTCAGCTTCAAGATGGCAAGCACAAATTGGTGCACATGTCTAATGGTCCCCAAAAGTCATCCAACGAGGAATAGCCATGCAAGTTCCATCACCCCACTGTTGCTACCTCCTCTGTCCCTCCTGGCAAAGGGCCCCCTACCTCAGGCAATTATTGCTCAAGAGTGGAAATGTGTTCTGCCAGATTGCTACAGAATGCCTGGACGCCTTGAGCGCAGGCTTGGGCAAGGGTGGAGAGGAGGGCAGGGCTATACCACTCCAGCCAACTTTTAGTCCCCTTCCACACCTAATACACACCTCCTCCCCCAATTTTTTTAGGGGGGGAGAGAAGGAACAGAGGAGATTAGAATGCCAAAAATCCAGGCTATCATCTGCTCCAAGGCCTCCCATTCCATACTGCATCCAGCCCAGCCCATTCCTGGTTCTCCCCCACCCCCAATTCTCTTAAAATAGTCCAGCAGACAAAGCACTGACAAGGATAACAATCCTGCATGGCCTTTCAGAGTGCCAGAGACGCTAGAAGATTCTCACTGCTTTACTTCTGTGATTGATAGCAAACAGGGTCTCTGCTTACTCTCCTGGAATCCTGAAGGGAGAAGCAGCATGGCTGGACATTATCCTCACAGGCAAGTTCCAAGCATCTGCAACAGCTATGGGGGCCATCAACTGCAAACACACCGAGTTCTTTGCTCCTTTTCCATCTTTTATTCACTCACCTCCAATTCCTACTCTCTGAATTTACCTCTAAATATCAGGGGCCAGAGACAAACACCTGCCTCATGCCCATAACAAGCAATTGGTGGTTTGAAAGGAGGCAGGAAGGTATTCATGGAACCCTACAAAGTCACCCCAAATCACTGACCAGACTGAGCTCTGGACAGGGGGACTTGGGCAGTTCTGATGTCACCCTCATGCATACACACTCCATTCCCAACTGCTCCCTCCTCTCTTCCTCATCCTTGCTCTAGTGTATTCACTTCCTCCTGCAAACATTTGGCCTTCTCACCCATCCACTCCCTCACCCACATTCAGGAGTTTACTTCCTACCTTCTTTTCTCCTTCTAAACAATCCTAACCCATCTGACCAGCAACCCAAATTCCGTTACCCCTCCTCTCACACACAAAACCAAGATTGCCTCTTCTCCAGCTATGTCCTTCACCTCCCAGCTGATTTTCTCCTCCCAATTCCTGTTCTCCTTCTCCTTTCACTTCCTGGCCTGATTCCTACCCTTTCCTTCCCCCATCATTCATTTACTTTTTAGTTATCTCTCCAACCCCCCAGTAAATGCCTATCCTTCTCTTGTCAAGACCATCCTTTCCCCCCACATTTTGACCCAGTGCCTTTTCGTTCATTCCCTTCCTCCTTGGATTCCTACCTCCACTGCACCCCTTTCCCATGCAGTCACTCTTCTCAACTCCTCTCATTTAACAAATCTCTTCCTGTTTTTTCTTCTTCCATGCCCCATCCTCCCCCCAAAATCCCACCATCTGACAGACAGCAAAGATTCTCTCACCCTCCCACATCCTCAGCCCGCCACAGGGCTCCAGAGCTTACTCTGTCAGAGGAAATCACCCACTTCCTGTTCCTCTACCCATCAGCAATGTTGGTGGTTGCTTTAGGCATGGCAGTGGTGAGGTAGAATAAAAATCTAACACAAGTTATCCCCAACACTCACTGACAGAGAGCTTGATGTCTCTGACTAAGAGAGAGGCAGGCCAAAGGACTCCTTTCTTTCCCCTACTCAGACATCCTCTTGCAATAGCACAATCCTAGGCACATCCACTGAGAAATAAGCCCTACAGATATTAAGAGGATTTGCTCCCAGATACAACTGTGAGGGACTGCAGCCTTAAGACATCTTGAGAACATCAATGGAAGAGTGAGGTATAAATGTAATCAATGGATGCAAGTCCTTCTCTTCCCCAGCCTCAGTATCATTTGGGAGCACTTTAGCTTAGAAAAACCAGTGACAAGGAGAGGATCCAACTACTGCTGCTCACAAGACTATGCATGGTGCAGAAAGAAATGTTCTGCTCCTTCCCACCCAGAATCAGGGCACATTCAATGGACCAAGCAGTGGGAGAGTCAGAAGGGCCAGAAGAGGTCCTTCACACAGCGCATCAGCCTGCAGGATTCATTGCCACAAGGTGTGGTAGTGGCGGCCACTACTTTGGGTAGCTTTCCAATGGGATCAGACAAAACCTATCAGGACAGAGGGGCCTCCCCTTCCAGCACTTGCGAGGTCGTTTCCCGCAAGCAGAGCGACAGGGCAATCCCGCCGCCCCCTCTGCAAGTTACTCACTTCCCTTCTGCTCTCAGCTTTGTCACTGGCCCCCGTGTGCCGAGGCGGCGGCGGCGGCTGTGCAAACCCAGCAATGGCCCGAGGAGCGCCCCCGAAACACGGCACGCAGAGCAGCCCCCGATCCCCGCCCCCCAGCCGCGCTTCTGACAGCCGCCTGGAGCGCGGATCCTGCTCCCTTCCCCTCCCGCCCCCCGCTCCTCACCGCCGCTTGTAGTCGTCGCGCTCCCGCTTGACTTTGGCCAGGACGTTGTAGAGCGCGCGGATCTCGGGCGTGATGGTGTCGATCTGTACGCCGACGCCGTCCGGGTGGATCCAGGAGACGCCGGGCCCCTGCAGGGTCTCCAGGCCGCCGCCGCCCGTGCGCCGCACCTGCGTGTAGCTCCAGATGGTGCCGGGCAGGCGGCTGTAGTGCTGCTGCGGCGGCGGCGGGTGGGAGTGCGAGTGCGGCAGCTGCGAGTGCGGGGCGGCGGCGGCGGGCGCGCAGCCCCCCAGCGCGGGCGCGGAGGCGGAGGCGGGCGGCGGCATCGGCATGGCGGGCGGCGCGGGGTCGGTCTGCACGGCCTGGTGCCGCGGGAAGCGCTTGTAGCGGATGCGCCGCTCGCGCTCGCTCAGCTGCTGCGCCTGCAGCTGCTTCTCCAGCAGGCGGTTGCGGCGCTCCAGCTCGTGCACCTTGGCCAGGAAGCAGCGGAAGCGCACGTTCAGCCCTTTCAGCAAGTGGATGTTGGAGCCCAGGTCGTTGCGCAGCGCCGCTGTCACCGGGGGGCCGCCCTCGCCCGCGCCGGGGCACTGGCCGGGCGGCGCCGCCGAGGACGAGGCCGGCGGGCCCGCAGGGAAGGCGCGCGCCGCCATCTCGCCGAACAGCATCGAGTTCAGCATCGCGGCCGCTACGAGCTCGGGAGGCCCCTTCGCGCCCCCGCCCGGGCCGCTCCCTGAGGCGAAAACGGTCTTCTGAGGCGGCCCCGCGACCGTTAGGAGGCGGCCGTTAGGGAGCAGCGGCCACCGCCGCCGAGGTGGAATTCAAGCGCCCCAACGTTCGAAACGGCCATCCTGGGCCGGCGGCGGGAGGGGGGGCGGAAGGAGGGAGGCTGCACTGCTGCTGCTGCTGCCGCCGTCGCCTCTGCAGTGCTCGCCGGCGAATGCCCCCGAAGGCGGCCACTGAGCGGCTTTGGCTCGGCTCGGGGGCGGGGCCTGGCGAGAAGCCGCGCCCACCCTGCTGCGCCGCCTTCCGCGCTCTCGCTGGATCTGGGATTCTTCGCTCGCCCCAACCTCCTTGGCTCGCCCCCTTCCTTTAGCCGCGCCTCTTTGTTTTTTGGAGCGCTTCCCATTGGCCACGCCGTCCTGCCTCCGCCGTCACATGGAGCCACACCCCCTCCGTCTGCGCCGCGGAGCCCGCGTTCCAGTCACGCCCCTGGCTCCGCCCATCTCCCTCCCCGCTGCGCTGCGGGCTCTCGCTTTCCCCGGTGGCCACGCCCCCCTCCTGCGTTCCGGCGAGCACGCGGTGCTCCATCTGGGCCGAGTCTCGGACACGCCCACCCAGCCAGCGCACGTGCCTCTGGCGGCAGGTCCTCGCTCTGCGCCCTGCTCGGTCTCAGCTCGCCGTGGGACGTGCGCTCTGCAGATGCTCAGAGGCGCTCTTCACTGCCACTCTGCAGTGGCTTGAACATCAGCGCCCGTTCGTAGTCTTGCAGAGTCTTTCTCAAAGCACTCCCTCATCCTGGCCCCTTAGCTCTTTAGCGCAGAGGTGTCAAACCAGAAACCAGGTTTGTCAAATTCCAGGGGTGTCAAATTCAGACAGCGGGCCAAAAAGTATTCATGATGCCTGCTGGGGGCTGGAAGTGACGCCATAAAGCAGGAAGTGAGGTCATTCAGCAGGTCTTGACCAGAAATAAGCACTTTTTTCTCACTTAGCTGCAAATGACAGAAGGGAAAAAACGCAGATCTTGATCGTATTTTCAATATGCCGTATGGCCCAATCATCATATGGGCTCCCCTTTTCACAGTGACACCTCAGCACAGCTCAGTAGCTGAGAGCAGCTGATGGTGGTACTGAAGAGTCTCCGGGGGAGGGGCACGCCCAGCCCCTGTGCCTTGTGTTTGTAACCCCTGGGCTAGCGGCTGCAGCAGTGCCTTGTTCAAGAAGCATGTGACTGGAGAAAGCTTCGCCATGTCCCGGGGAGCACAGACAGAACAGCATTTGAGTCTCGCCCGGTTTCATTTTGCAAGAGTGTGGCTCCAGCTGCTTGGCTGAGACCACAGGACCAGACTCGGGGCTTGTGCATGCATGGCAAGAAAAAGGAAGGTGTATATGCCGCTTGTATATGCTGTGCATTTATATGCCCAGCGGCCCACCCGCAAGCAACAAAGTCTGTGCAGAAGCACGATGGCCACTGGCCGCAAGCTGGCCACCCTTCCGGATCAGTCAGCAAAACCTCCATGTTAGGCTCACGTCTAAAGAAGCCTCATGGCAACTTGTCCATGGAGCAGCCTCTCATTCCCATGGGCATCATTTCAGCGTCTTGTTTACATCCAGCAGGGTGCCATCCACACTCGGGAGGAGAGCAGCAGAATGACGTGCCTCCACGCAGCAAAACTCAGCCCGCCACAGGTGGATTGGAACCCCGTCCGTGGCTGTGCCTCGCCAGGTGGGCTGCAGAGTGAGGTCTGGTTCTTCGCCACCCTAAGGCTGCTGGTCGCGCTGTGTTTGGGGTGCCGGGTGGCAAGCAGGACAGCCTGCATTGCAGCCCCCAGGCCGTCTTCCGGGGGAAGCAGGGCTTCGCCACCCAGCCTGCGGCCATCCATCACCACACCCTTTGCCGGCTTCCCTTTCCCCCAGTTGCACAGAGGGCGCATTGTCTTGTCTTCCGTGGAGAGCCTGCCCCTTGCCGCTCTCTCTGTCTCTCTCTCTCCCACCCCCCCTTCGCAGCAGCCACGGCTGGCTGGCTGGCGTATGGAGAGCGGGACAGCTTGTGTATTGTGTGGCTTGCACAGGATGTTGGAGGGTGGAGGGAAAGGGGGCTGAAAAGGGCACTTGTTTTGCTTCTCCTTCAAAGTCTGCCCGCCACCCCCACCCCCCCGTACGGTTCACTGCAAAACAGCTGAAGTTGATCTGACCCCTGTTAAGAGGTTCCTTTGACGCTCATTAAAACCCACACGGTTCATTCCTCCAGCTGCAAACACACACACACATTAGCCTCGCTCACAAAATAAACATTGCCCCCTCCTCCATTAGCTGCCACCATCAGCACTCGCTTGTCGCTTCATCAATAATCGCCTTTTTTTTGCCTTGCCCACCTGCCACTTTTTATGGAATCCTTGATTACAGCTAATCTACCAATGGCGTGGCAAAACAACTACATGCCGCTGCCTTCCATGGGGCTTTTGGTCTGTAGGAAGATCACTGGAACACTTTGTCAGTCACACGTTTGCTTTTTGTACGTCGTCCAACCATAATACTGGCCGAGAGCCTCTACCCCTAGTTATTGGCTGAGCAACTGTGATGTCATGGAATGCTCAGAAAGGTTCTCACTGTTCAGGATGAAGGTGTGGAAGCAATGAAACATTGGTACAGACAGTGCACAGGAAGGAGAGCAATGAAAGGTTGCTGTGGTTGGGGAAAAGGACAGGAAGGTGTGTGTGCTGAGCTCATGCAAAGTGCTTTGGGTAGCACAGGGAAGCCAAAAGAGAGGGCACTGTGGCTGTTGCTTCTCATGTCCCCGGCCCACATTTCTTGCAAGGTGCATCCTGCCCCCCCTCCGGTTTTCCCTCTTAAGCTTGGGCGCTGTCCATCACCCCGATTTTAAAAAGCGAGGCATGACTGTTCCGGAAGGCATGTGGAGCCTGGTCTTTCAGAGGCGCGGCACTTTCCCTCAGGTGGCCGGGCCTGAGGTTTGCCTTCTGTGCTCTCCTTCGGCAGGCAAGTTTTTGTCATTGCAGGGCTTGCCCCATCTGCTTGCTCAAATAATTACAGAGGGCGCGGGCGCTAATCTGAGTGGCAGGCAAGCCGGCCAGCCTTCCACGGTTTCCCTGACACAACAAAGTCCTTAAATGGTTGTCCCGGCACCCTTGTGTTGCCTTGTGGTGCAACAGTGTTTTGGTGCACGGGTGTGGCCCCCGTTCTCATCATTTTCCTGACTCTTTCTTCCTCCTGCAGCAGCTGGTTCGTTAACTCTCAGGATCCGATGTGTGACCCTAGAAAGCTATGTAATGCCCGTTTTCATGGGCTAAGCAGACGGTGCTGCCTTCTGATCTCACTCTGATCAACGTGAGGGGCGCTCCAAGGCAGAGCTGACTCATTCACCTGCTGCCTCCCTGCCCAAGTCACTGCCCGTGGCTGGTTTTCCTCCAAGCAGGTGGGATGCCCTCAGTCTCCATAAGTATAATCAGTGGTCCTAAAACTTTTTGGCATCAGGACCCACCTTGTAAAAAAAGGGTTTCGTTTTAGCAGCCTCTCTCAAGCCTCTTGGCTCTCGTGGTGGTGGGGCAGCAGGGCTCCCATCCCAAGCAGCAGGTGTGTGCACATTGACAAGGCAGACTAGGCTGTTTTACGGCCCATCAAAAACTGAGTCGTGACCCACTGGTGGCCATGGACCAGCAGTTTGAGAACCACTGGATTAAAGCATGTTGGCTTCTGGAGGGGCTGGAAAAAAACAGAAAGTAGTTTTATCCTCCTCTGTGAATGTATTAAAATGGTGGTCAGCAGCAAAATGTAGCAGTGGAGCTTCCATGTTAAGGGGCAGGATATCTGTCATGCCACTTGGGACTTTCCCTGTGGCAAGGACAGAGCTACTTGGACTGTGTGGCCTTTGGTGGCGTTTGCGGTGTCTGTAAATGTGGCAGAAGCTGCCTGGGCGTCGCGTCACAAATTTGGGCTGGAGTGCAATGAATGTGAGAATTTGCACCACCCAAAATGGCAAGCGTCGCTGAGGTTCTGGGCTGGAAAGCTTCCGTGCCAACAGTGCTCACCTGCTCGCACGCAGGGCTCTGGGCCTCCTAACCCCACCCCACATCCAAAGGCCTGGAAAGACCTTCTGACCGCCCTCGAGAGTTCTCTGCAGCGGAGAACGGGATGTGATTCAGGAGGGCGCGCAGGGGCTGGAGAGGAGTGGCCCCCGGGGGGTGGACAAGAACCTGCATGTTAGGGAAGGCAGCCCAGGTGACGCCATCGCTGGTGACTCAGGACCCAGAGCCCGCAAAAGGGTGACCTCATCCGATCCGCCCAGAGGCTGCACCCACCCTTCTAAGACGGCCTGTTCCCTTTTTCCCCTTTCCAACAAGCAAAGTGGGAAGACAGGAAGGCGGCTGAGTCATCATCCAGGGGCCCGCGTTGTGCTGTGTCGAGAGCAGGGCTGGCCTCTTTGATATTTCTCTGCAAGCGTCACATGCCAGGCCTGCCTCCCTGCCAGGGACCCCGCCTGGCCCTTTCACCCAGGCAGAGATAAGGAGGAACAGGTGACATCACCGTGGGACCCGTGGCCCAGCTGGCTACCTGCACGGCCGGCCGGCCGCCAGTCTCCTGGAAGGGATTCAGCCCAGGCCTGGGAACGGGAGGCGGAGGGTTCAGAACGCAAACCCCCGCAGGGCACCACGCAGCTGCTGGGCTGCAGCGCCAGAAGGGAGGAGGCGCGGTTCTCCGGAAACAGCCCCTCGGGCGCAGCGGGTGTGGGGGCTGAGCTGCGTCCCTGCGTGATGGCCCTGCAGGGGCAGAATTGGGCCAGGCTCCCTTCCGCGGCTGCCGGTGCCTCACGCATCTGAGGCGGGACTTGCACTGCACCCCCTCTTAGGCCAGAGGCGCCCAGGCAAGGCTGCCGGGAAGCTCTGAAGGCGGCAGCGGCTCCTTCAGAGCCTGGGCTAATCCGCCCGTGTTCTCTGGGTGGGGCAGGGAGGCCGCCGCCCGCCCGCCACGCCTGTCATTATGTCGCAGGGGAACAGCAGACACGGGTCACGCCTGGGGTGTCGGGGCACCTGCTGGAGCAGGCGAGGCAGGCGGGAGGGATCCCTCCAGATCGGCACCCAGCTAGTGCTCGGTGGCGCACCTCTGGCAAGACCGGGGCGGGGGGCTCTCCAAGGGCTCCCCAAAGGAGAAGCTGCCACAGGCCCACCCGAGAGCTTCGCTTGCACGGCCGCCAGACTGCCCTGCTGGTGAGCCACGAGCCCAGGAGTGCCTGGCCCTCAAGAAGAAGCCCTGCCCCAGAGACCGTGACCCCTCTGCAGACTGGCTGACCCCCTGGCCTCACCGCAGGGCCTCATGAGGGTGGCAGCAGGCACAGCTCCTGTCTGAGGTGGTCTGCAGTGGGGCCTGGTGAGTCCGTCTGCTGTCAGTCACCACTGTGGTCCTTGGATGGGAAGCAGAGCCTTCTCGCCCCGGAGCGATTCTGTCCCCTCCTGAGCAGGCCGTCCCGGGTGGGGCTGCCTCCGTGGCCCAGCGTCAGCCAGGCAGAGCCTGTGCCTGAGGGGAAAGGTGCTTCTGCCTGCCCGGCGTCACGCGGGGTTCTCACGGCTGCAGCCGGCAGCCAAGCCGTGGTGCTTGTTTCATTTACCCCGGACAAAAGGCATTCGGGGGACCTTCCCCTCCCGATGGCTCACTGGCAACAGCATTCTCTGAGGACTAGGCATTAAGCCCCCTCCCCAGGGAGACACTCCAAGCCAAGCTGCAGGCCCCATGTGCCCAGGCCCCTCCCCGTGAGAAGGCACCCCACGTGCCACCCCTGGGCTCCAGCTGCGGCCAGGCAGGCAGGCGTGTTTGCGTCTCTGCAGAGCCGCTGTGCGAAGCGGGAGCGTGTGGGGTGATCAAGCACTGCTGGGGGGCTAACCTGAACAAACACCCCACTGCCCATTAAAACAAGCCCGTCTAATTATCCGGCATGTTTGTGACGTTCCTGCTCTGAAGTGCGCCTTCTTAAGCCCGAGTGGCTCAGGGTGTGCCGCCACCTCCAGGTCCTCACTTGCCTCAGTAATGAAAAGCCCAGTAACGCCAGGATCTTAATTACTCCCACAGAGGGATCAAACGATTTCCAGGGAAGCCACTCCCTGCGATGGGCCCAGATTCAAAGGAGGAACGCGGGGGGGGGGGAGGAAAAACAGCCAACGTCAGTCGTAAGATGCTGGCCTAGCGATGCAGAAAAATACTGCCTGGGCTGGATGTACCAGCAGCTACGGGGACGCACCCCAGGCTGAACCCAGTCCGAGAAGCCCGCAGAGCAAACGTTCTCCAGGGGCAGGAAACCCCCTAGGAAACCAGGGCCAAATCGGGGAAGTTGAGGCCACGGTCCAAACTGCTGCTGCTGGGGGCTGCGGTGTTCCTGTAGACTTTGCACAGCTCCTCCACCTGGGGACGTCCAAGCTTGAGGCGGATCCTTCAGGCTTTGCAGCTATTCTGCATTGGCTGTTCAGGTCAATTGCGCAGGGCTGTGATCTCACAACCTCAGCTCAAGCAATATGGTTTGGGCTCCTCCTCAGCCACTCAGTTCTCACAACCCCGTTGAGGTACCTCCGCGGGACTTGCAAGGAGGCCTTGCCAGACCTCCCGCTTTGAGCTCTCGAATGAGGTTCTCGATCACAGTTCAATTCTCAGCAGTGAATCCTCCTCAACTAAAGCGCCTTCGAAATGTGGCTTGGCCCACTTGCAATTCAGCAGCAACAGAGCCGGGGCAACTGTGCTGAATCCGAACAGCTCCCGAGCTCAGGTTTTGTGCCCTTGCAAGCTGGTCTACCTGCCGTTTACATTGGCGCAATCTAGCAGGTGTATCTGTTGGGAAGGTGTCTTAAGCTGTTTATTTTGCCAGCATGGTAAGCAAGAGATGTAAATGCACACGAGCAAGAGATACCGATCACTGTTACTGAGTGCAAAATCATTAACGCCTCCTCACTGATGCAATCTGAGCCCATGCAAATATTAAATTCTGCTTTGGGTGACTTGGGGTTGAGGACTTCAAGGCCAGGGCAGGAGCGGACGGGTGCGCTCAACATACTTTGCCCTTGCTGGCTCTTGTCTATTTCAAGGGGGGTTGTGCAGGAGAACCTGCCACCCAGTGGGTTGTGCCCCCAAATCAATTTCTCTCGCTCAGATTTTCAAACGTTGAGCAATGCCCTTCCACACCTGCAACGGCAGCTCCTCACCTAGCTGGTTGATGCTGCTGCCGCCACCACCCCCAGAACCCTAGAAGAGGGACTGGGAACCATTTTTACCTCGCCATTAAGGTAGGACCAGAGGAGACCCAGCCAACTGGGAGGGGGAAGAAGCCACCTGGACCCCCTCAACAGCCAAGCTGGCGGAGAGGAAAATGGGCTTATATAACCACTCTGTTTCATCTCAGCAGGATAATTGGAAGCGTTAAGCACATGTGGAAATCCCTGCCTGGCATTTCAGCGCCACTCCCCATCGCCACCATTGATCCTCCAGTCCCCACCCATCCTCGAGGCTCCCGCAGGAAGAAAAGACAAGACCCAAAAAATGCCATTCTCAGCAGCTCAGACTTCTCTGTGCGTGTTTTTTCTGGGGGTGGGTGGGAGCAGGAGAGCTCGAAGGTCATACACAGGGCAGGAGGGCAATTGTCATTCTGTGGCAGATTTAAACACAATTTTGTGGCAGTGCGGCCCGTTTGCAGACTGCAGCACTGAAGGCAGAGTTAAGCTCCCTGAGAGCGGCAGTTTTGAATGCAGCCGACGTGCTTGAAAGCCAGGCCTGCAGCCCCCTGCAGGGGCCGGAAAGGTGGTGGTGGACGACGCCCCCAGATTGGTGGCCCCGCAGCCTTCCTTGCCTCCTTCCCCAGCTTGCAAACCCTGAATGATCCAAGACTGGCACCCATGCGGAGAAATTATGCCAACGTGCCCACTGTGCGCAGGGTGCAGAAAGGGGATTGTTTTGGCACCAAATCTCAGCCATGCCCACGAGCATCACAAGAGTCCAGGTTCCTCTTCCTTGGGATGTTCCAGGGCAGCCATCATTATAGCAAGCCGGAGTTGTAGCTTTGCTTCAGGGTGTTCCTTGGCGCCTGCTGGAAGGCAAGGCTAATTATTTGGGCCTGGGCACACTGGGATTTGAGATATGACGCTGACCTACTATCCCCACCAAAGAACTTTGTTGGCTCCAGATAAAAATCTGTGGCATCCATGCAAAGCACCCGCCGCCCGCCCCCAGCATGGCTGCAAAGAGTCTTCCTGCCTGGCCTGACCGCAACACCTTGAAAAACGGGGTTTCACAGGCTCCTGCAAGAGCCGCCCGACCCAACGTTGTCAGGCCACTCTGGAAGGCTCTTCCACCGCTGGCTCCTGGCCCTGCTTTGCTCTTCCCAGGATCAGGAGGAGTAATTGCAGAGAGGAGCCCTAACTTTGCTCTCATTGCTCCCTGGAGCACCGGGGCTGAAAGATGCTTTACTAGCGAGGCAGAACGAACCACTGGCTGCCACGCGGTGTCTTTCCCCCCCTCCACGGCTCTTGTTTAGAACTTAGGGTCTGTCTTTTGACTGTTGAGGCTTGTGGGGGAAAGGCACCCAGCACCTGGCATTACACTTTTCTATCAAACACAGAACCAGGACAGCATGCAGGTCGGTGTTGTGGTCCCCATGCCCAGCCGACCACAACCTCACGATGCTGCCAGGCAGGGGCGTAGCTGAAGAAGTCCAGGGGGCTGCAATTGCACCGGGCAACAAGTTTTAGGGAGGCAACAAGCTGAGCTTGACACTAGTGGCTAAAATGGTGAAAATCCTGGTATGGGTGAATAATACCATCATGTTACAAAACACTGGAAAGATAATTTTATGCAGACTGCAACAAAACAAACCACATTTGAATATCTGTATGCTATCAAACGTTATGGCCAAAAAAAAAAAAAAAAAACCCCTAAGAAAACAAAACTACACCTTGGTGCCCCTTCCTGTTGTGACGCCACTTTGAGGGCAGCATTCTGCCCTCTGCATCGGGCTACACTTTCACAAGCTGCACCAGTGCTCCCAGGCTGGGCTTCCCTGCGTGGGGCTCAGCCCCTCTGTCACGTCCCTGGCAGGAGGGCTTGTGGCCATGTGTCAGCCTGCAGGCGCTCTCTTGCTCTGAGCCAATGGGCAGCGCATCCCCGAAGAGGCGAAGAGTGGTCGTTTCCCAGCTCGAGGACGGACTGGCAGGCACAGGAGCTGCCTCCGAGCGCCCAACAGTGGTGTGGATTCAAGGTGTGTCTCACCATCTGCAAGGCCTGTTTGCAGCCTTTGGCTGTTTTTCCAACTTTTCCCAAGAACTGTGCGTGTGATCGTTGCGCTTAAAGTGCTACCGGTATTAACAGCCCAGGGCTGTTGCGTCAAGTGGCGGGTTAAAGCCGGGGCTCCAAGGAAGCGAAGCCTCACGTGCCCAGGAACGAGGGTGAGGAGGCGGCGATGGCGCCTGCTCTCCTTTACGGCTGGCAGAGAGGCCAAGTGGCACACCAGCCTTGCCCGCCTGGAAGCAAGGAGGGTATTGGTGACTGTCAGCGTTTCTGCACCACTGCACACCTTGAATTTGGGCGTCGACACCCAGAAACTCAAGCTCTTCCCACCCAGTCAATGCCAGGGAGGTCCCCAGAAAAGAGGCACAGGTTTGGGCTCGCAAAAGGGGCAGTTATTTGGGCCCTCTCTTGCTCTCCTTTCCAGCCAGCCCTGGAGGTCTCCTGAGAGCTTCTGGTCTCTCCCATCACATTTGCGGCCAACTTTCCTCCAAGGAGCCAAGGCAGCAAACAATCACTTCCTTTTATCCACCCCCAAACTCCAAGGAATTGAGCCAGGCTAATAAAGGTCTAGGGCCAAGCAACGAGCATTGGGGCTGTCTCAGGGTTCTCCTCTTCCCACTTTGGCTGCGGCCCCCGGCTCTTCTCCTAAACGTCTTCCTTGACCTCTGGCTCACTGCACTCTTGCCGCCCCAACCTCACTTTCCAAGAAGATCCCTCCCCCACCCTTGAAATGCGGGTGCAAACAGTGTGCTGGATTAAGACAGACCCCAGCTGTGATTTTGAGAGGTCATTCTTGGTGGTGTGCTGAATAGCTAGGAATGGAACCTCCATGACCTAAGGCAGTGTACCAGATGCTGGGGGCAAACAAGGCAGGGCCGTTGTCCTCAGTGCCCTGCCCTGGGAACAGGAGCTTCGACCTATGGCAGCAGAGCTCTTCTTATGTGCCCGCAAATGCCATTTTCTCTCCAGCAGACATCACTATCCACAGCTTTGGTTATAGCATCCTTGACGCTGTGCAGCTCAGAGCCAGCTTGGCAACGGCTGGGCCCATCAGCCTTGCAACGTTTCTGTGTCTGGCAAACGTGATCCCGCCTGGAAGGCTTGGAGATGTTTGCCTGGCACACGTGGAGGTGCTAGAAAAGCACCGCTGCAAACCCGGGAGCCCTGCGGGGTGGAGCAGTGCTCTGAAAAGGTGTGGCGGAGGGAGAACCGCTGGAGGCCCAGGAGCGGCTGGCAGAAGAGGAAGGAGGGCGCCGAAGTGGCAAAGCAGACCTGGCCAGGAGCAAGTGTTGGCACCCTTGTGTGTACCTGGCCTGGCGCAAGAGTGCCAACTCAGGTGGAAACGCGCACTGGCTGTGTGCATATGGAGAGCATCTCCCTGGCACATGCAGTGCTGTGGTGCTCCCGCCAGTGCAGGTATAGCAGGGGAAGCACCTTGCTCCCTGGCACGACAGACAACGGGGGCCAAGCACTGTGACAACTCCTGGCGGAGTCAGTTCTGCCCCGAGCCACGTGTCCTCAGCTTGGTGCGCAGAGTTCTGGGTTTGCTCTAGGGCTCGACTCGACAGGCAGCAGGTGGGCTGGCAGATCAGGAGGCCAGGCGTGCGTTTGCTAGTGAAGGCAACAAAAAACACCCAGAGAAAGAAGAGTTCCGTTTGCTGTGGAAGACCGCAGTGCCAAAAAAAAACCCCCAGTGGGAGCCTCAAGGTCTGGGCCGATGGATCTCCAGCGCCACTTCTTTGGTGGCCAGAGTCGAGGGTGGGGATGCCACAACAGTGCAACCTGACTATGACAGGCTCTTGGTTGCCAAAGCACCGGTTGCAGGGCCTGAGCCGGGAGGCCAACAACCAGCGGTGTGTTTGGTGGGCCCCGATCCGAACACCCCCTGGACGCACCCCAGAGCGCGCTTGGCAGCAGGCCTGCCTTGTGTCTGTCCTCTAAACTGTGAGCCTTCTGGGGCAGGAACTTCTCCTCTTGGGCTCTGCCAAGCGGGGGAACGTGCCACTCTCTGCCGAGCCATGTGAAAGTGTTTAAGCACCAGGGCGAGCCCAGTGCCAGCTCCAGCCTGCTCAGCCAAACCACATCAAGGCTCCAGCTTGCAGACTTGGCAAGAGCTGCAGCCACCTGAAGGAGCCGAGCTCCGGGTTCCGTGTCCCGGAACATTCCCACGCCCCCGCCCCCCGGGGAAAAATGGTCAAGGGTGAGAGGCCTGGAACGGTCCTGGGGGGTGAAAGGTGAGCCTGCAAAATGCCCCCTCAAAGGGGAAGCCGGGGGCGGGGCCTGAGAGGCGGCAGGCATCACCCCTTGCCAGCGGACAACGTGGCTGGGGCGGAGTCGCCTCCCCTGGCTGGTCCGTGGCTCTCCACAAGCCGCAAGGGGATTTTAAAAGCCCACCCCCCTCAGGCACAGGCAGGGGCGTCTCGCTTTCCCCCCTCCCTTCCCCGCTAAGCAAGCGCCTGCTGCAACCACTCGCTAAAAACCTGCCCCCTCTCCAGCCGAGGGACCACCCAGCCCAACAGGGAATTGAGCCGGCACAGCCAACCCCGCTCCGGAAAACCAGGAGGGGCTCAGGGGCAGCCCGCCCCCCTTGCCTCCGCTCTTGCCAGCCTTTCCAGCCTGACCAGGCCTGGTGCCCTGCGCAAGTCCCTGAGGAATTCAGAGCACCCGTCACCCCGTCACCCCGCCCTGCCTCCACCCCAGCCGCTCCCATGCCACAGGCTGGCTCCACACTTCCGGCCAGCCCAGGAACTCAGCCCAGGAATAACCAGGTCAGGCTTCAGGGCGTCATCTCGGCCCCCTGGCCCCGCTGGTCCTCCTTCAGGCCTGGGCGCCCCATTCTGTGTTCCTCGCAGGGCAGCCAATGACTTGAACTGGGGTTAAGAGGACACCGGAAGGGGCGCCTCCAGGAACCGCCCAGCAGCGTCAGTGGGGACCCTCCAACCCTCTGCCCACACCCAGCATCACCAGTGGGAGCCGCAGACTCCTCCGAGGCCAAGCGCAGTCCTCCCGGTGCCAAGTCCCCCGGGCTATCGCCACTGCGATCAGTGTCGGGTGGGGCGACGCCCTGTTCCAGCTGGGGCAGGGAAGGGCGAGGGGAGGCACGCCAGAGGCCAGGCCGGGACTTGGCTCTGAGGCCCGGAAGGCTGTGGAAGCACTTCTAGAAGCCCAGGCTGAGGCAGGTGGCAGGAAGAGGCCACGCCTGGGCCGAGAGCCCACCGCCAGCCCTCCTGCACACAAGCCAGGCGCTCCCAGGTGCCACGGCAGGGAGGGGAGCAGCTCAGCCCCCTTTCCCCACCTGATCAGGTGTTTCCCAGCAGGACCAAAGTTTGACGCCGCTTGGGAGTGTATGTCCTGCGCGCTGGTCTTTCCGGACTCTGCCTGTACATGGAGCTCAGGGGGAGGGCGAGGGGGCTCGGGACCGAGAGGCTGGACCCAGGTTGCGTGCTCCAACCCTGTCCCGCAGCCCCCTGCTCTGTTTGCAGCGCAAAGTCCCCCGCAGAGGAACAAGGATGCCAGCCCCCCCCCCCACGCCCGGAAGTGGCGGCCACCACCAGCCAAACCAAGCCCTCCCTGTTATCATTAACTTATTTATTGACTGGCAAAAGGGTCACACACACAGAAGCAGTAAAACCGACCGGGGCTGGCTGGGCTCCCTCAAGTCCTGGGCCTCCCTGCAGGGGCCTGGTGCACGCGAGGCAGAGCAGCGAGAAGCAAAGAGGGTGCCCGGAAAAACAAGCCAAGCTCCAGCATCACTCCGAGAACAGGGCTGGAGGGGGGGGAGTGGGAGGGGCTGGAGATAACGTAACTGCAACACTCCGGGGGAGGGGGCAGGGTCCAGAGGAACAGCGGGAGGCGAGCTGGCCGGGTCTCCTCACACCGCCACTCCGGGCAGCAGCAGCAGGCTCAGGGGATGGCGTTGAGGAGGTCTCTGAGGAAGCCGTCGGCATCGCTGATTTCCGACAACAGTCCTGGAAGCAGAGCAGGGGCGTCAGCCGGGCACTGCCAGGAGCAGGCCCCGAAGCCTCTTCCTCCGCCCTCCCAGGCCAGCGAGTGAGCAGGAGGCTCTGGGGGCGGCTTCAGTCCCCCTTGCTTGGCGCAGAGGCCCCAGAGGCAGGACTCATGGGCAGCCACACCCTGGAGCCCAGGAGAGCCCAATCCCTGCCCTCCTGCACTGCCCCCCTTCAGGGCAGCCTTAACAAACCACTGTGGCGACACAGATGCGAGTCTGCACCGTGACGAGAGACCTTCTGCACTGCAGTGGGGGGGGGGGGGGCGGGCCAAGGTGCTCGAGGGCGGAACATGTGCGGATGACCTGGGAAAGTCAGCCCAGCAGCAGGAGAGAACAGGAGAGGCCCAGGGGGCGGAATCAGGCCAGAGGAACGTTCCGGCGCCATCTCTCCATGCACGTCTGCTGAAATGATCTGTGTTGACGGCCTCGGGCCTGGCCTGGCCTGGCCTGGCCTGCTCACGGGCTCTCTTTCAGGCACTCACCGGCCACGTCCAGAAACTCCGCGAACGTCTCCACAGGCATGAATTCCTCCTGGAAGGTCTTGAGGGCTTTGTCGGCCGCCTCGTAGATGGGCATGTCGTTGTGGCGGATGTACTCGGCCAGAGAGCAGGACCAGCCCCCCTCCGTGTTACTCGTAGGCACCTTCTGCATGGGGAGGGGAGGGAGAAGGAAGGACGGGAGGGTGATGGCAGAGCCTGCAACTGGAGGGGAGCCATCAGCTTTCAGAGGCGTGTTTCGGACGTGACTAGGTGGCGCCTCCACGCTGAGCAGCTCTCCCTCTCTCCCCCGCAACGGCAGAAAAGAGCCCTTTGGTGCAGTCCAGCAGACTTATTTCCCAGGTTTACACAGTGGGGCGGAAGGGCTTTTGGCGCGCACAGACCAGCACTCCACAGAGGCCGGAACTGATCGGGGTGGGGAAGCCCAAGTGAGCGGCCACTTCTCCTGCCGCCAACAGTCCCACAACGCTTCAGGCGACTCCCAGCGGGGATCTGGCCCCCGCCCCTCCCACTCCACAGGCTGGGCACTCGCAAGGCACGGAGGCGGGGACAGGGGGACCATCAAAGGGGGCACTGGAGAGAGGCGGGCTCAGAGCCACAGGCCTTACTTTGAACATGTTGTAGATGAGGTCCACGAGGGCCCAGAAGAGGAGGCTGGAGCGGTAGCCTGAGTAGTCCTTCACGGCTTTATCGGTGAGCCTGTGGGGAAGACCAAGCCTTCAGCCCCAGCATGTTGCTGCCCAAAACTCAACTCCAGCAGCGGCTGGAAGGAAGGAAGCCCGTCGAGAACACGTGGGGAACACTTGCACAGCAGCCTGCCAGGGGCTTCCCTTCCGTTCCCCTCCCCAAGCGCGTTCCTCCTGGGCACATCTCAAGAGGTTGCCACCACCACCCCACTGCCTCTGCCAGGCCTGCAAGCCCTGGCCCCCTCCCGAACTGCAGGTACCCCCCTAGGAAACGGCTCCCTGGGGAGCACTTTCCCAGAACTCCAGAGCGGCCTGCCTCAGAGGCAGATTCCCCGGCGGAGGAAGAAACCCGCAGAGCGATCAATACTGCAGTCTGCAGCCCCTCGGAAGGCTACCAGACCACTCCAGGCCTGCTGGAGGGCATCCAGAAAGCGCATCTTCCGTCAGGCGTGCAGAGAGCAGCCGGGCAGGAAAGCGAGAGAGAAAGACGGACAGTGGGACCCTGGGAGGCCCCCACCCTCCGCTGGCTCACACAGCCACTCCAGCCCCCCAACACGCCACCCTCCACTCGCCTGCCTGCTCCCCCCGGCGACACCACCCGGGCATGGGAGGTCACCAGCAGCCGCCTGAGGATGTCGATGCGCACGGCCTTCCACCGCTCCGGGGGCAGGATGTGCAGCGCCAGCACCGTGTAGTAGTGCGGCCCGTCCACCTCGAAGGCACTCTCCACCCACTTCTCCTTCGGCTGCTCCAGGAAGCTCTGCAGGTTCTTCTCCTCCCGGGAGGTGGCTCGCGTTCTGGAAGGCGGCAGCGGCGGGAGAGGGGGCGGTCGGCACACTCGGCGGTGGGAGCAGCAGCCCGACTGCCCACGCAGGTCCCCCCCCCCGCCCAGCGATGCCCAGAGCAGGCAGGTGCAGAAGCCGGGCCCCACCCCTCGTCCTGCCCACCGGCCAGGGACGGGGCAATACTGACGTGTTGAGGACGTAAAGCACCGTGTGGATGATGTAGGGGATGAGGTGGATGTTGCTCTCCCGCCCGCCGCCGCCCGTGTCCACGCTGAACGACTGCTCCATGGCGAAGCGCAGGAACAGCAGCTTGGTGTCGTGCACGTTCAGCTGGT
This sequence comes from Lerista edwardsae, assembly GCA_029204185.1. Classification (NCBI taxonomy): domain Eukaryota; kingdom Metazoa; phylum Chordata; class Lepidosauria; order Squamata; family Scincidae; genus Lerista; species Lerista edwardsae. Next base: position 3,335,123 of record JAJKFI010000091.1, read on the forward strand.
ACGTGGGCTCCCGCTGGCCTGTGCACTCCTGCAGGTAGGTGTTGTGCCTGTGGGGAAGCCCTCTGGGGTCAGCCCTCCAAGGGCTGGGGGGGGGGCTTTCCTTCCACTTCCCGTGGGAATGCTGGCAGCCCAGGCGCATTGGAAGGGGAAGGGATGCAGAGGCGGCTGGGGCTGTCCCCGCTGCCTGCCCGGGCACAAGCACAAGGGTGGCGCTTACGAGAGAGTGGGCCGGCCACCCTCGCCCACAGGCGCACAAGGTGGGCAGCTCCTCAGACTCACCTGGCTAAGCAGGTAGCGAACGCTGACTCCGGGACGTGCGGCCCCCACACCGGCAGGAGGCCGTTGCACTTGGTGTTGGCATTCTGCAGGGCTGCGCTCTCCCACTCCTCTCGGCCTCGTGCCAGCCTGTGGGGGAGGGCAAAGCGAGACTCAGAACTCCCCCAAGCCTCTCCCCACAGCTCTCCTGGCAGCCCTCCAGATCCCGAGTCGCAGCCGCACAGACCGTCGTGGACGAGCTTCCGGGGCTCAGGGTTTCTGCCTCCTGGGAAGTGCAGCTCGGCCCGTTAGCAGAGCAGTCACCACCGAAGGGGCTGCCAACGAGGCAGAATCTTACCTGACGGCGGCCAAGTGGCAGTCGTAGTGGACAATGTTGAAATGCGAGACGGTGCTGTAGCCCTGCTGCTTCCGGGGCTTGTTCTCAAACTCCTCCAGGGCGACCCGCTTGGTGAAGGTGTAAATGCCCAGCACTTTGGTTGGCTGCAGCGGAGGAGAAAGTGAGGGCAGAGAGCTCCGCAAGGCCTCCGCTGGGAAGGGCAGCAGCTCCCTGGTGCTCAGGCCTGGGAAGACCAGGCCTGCTCAGCTACTTGGTCCCACGGATACCCCACCCCTCCTTCCCCCCAGGGACTAGCAGGCAGCCCACGACTAGGCAAAAGCCTGACCTAAACTTGAAGGAAGTGACTGCAAACGCAAGAGGCAGAGAATCAGGCTGTCAAGTCCCTGCGGTTCCGCAAGCAACGGGGCACGGAGCAGGGCTGCAGGCCGGAATTCCCAGGTCAAGGCTGGTCCAGGAGCACCCCCAGACCGAGCCAAGGACACCTCTCCATTGCCTGCTCCATCAGAGACGCAGCTCAGACTGGCCCAGGCCTGTGCCTCTGTGTGTGTGCGCAAGACGGGAACGGGCTCTGCGTGGCGTACCTGGAACTTGTAGCCCTCCCTGCAGATGCAGCAGGTCAGGCCCGGCTCTTCGATCAGCTCCTCCATCTGCTTCAGCAGCGCTGTCTTCGTCACCACTTGGCCCTTCTCGTTAGTCTGGAAGAGGAGGCAGAGCTTGCAGCACACCGAGGAGGGAAAGGCAGGGGGCAGCGACCCTTCGTGGGGGAGTGTCTGCAGCCGGCCCCCCCCAGCTCTAAGCAACAGGGGGACAATCCCTGTCTTACAAACACAACTGCCGTGTTCTGAGGGGAGAAGCCACCACTCCCGACCACTGCCAGAACTGCTCCTGCCCCCCTGAAGGAGCTGCTGCCCACCAGCCAGCCTCCTGTCACCCAGGCCCAGGCACGACCTGTGGCCACCTGGGTTCTTGGGGGGGGAGCCTTGGCCAAAGGAGCACTTCCTTACAGTCATGCCAAGAGTGCCCAAGGCCTTCTGGCGCATGGCCATGGCCATGCGCTTCTTCTCGGCCCGAGTCTCCCTCCGGGCAGCGTCGATCTTCTTGTTCACGTCCGGATGCTCTCGCAGCGCCTCCAGGAGGTTCTCCGCCAGGGTCCCAATCCCTTCATCGCTGGAGACTTGCTCCAGCTTGTGCAGATTCGTGATGGAGTCTGTCCCAATCAGCACCTGTTGGGGGGTTGCAAAGCACAGAGCTGGTGGGACCGCAGGCTCTGCAGGCGAGGCAGGGAGCACGGGGGCGGCTGGGCAGCGAACCCGCACCAGGGGCCCTGGGCTTCACCTGCAGAGCTGGCCTGGTGCACTGGATGCAAAAGTTTCCTTTCGCAACGCCAAAAACCTCTGCACACATTTAGGGTTAAGAAAGGGGAAGTCCAGTAAGTGGAAGATCTGCACGTCTATGTTGTCCATCTGAACACTACAAAAACTTGGCTGTTCTGTGATAAAATCAAGAAGCACGTCATGACGCTTCTCTTTGCGCAGACACCCTGCGGAAGGGCCCTCACGTGCACGAAGCCGTCTGCCTCCCAACTCTCCCCTGGACAGGCGGCTGCTCTGCGTTCAGGGAGTGCCTCCACTTGGCAAAGCAGAAGGTCCCCCTTTCAGAACACGCCTGTTGCTGTCAACGGGAGATGGAGCCCTGGTTGAGGACAACCTGGTGCTGCTTTTACACGTACTGGATCTCTGTCCCAGGTCTGTGCGGTGCTCCTGCACCTCAAGGGGGAAATCGGCGTGGAAGTTCAAAACGGGCCGGCCGCGCTTGTGGAAGGAGAGCCCTTCCACCGTCCCCTCCGCAACTGGCTGCGGCTCTTGCGCTCCCTGTCGGAGCGCCTCTTCCTTGCGCAACTCGGCTGCTCCCTGCTGGGTCTCAGCTTGCACACAGAAGCAGCAGCTGCACGTGGGGAGGGCCCTGCCACAGCCAGCAACCCCCCCCCGGCTCTGCTCCGGCCAAGTGACCCTCTGGAATCCAGTGCAGTGCAGGGAGGGGGGTCCAGAGGAAGACCCCCACAGGGGCTGGACTGGGCCCTGTTGTCTCCAGCCACTACATGGCCAGGGAAGGAGGGCGTAGGGGTGGGGCCAGGGACCTTTCCCCTCACCTGCGTGGGCGGGTGCTGCATGGCGAGCCCTCGGAGCAGCCGCAGGATGAACGGAAGGGCCGGCCGAGACAGGAACTTCTTCCACACATCCGCGTCCAGACTGCACAGGGAAGGCCAAACAGAGCACCGGTCAATGTGGAGGGCCCCAGGAGTGACTGGGAGCCACAACAGCCCCCCGCAGACCTCAGACGCCCCCGCTGGCTTTCATCCGGGGTGCACCCTGAGGGACCCTGCCCCTCCTATCCCACGGAGGGCACACGGCCCGATGGCAGAGGCGGCGCACTGAGAGGCCCCCCCAGGCCCACAGCCCCACGAGGGCCCTCACTTCTTGGCGCTGGGGATGTGCTTCTTCATGTAGTCCAGGGCGTTCTGCGTGATGCCCCTCTGCAGGATGAGGTCCTTCAGCAGGTGCCCGTTGCTGTTGTTCTTGATGCCGGCAGCGATTTTGCAGAAGCAGTCCAGGAAGACCTTGTCGTCCCCGCTGTGCTCTTCATCGTACCTGCAAAGGAACACAGAGGGGTCTCGCCAACACAGTCAGGGCTGCTCACATCGTGCCCCTGCCCCGAATCTGTGGCTGAAGGCAACTCGGCTTCTCCTTTTCGAACCAGCAATGCGACTGGGTCTGGGAACGCTTTCCTCGAAGAGGCACCTGGGCTTCCCCTTCAGAGTGCAACACCAGTGCTGAAGTATCACCCTGGGAGACACAGGACTCCTCCCCCACCCTGACTGCAGGGGTGACCAGCAGCACCTTGCCAAGCTCAAGTGCCCGCCAGGCAGGCTACTTTCTGCCATTCAGAGAGGCCCAGGGATCAGGGCCGTGGGCAGGCCAGATCACTGCAGGAACGCAGCAAAGGTGCAGAGAGCTGCCAGGGGCTTGGGAGGCCTGACTGCAAAACCCGGAACCCAGAATGAGAGCCCGCGATTGGCGGCAGAGCTTTGAGGTCCCTGCTTCCCACCCACCCCCAGCACAGCAAGACTCCAGAGAGCAGGCTGGCTGTGCCTGCATGAACGTCCTTTGGTGTCCCATGCAGACCGTTCTGGACATGACCCGACAGTGCAGGTCATCCCGTTCCTTGGGCATTCCTTCTGCAAAGACCCGCCCCTTCCTCATCCGCTCGGAGACCCCTCTGGGGGCACGTGGGGGCCTGCGTGGAGCCCTACTTGTCGAAGCTGCAGCAGGGCTTGAAGCGGTCCACCAGGATCTGCATCTTCTCCGTCTCCCCGAAGGACAGGTATGGGATGATGCGCAGGAGCCCCTGCAGGACGCTGGGGTTCGAGCGCACGAAGGTGCTGTTGATCTGGTCCAGCAGCATGACCAGCTGGTCCTTGTCTCCGGTCAGGAGGAGGTTCCCCTGTGGGGGGGGGGAGACACAGAAACCAGTGAACTGTTGCTCTGGTCAGGTCAGATACGGCGCCTCCCTCCCACAGTGGCCACACTGTGCCTCTCCCCACACTTGGAGGCAGGCCTGTTCATTAATTCAATTCCTCCAGAAGCCAGATTTGAACCTGGATAGGGGCTCTCACTGCCTGTGAGCCAGCCTGAAAGGGAGGCTGTGAGACTAAGATTTGCCTGTCACCAGGTGTGCCCCTGCATGAGTTCCTGCTCTGCACATGCCTGGAAATTGCACCACTCCTTTATATCAGGAGTGGCTGTATGATGAAATCACAGCAATGAGGTAGGCTCACAGGTGCCCCCCCCCCAGGCAAAGCCAGATCAGCAACTCCTCTTGAGGCACAATGGGAGGCCTCCTCTGTACTTCAGGCTCTTCTTTCGATCTCTTGGCTGACTGGCAGCGCACAGAGATTTCTGAAGCTGCCACTGGAGCCCCCCCTCCCCCAGGAGGCACACATGACAGGCTCCACCCATCCACCCAGTGATGGATGCCTGACTTCCTGCGACTGCCATTAACGCCCCCTTAGGGTCAGACCTCCTTAACCCCCAGCCCCAGAGGCAGGGCTGGCTCCCGGCTATCAGAGATCCCAGCGGAGCCAGCAACATAATGGGACGGGGGGGGGGGAGGTAATGGAAGGCAAGGCCCTTGTGCAACCATGTGATCGCAGGCGTGCCCCAGCTGCAGCACTGGGGAGGGGAGGCAGCCCTTGCAGCCCACACCTGGCCCTGGCCTCTGCTGCCTCCCGCCGAGGCAGGCAACGGAAGGTGGGGGGATCGCGAGGAGAGGTGCGCTGCTCCTCCCCCAGCCAGAAGGCACCAGCTGGGTTCCTCCAGCACAGCCCCAGTGAGAGGGCACCCCCCTCTCCCACCCCCCTTCCGGGCAGGCACACACCTTGTCCTCGCTCAGGGGCTCCGCGTTGGACTCATCCAGGATGATCTCCATGATGCTGAGCACCTGCTCAGCCACCGCTGCCCCACCGCTGTCCTTGCTCTCCTGCTCAGCCACCAGCGCCTGCGGAGAAGGCGGCAGCCGGAGCGGCTCAGCTGCAGCCAGTACCACCACCACCCCGCAGCCTGCAAGCCACTTTGGCCCTGCGTGGTGCAAGGCATGGTTGGACAACTCAGGCGAGAGGCTCGGCGTCACAGCGTCACTTGCATGCCTGGCAGAAGGCACCTGGGAAGGCCCCAGGCCCGTGGCCCTCATCCCCACCCTCCCTCCCTCCCACCGCAGCGGGAGCCTCACCAAGTTCAGCGTCCCCAGCATGACGTTGAGGGTGTTCATCTCCAGCTTGACCAGCTGCTGCCGGTTGACCTTCACTTTGACACAGTAGCTGAAGAGCTTCAGCAGCACCTGTGCAGGGGAGGAGACGGAGGCCATGGAGCCCTTGACGAGCCCCGCCCCGCCCACCCCGCCCCAGACGACTGCAGGCCCAGCCTCCCGCCCAGCCCGGCTCCCCACCAGGCACCACAGGCCAGGATCCGCCTCCCTGCGCCAACTGGGTTGCTGCAACGGAAGCCGCCGCAGTTGGGCCCATTGTGCTGAAGCCCAGAAGCCCGCCGGGGGGAGCCCTGAGTGGAGAGAGACTCCCTTCAGCCTGGCCTCCAAGCCCTGTTGGCCCCCAGCCTGTTCCCACCCACCCCCCAGACCTGGCAGCCTCCCTCCCTGCTTCTGAGGTCCAGATGAAAAAGAAAATGATGGCAGGGCTGGTGCCAGTGGCGCCACCATCCACAAGAGGCAGGAGGAAAAAAACCGCACTGCAAACTGGAGGAGGAGGAGCCCAGCAACACAATCCTAGCAAGCGATTGGCAGATTTTTGGAAAGAGCACAAAACTTCCCCCTTGGCTGGCTCTCAGGCTTGATCTCTTTGAAGCAGGACTCCAGGGGGCAGCGGGGGGGGGGCGAGAAAGAGGCACTCACAGTCAAAAGGTGTCGGCCCTGCTTGAAGTCCTTGATGCCCGTCAAGCGGTTCAGCATGCAGCCCAGGCCGCCACACTGCGCCATCACGCCCGCCATCTTGTACACCTCTTCTTCATCCTCCTCCTCGTCTGTGGAAAAGAAAGAGGCTGGCAGGAGAGAGGCAGCGGCATCAATGGGGCTTGAACCACCCCTGCACCTGGTGGTGGTCACCCCCCAGCTGCCCCTCCCTCCAGGGGTCCTGCTGCCAAAGGCCTCGCTTGCCCTTGAAGGACCAGTGGCCCACCAGACACTGCCATCGGGCAGCTCAGTTGTGACCGCTTCATTCCCCAGAAACTACAAAGTCACCCCAAGTCCGAACACAGACCCCAAGCAAAGACCGTTTTTTGGTGCCCCAGAACTGACCCAACCTTTTTAAGTATTTTGCTGCATTTACTGTAAAAAAGACCCTTAAAAATTCAGCAATAAACAGTTTTTTAAAACGGTTTTTTCCTCTGGTTCGTAAGTACTTAGTGCCCACTGCAAGCCCAAGAGTTGGACATCCCTCCTCTGTGTGGCCAAGCGGTGCACAGACTCTGACCGGGTGGGCTGCAACCGTCTGCCTGAGCCAGCAGCAAAGCCCGACGCCCAGCGGCTCAGCTCCCCACCAAGGGCTCCTTCCTTCCTTGGGACGAGGGCTGGCTGGCCGGCACGTGGCTGGCCAAGTGGGAAGAGCAGGCTCAGCCCCGGGGAGGTCCACAGCCGCTGCAGCAGCCGCTTTCAGCCAGGGTGCCACAGGCCACGGATGTGCCACAGGAATTGGGGGTGGGGCGGGAGTCACGTATCAGTCGGGCCACACAAGTGCCACCCCAAGTGCCTGTGTGCCTTGTCAACCGCCAGCCCTGATCATGTCAGTGGAGAGTCACGGGAGCCTCTCCGGCCTCCGGAGCCAGCAGGAGGAGCAGCCCTGGGCAGCCTCCTCCACCGAGGGAGAAGCCGGCACCGTACCTGTCGTGGAGTCCAGAGACTCGATGAACTCCTCCGTGGCGTCTCCCAGCAGCCCCCGCATGCGGTAGATGATCCTCATTGGCTCTCCCTGAGAAGGGGTGGAAGGAAGAGGAGACCCGCCTGGATCCTTTGCCACAGGCAGGCAGGGGAACAGCAGCCCTCCGCATTAGCTCCCTGCAGGGCTGATAGTGGTGACTGAACACTGCAGGCGGGCAGGGAAGGAGAGAGGGGAGCCTGGTGCCCCCCCCCAAGCTTGGGGCCAAGCAAGACTCTCCACTCACTTATGCCAGAAACGCCTGAGTGTCCCTTTCAGGGCCTGGCCCCTCGTTCAGCTCCCAGGCAGGAGAGGTGGGGAGGAGCTCAGGCCTTGAACTGACTGCAGCTCACCCTTTCCAACAGAAACCAAGTGGGGAGAATTTACAGGAGACATTCCCAACAACTAAGGGAGCAAGAAGGCCTTTTAATGAGATGGGGGCTTTAACGGAGAAAAGACACAAATCTCCCACTGACGACGCGATGCTGGCGGGCCTCTGGGCAGGGTGTGTGTGTGAGAGTGGCAGCTTAATAAGCTTTTAAGTAAAACAGGGTATTAGGGGGAAAGGGGCTCAGAAGAGCAGGGGCTTGTGACGACTTCCCCTGTGGGGAGGGGGCTCGCTTCGTGCCAGGAGCTGCCTGCTTCCCTCTCGCTCTTGCGCTGAACTTTCTATTTTAATGCTGTTTAAGTCTGAAGACAGAGCAGAGAAGAAAGGAGGGTGGAGAGAAATCCCGGCTTTGGAGAAGGGGGCTTTATTTGGGGGGAGCAGGAGAGGGAGAGAGGGGGACCTGTCAGGGAGCCTGGTGCTAAGCCTACTGTGGAATCAGCAGCGCTTACTGTCAGAAGATCTCGAAAGCGCCGGGGAAACCCTCAGGGGAGGATCGGCTCAAAGGCCGCGCCAGAGCCCCGCAATTAGCGCCACGGGGGGCGCTGGTAAAATGGCAGGCAAACAAAGGGAGTGCCACAGAAAGAGAGACAAGGGGAACAAACGCAGCCCCAAGGTGAGCTCCTTGTGAGCCTGTCTATTTCCTAGGGAACCGGAGAAGGGGGCTCCGGGAGGGGGGAGGGAGGGAGGCACCGCAACAAGGGAGACAGATGAAAGCCGGCCTGATGACAGGGATGCCGACAGACTCCAGGCCGCTCAGAAGCAGCGGGGGGTCCTGGGAAGCAGAGCCGCAGCGAGGCGCAACAGGCGGCCAGGCACGGTCCGCCCAGCCCCCAGCAGGCCCAGGGCATTGCGCACGGCTCAGCCCAAGTCCTTCCCCCTCTGCCTCCAGAGGCCACGGGATGCCCACACAGATCCTGGGCTCATTCGCTGGCCTGACATACAGTCCTTTGCGTGCTGTACCCCTCACACGGGGCCTTGAGAACCCACTTGGGTACGGAAAGGTAGGGCATAAGCTACGCAGAAGGCATCTCTAAGCCATCTGTCCCCTGGCTCATCTCAGCCTTCCTTCTCCTCTCCAGAAGGAGGGCCTCGTGCCAACCATCAGTGAGGTAAGCTGGGACAGCACTGGTGAAGATCAGCTCTGCCAAGCTGGGCACAGACACAAACTGCCATTAGAGGCACAAACTCCGAGATCCCCCCCCCCCCCGCAAACAGGCTGGCAAGGAGAACGGCCTGCAGCGTGGGGGGCAGAAGCGTGTCCAAGGGCGCTTTGGCTCCCGTCTCAAGCCTGCCCCCTTGTGGACAGATCAAGCAAGGTCCTCCTGCAGGTGCCCTGCTGACTCAGGGTCGTGTATTTTCCCAGGTCTCTTAAAATGAGGCTGTGTGCAGTTTCATCAGCCTGCCACTTTCAATGCTCCTGCTTCAAAATGTCGCACATGTGAATGCAGCAGTGGAGAAGACACCCTGCGCTCTGGCCTGGTCCCCTTCTGGCCCTCACCAAGGTTCTCTCAAGCCCCGCTCCAAGAGGCAGCCCCCTGCTCAACAACTGACAGCCTCTTCCAAGGCGAGGGCCGCTCGGATCCAGTCACTGGTGCGCACTAATCTCCCGGCTGCTGCTCCACAAACACAAGAACATCCTTTTGAACTGGGATGACAAGGCAGGGGCATTTTAACATATTCATTCCAACAGGCGTTCTGAGAGGATAATACCCAAAGTTTGGCACTGATATAGTCAAAGCAAAGATGTCAAAGACTTCCCAAAAGGCCCCCTTTGTGCAGATAACCCCCCCCCCCAGGTTTCCCTGCCTTCAGAAGAGCACCGGTGCGCTGCCTCCCTGCTGGCTGTCAGATATGCTCATCTTTCTCCAGGAAGCCTTTGTGGGGCAACCCGCAGTCACGATGAGAGCTGGGAACCAAGGGCAGATGCACAGACTGCAAGCCAACGCAGGTTGTGCTCGTCCACTGATAGCTTTTGCTCCATCTGTGAGGAAGTGCCTCAAACATGTGGCAGCAACACCCCCACAGCCCCTCTGGATCTCTGTATGCATGATGTGCTTGCCTGGTGTCACACTAGAGTTGGCAGACCCAACTCCTGTCAACAAGCTCAGAGCTACCTTGTCTGCTTCCTGGTTTCTACACTTCTCTTCTTTTTCCTCAGTCTTGACCCCTGCAAACCCAGGGACCAGGAGCTTACTAATGTTGAGCCCCAACAGCCCAATCAGCTGCTAAAATACCTTGGGATGATTGGCAGCCCTCAATGTAATTTCCCAGCACAGCCAGGAGCCGGACTGCAGAAGGCCCCTTTTTGGGGCGACTCGTCTCCAAGACGGAGCTGGGCAAAGAATCTACACTTTGGCCTCCACCTGACACTTGGCAAAAAGGGGGCACTGCCTGTCCGAAAGGATCAAGAGCCCACAAAGGACAGTGTGGGGATCTCTGCGCAAACAGAGAATGGGAGCCTGGGATCTTGCCGCAGGCAGAGCAGATGCAGAGAGGACAGCAGCCCAGGTGCAAACCTGACCACTACTCCTTGCGGGGGGGGGGAACCTCTGGATGAAAACAGGCCAACCGAAGGATTCGCTTGGTGCACAGGCATCGTGAGTAATGCCAGGGGCGGTTCCTGCCCATGGCGCTTGGACCCCTCAGGCACGGTCCTACCGGGAAGATGCCCACAGGCACGGGCCCAGCGTCTGGGAGCGGCAGAGACCCAGCCCAGCAGGAGGGAGGCCAAGCGCAGTACCTCGTTGGTCGGGCACCAGACTTTCTTGTACACCTCGGCCACCGGGAGGTCCAGGCTGATGATTTTGTTGTTCACCAAAAGCTGGAAGGGAGGGGGAGAGAGGAAGGGTGAGCCGTGCGGTGGTCAAGCACGCGTGGCTGCAGAGGCCTCCGCAGTCTTCCGTTCTGCACAGCACTCCCGGCGGGGGCCTCCGCGACACCCCTTTCCCAGGCGGGCGGCTCAAGCAGAAGCCACCTGATGACCCCGGTGTGAGGAGCTGAGGCTCACCTCCATGCCGCTGTCGTCCTCCAGCAGCGCGACCAGGTCGCAGTCCTGGCAGATCTTGTTCTTGATGTCGCGCATGAGGGGCCCGATGCCAGGCTCGTTGCTGCTGTAGGGGTTGCCGGGCATCCGGCCCTGCAGGAAGTCCTCCTGCTGGGGGTCCTTCTCCAGCGTCACAAAGAACTCGGTCACCTCGTTCTCCTCCTGAAACGCAGCCAGGGCAGGCAGCGGGTGAAGAGCAGGCTGGCCTCCCTGCCTCCCGCCTCCCAGGCTGCTGCTGCTGGGGCAGGCCTGGCGCGTCAGGGGGGCCACCACCGGCACACCGAGCTTTGCAAACAAGCCACACACACACGCCGTTTCCCCTCCCTGCCACAATGCAGACAAATTCCTCTGGGAAAGAGCCCAGGCGGGCCAACGCACCCCGTCTCGAAGACCCCGTCTCTGGGTCGGCCCCAGCTCAGCCCTGCCACTCCCATCCCCACCGATGCTGGGGGAAGGGCGCACAGCAGCCACTCTGCCCACAGGTGCAACTGGATGGTTCCGCTGCCCCCCTGAGGTGGCAGAACTGCTCTCAGAGGAGGGGGCCTGCTGCCGGCAAGTCACTGTTCTGGGTGGCCCTCCTGGCAACGAAGAGGCACCACCAGAACAGCAAGTCATGCAGAAACAGAGGGGAGCAGGCTCCAGGGCGGGCGAGTAATTCCTGCCATGTTCATTTTATTCGGGGCGGGGAAGCTTCAGCTCTTCAAGGCCTGGAGTGAAGCAGGAGCCGGGAGACTGTCCTTCTCCTACCCCTTGCGCCTGTATTTAGGCCTCAGGCAGTCAACAGTGGAGATCAGAAGGTTCCCAAGGCCTGCCCTGCACCTGCAGGGACTGACCACTCAGCCCGCAGGACCAAGGGCTGCCCACCCACCCACCCACCCCACCCCACCAGCCAAGCAGATGGCTGGGTCGGCCCTGGGCGTCTCCTTGCTGCCCCTACCGGGTAGATGATGCTGCAGAGCCTCTCGAAAATGAAGACAGGTGTCCGGTAGTCGTCCAGACTGTAGCGCTTGGCCGTCTCGATGCAGACGGCCATGAAGGCTTTCGTTTCCGATTCAGTGCCTGTCAAAGGAGGTGAAGGGTGTCCGCCTCACAGGTGTTCCCTGCAGCAGCTCCAGCCCATCATGGAGGGGCAGGGATGGGTGGGAGGCCATGCAACTCCCCTCCCTCCCCAACACAGGGTCCCTGCTGGGAAAGGGGATGTGAACCAGACTCCCCCCACCCCTGCAGAGCTGGTGTGGCTGAGAGTGCTCAGAAAGCCCCTCACCCAGAAATCCTGCCTTTGACTCAAGAGACCGGCTGGCTCCCCTCCCCGCAAAGGGGGGGCCACACACTCCCCCCCCCCACAGGGAGGCTGCGAAGACGACAGGGATGGCCAGCACACAGCACATCCTGGACAGGCGCCCTTCACTGAGGGGCCTGCCCACCCGCCCGCCCACCCGCCCGCTCTACCTGTGGTCATGTCCTCCAGCATCTCGAGGAGCATGTCCTGCGTCTCGTCGATCAGCTTGGTCCGCTGCACCACCAGCTTCCTCAGGCACAGGTAGCCGTTCAGCACCGTACCCACCAGCCGGCTCTTGAAGTGCCTCTTGATGGACTCCACCTCCACGAAGGAGGAGAGCAGGCCTGCAAAGCGAGAGAGGGAGGGAGGGAGGGCAGGATCAGCCTGAGAACCGGCGGTGGGGGGGGGGAAGCGAGCGAGCGAGCGGTGGCACATGGGGGCAGCTTCCCCCCTCCCCGCCATCATACCTGTGATGCTCTTCAAGGCATAGCCCTGCTGCAGGTCTGTGCTGAGCGTTGCCTCCTCCAGGGCCAGGAGACGGGCAATTTCCTGCAGGCGGGAGCAAGGGATGTGAATGCAGCACACAAGCATGGGGGGGGGGCAACTCTCAACCGTCAAACACCCCCCAAAGGCTGAAGCGCAAGCTGGATGCTGGGACTGGGGGCAGATCCACTCCTCCTCGGCAGCGGCCAGAAGGAGGACAACCACCTGCTCCCTACCTTGGTGATGAGATTGCCGACGTACGGCAGCACCCCCCTGGCAGCCAGGTAGACCTTCCAGCGGGCAGGCTTGATGAGCTTCTGGTAGAGCGCCAGGTACTCCGCCGCACACTCCCCTGCAACGCTCAACTCGTCCAGGTAACTGGTGGGAGGAGAACACACTGGGAAGCTGCCGGCTCACAGCCCACAGCTCCTCTGCAATGTGCCTTTCCCTTCTACGACTCAGTCCCTCCAGATGACTGGTCTTCTCTCAAGAGTCAGAGAGGCCGACAAGACACACACATGCGCGCACGAGGACGCGGGAACGGCTCTGTGCATTTGGCAGGGGCTGCAGGGCCGTACCTGGTGAGCAGGTCGAGGACCTGCTGCTTCCGGCTGGGGATGGTCGCCAGGGCCTCCACGATGGTGCAGGCGGCCTGCCGGGCAGCCTGGGTGGCGGGCGTGAACAGGACCTGCAGGCGGGGAGAAGGAAGAGGGAGGTGGCCGGGGCCCGGGGAAGCACCCAACAGCCCAGGACCACGGCCACGGCAGTGCTGCGGCCCACAGGCCACCGGGGTGGGGTGTGTGGGGTCTCTCACCTGCCGCAGCCAGTTGTTGTGGCCCAGCTTGAGGTCCAGGGGGCAGGTCCGCTTCCCCCGCCTGCTCATGAACTGCTTCCACTTCCAGGTGTACTTCTCGGTCAGGTACAGGTGGCGCAGCTCCGCCTTGCTAGGCGACTTCCCGTTGGTGTCGATGCCTGGAGCGAGGCCCAGAGAGGGAGCAGCAGTGAGGGGGGGGGGCTGGTCTGGCACTCCAGGCCGAGCCCCTTGAGTTGCAAAAGAGCCCCCAGGGCACGTGGGACTGAGGCAGCACAAGGAGGGGGAGACCATCGCTGCCAGTGCCAGCTGGGATCCGCTTAAGCACCGGGGGGGCTCCGAGCATTCCCTGGTCCTCAGGGAAAAGACACGGCCGGCCAACAAGAGGCCGGGTTCCGGTGGCCATGAGCCGAGGGGCTGCCAGCCAGAAAGGCCCTCCTGCAGGTCGATCCCTGGAGGGACAGGTGGCCACAGGCCCGGCCACCCTCAAAGCCTTGAGAACCACGTCAAGGTCCCAGGCAGAGGGCCTGTGAATCAGTGGCCTGCCCCAGAGGAGAGCCGCCTTTCAGAGTTTCCAGCTGTGCTGCAGCCCCAGGAGGAGCAACGTAAACCACCCGAGAGAGGGAAGGAGGCAACTGAGCGCTCCCTGCCCTAGCAAGGCTGAAAGGAGGCTCCTTGTACCTCTGGCCGGCAGGCATTTCTTCCAAGCCTCATAGGAAGCTTTGGGGTCCCTCTTGAGCCACAGCTGGGCCTGAGCATGGATTTCGTTGCTGTAGGGCTTGACTGTTGTCAGGGAGTCGACAGGGATGTCCTGGGAAGCAAAGGGAAAAGGGGAGCGTCTCCAGGAGCCGAGGCAGGCCACAAGTCTACCACAAGTCTCAGCAGCGCCAGATCTCCAGCAGGTACCTCAGCATCCACATCCGCCCTCCATAATTGAGGCCTGCCTCTGCTCAGGCCATTCTGCCAGAGGCCCTCTCCCCAAAGCACAGGGCTTGCTTCCTTGGCGGCCCTCTGGCCCTCCCCGCACTGCCTGCCACACCCATCACCAGACACAGTGACAAGGCTGGGGTGATTCCCCCTGCCCTGCGGCCCAGCGCAGCCCAGCCCAGCCAATCCTGGCATGAACCCGGGAGTTAAGAAGACGTCGCTGGGACGGGGAGCCCACAGGCACCTTGTTCTTCTTGCTGGTGGGCGCAGGAGGCCTGATCAGCTTCTGCAGGATGCGCAGGCACATCAGCGTGATGTTCTCCACCACCACGGGGGTCTTGACATTGACTGCCATCAAGAAGAGGCTGAGAGCTGGAGAAGGAGGACCAGGAGAAAGGAAATCAGGATGCCACAGAGTGTCCCATGCAGTTGACACTTGTGTGTGTGGGGAGGGAGCCTTCCCGGCCAAGGCAAAACTCTCCTCCCTAGCAAGGGGAACAATCCAGCAGTGGCACCAGGAACAGGAGCTGAGGAAAAGGAGGAAATGCTTTTCGAGGGTCTCCCCCTCTCTCAGCTTGGTCATAAATGCAGAGGGGAGATCCCCCCTGGAGCAAATGCGTGAGTGAGACCAGGGCGTGGAAGAGACAGGCGCAGCTGGGCAGTCCCACAGCTGGATCTGAATGCCCCACTCTGGGGCAGTCGGCGGGGGGGATGTTCGCCACAGGGGGCAGGAGACCGAAGAAGTCGAGAGGCAACCAGCCAGCCGTCCAAGCTGGAAGGGAGGCCCTGCCAGTGCCCAGGAGCCCACTGCCCCCCCCCACAGCCTCGGGTCTCGCTGCCGAGGTCAGGACTCACCACAGCGCAGCCGCAGCTCCCAGCAGCTGTCCTCTTTCGAGATGGAGTCCGTCAGCAGCAGCATCTCGTACTGGAGGCTGCTGGCCTGCAACCGTGGGGGGGGGGAGAGAGTTGATAAGGGTGGAGAGTGGAGGACGGCCCAGCCTGGAACACCGCTGCCCAGCTCCATGTGGGAGCCTCCCCAGGAACCCTCCAAGGGTCCGGCCTCCTTAGGCTGGACATTATGCAAAACTCTGGGGCAGGATGGGGAGAAGAAGCAGAGGCTGCCACTAGGCAAGGTGAGAGCTGCAGCCTACAAGAACGGTGGTGAGTCGGGAGTCCTGAAAGCCGAGTTCTAAATGCAGCCTGGCAGCAGCGACCCTGACCAACGCAGAGGCCAGCCTGGGGCAGGGGCCGGAGAATCAGGCCAGGACTGGAGCTTGCTATGGAGCCCCGTGCGCAGCTGACTCCTGAGCAGGGAGGCCGGGAGCTCTTTCCGAGCCTGCACAGGCCCGGAGCTGCCTCAGCCGAAGTGGGGCTGAAGCCGCTGTCTCTTTGCACGAGATGTGCTGGGGAGGGGCGGCAGAGGGAGGGAGATGCAAAGCACTGGCTCTCCTCACCAGGTCGGGGTTGGCCCAGTGGCCCTTGAGAGCGGCAGACACCTTGCCAATGATGAGGTCGTTCATCTGCTGGGTGGCCTCCGGGTTGTCTCTGTTTCCAGACACGGAGAAGAAGGTGCAGTTAGGAAACTCCGCACGCGCACACGCACTGGCTCCCTGGTGACTCAAGAGAGCCAGGGCAGCCCCCTTCCTTTCCACACACTGCCTCGCCCTCTGTCCGGGTGGCAGCAGCAGGAAGAAGACACAAGGACCGACCGAGCACCCAACAGCCACGACCACCACCCAGGTTCTGAGCCAGTGCACCCCTGAGTTTCAGCTGGTGGGGGAAAATGCTGGGGGCGGCTTCTGCCTTCATGCCCTGACTGTGGGCTTCCCCACCCAGTGCTCAGAGTGTCGGGGGAGTTCCGGAGGCACCCCCGGTTGAGCCAGGAGAATCCAGGCAGCAGCCCTTCTATGAGCTGGCCCTTGTCGCCAAGCCCCCCCCCCCCGGAAGGGTGCCCCGACCCTTCCCAGCTGCCCTGACCTGGTGAGGAGACACATGAGCTGCCGGACTTCCTCCCGCATGGAGGCGGCCCCGCGGCGCAGGTTGTAGTCGAAGAGCTCCCGGATGAGGCCTTGGGACACGAGTATGTGGCGGATGGCGGCGTTGGTGGCCAGGGCCCGCAGCAGGGTGATGCAGTGCTCGGTGACGGCCGAGGCGCAGCCGTAGCACTTGGTGGAGGACGTGTGGCCGCAGCCCAAGACCGAGAGCGCTCGGTACTGGCTGGCGGTGAAGGTCGGCTGCACCGCAGAGCGCGAGGACTTGCTGGCCGCTTCTCTCTGCTGCAGGTCGTACTCCAGGAGCTCCTTCCGGGAAGCGAAGACTTTCTGCGGAGAGACAAAGGAGGGGGGGGGCTTGAGGCCAGGGCTGCGCCCCCTCCCACAGAACCTGGCCTGCCCAAGCCACGTTTCCCAGGTGCACTGCAACAGCCCTGCCCCCGCCTGCTCGTGGACACAGCAACGCGTGGCCTTGCAGCACAAGGGTCGCTGTGTCCCGCTGCAGATTCAGGGAAAGGCAATTCTGCGCGGGGAAGGCGGCAGGCAGGGACAGGATGAGGCAGCCCTTCCCATTCCAAGGCTGACAGCACAGAGGCCCTTTACCTGGATGATCTTGGACAGCTCGTCGAAGGAATTCTTGCAGTCACCGCAGTACTCCTGCGCAAGCTGCAGGATGTACCTGTTCACGCTGGCCGAGGTGGAGCTCATCCCGCCGCCGCCGCCGCCAGCGTCGTCCTAGAGAGACGAGAAGGGAAAGACACACCACCGCTGAAGCCCGGAGCTGGGCAGCCGGCTGGCCAAGAGACCTGTGTCTGCAGCACTGAGCAGCGGATCTGGCTACACAGCGCTCCGTGTCTGAACAGGGGCTGCAAAGGTGATCCACAAGGGCAGGTGTGCACGCTGGGTGCAGAACTCAGCTTGCCAACAAAGCCAACCTTGCCTACCTGGCCAGCTTCCAGCCCCGAAGGCCGCAAACCCTTCCCCAGTGCACGCGCAGTGCCCAAGGCCCTCCCCTCTCAGCCCTGCAGTCCAGTCCCCGGTTATCCAGCACCGCTCCCCACCTGTGGCTTTTCGGGCGCTGCCTCGTTCACTTTGCAGAGCAGGTTCTCCAGCTGAGGCCGGTGACCCATGAGCTGGTGGTAGACTCGGTCGGCCTTGTCCAGAAGGGTGTTGATGTTGGTTACGGCCTTCAGAGCAAACACAGGACACAGGCTGTGTCAGAGCTGACTTTCACTCCGTCCCTGAGAGGCCCGGCTCCTGCGAGGAGCAGACACTGGGCTGCTGCCTTGGATCCGATGCCCGCCTTCCCGCCCCACCTTCTTCCTGTCCTCCTCGTTCTCGATCGGGTCCACCGCACAGCAGGGCTTGGCGTACAGCATGAAGTCGAAGCGGGCGTACTTGCAGAAGCCGCAGGCGTTGCACAGGAAGGGGTCCTTCTCGTCGTAGTTGATGGACCTGAGAAGCGGAGCCGGGGAAAACCAGTCGGCTGAGCCTGCCCTGCCCCTCCCTGCTGCTCTCCTGAGGGTCACGCCCCACTCTGGCCACGCTTTGTGGGCCCTGTCATGCATGCCCTGGACGGGGGTCCTCCTTCCCAGCCCCGAGCGGCCAGCCCACCTGCACTTGTGACACTGGTAGACGTTCTCCCCGCAGTTCCCACACACCCCGGGGTTGGCGGGGACGGAGGCGCTGCATCGCGGGCACTGCAGGGTCTCCGTGGAGGCCTGGTAGTTCTCGTAGAAGTCGGCAAACTCAATCATCAGGTTGGAGGCCACGATGGGCAAGGGCAGGTCGATCTTCACCTCCGTCTGGCCCGGGGTGAGCTGCGCCTTCTTGGCCCTGTGCCACCGGGCTGGCCTGGACAGGCAGGGCGGCCAGAGAGGGGGGGAGGAGAGGAGAGGAAAATCACCACCGGGAAAGGCAAGGGCGCCTCGCACCGCCCCAGCCAGGTGCTGCTGCTGCCTCTGCCAAATTCCCCTTTCCACAGGGTGCCTGGAGAGTTGCTCCCGGATCCATCCCCTCCGCTTCTGTGTCAACATGACAGGGAGCCAGAAATACACTTTAAGCCATTATCCGCTCCATTGCAAGGATGTTTCGGATTGAAGAGCTGTTGATGCCTCACCGAAACAAAATGATATATCTTTAATTCTACTTATACACTTCCCCCCACCCCCTTGGGAGTTTAACCTCTTTTTCTCATTGGCAAGGCTGTTCAGTACTGAAGGAAACAACGGCGGGCGGGGGGGGGGGGGGGGGGAGCAGGGGAAAAGAGCCTGGGGAAGTCAGCCCCCTTTGGCGCCCTGGGGTGGGGGCCCCCCCCCCCCCGTCCTTTTATAATTGGAGAGCAAGCCTGGAACAGCGCAGGAAAAAGCTCTGCTCTACTGGGACGAGCCCCGCCCCAAAACCAGAGCACTCGTGAGCCAGCCCAGCCTGCTCTTCTGTTGGGGTCGGCAGCGGCTCAGGGAGCATCAAGGGAGGCCTGCAGTGCTGTGGGCAAGCCTACTGGTTCCCCATGACCCCCCCCCATCCCCGCGAGGGCTCCGTACTTGTTCTTCAGCTCCACGATCGCCTGCACCGTCCTGTTGTTGTAGTAGAGGTTGATGGTGCGGACCATCTTGGTGCGCTTCAGGTCCCCGATCTTCACCGTCACCTTGCTGATGGTGTGGCTGCCGATCAGCTTCACCACCTGCTGGGTGGTGGTGTAGCGGGTGTCCACTTTGATGGAGGAGAGCTTGATGTACTGCAGACCAGGCAGAGAAGGGGCTCTCAGCACCCAGCCTGTGTGGGGCCAGCGGGCCGAGAGGCCCAGTTAAAAGCCAAAAGGAGCAGGGAGCAAACCGAGCAGCGGCCACTTACGCAGAACGGCACTTCGGGGTTGTTGCAAACAAGGCAGGGGTCGCTCTCCAAGTAGTAGCCATCAAATTCAACCAGGCCAGAGAGGGTGCTGGAAGGGGGGAAGGAGGCATGTGGAAAACCAGGCCACAGTGATCCCGATCCCCGAAGGAGCCCCCCAAGAGCCCCCCAGGGCAGTGCTCTGCTTTCCCGAGCGGCCAACAGGATGCCCTCGGAAGCCCACAGCTCCCTCCCCCTGGGCTTAGGACGGCCTCCGAACACAGGCGGCCCCGCTTGGCCATCGCAAGGCCACCCAGACCCCGAAGACGCTCACTTGTAGATGTTGGAGTTGGGGTGGTTGGTCAGGATGTGGTTTTGCATCCGAAGGATCTCAACAGCCTTCTGGGAGTATTCCTTTAGCTGAAACCGGGAGGGAAGGAGAGCCGTCGACACGCTGGCAAGGCAGGTCAGTGCTGTTCCTGGCTGAGGCCTGGACCAGGAACGGGGAAGAGCAGGCCTGGCCCAGCCCAGCCCGCCACTCTCTCTTCCACCCGCAACCCTCTCACAGGCTGGTGTGGACAGAAGGAGTGGGGAACGGACCCTGTGCTCTGCCCTACCCTGCGCTCCTCAGAAGGCTGCTGCTCTTGCAAGACCTGCCACCGGGTCAGGGTGGTGGAAATTCTGTTCCCATTTCAAAATCCCACCTGCTAGCAACCATCTCATTTCTTTCCCTCCCACGCTTTTTAGGAGCAAAATGTTTCACCAGCAGCAGCTCCAGCTCAGAGTGTCTCACGGCTGGAAGTTCCTGTCCCCCAGCAATAGTCCGCTGCAAGCCTCCGTAGGACAACTGAGGGGGGCCCCTACCCCCCAGTGCCGGGACCACAACACCCCTTGCCTGAAGGAGGCAGAGACAAAAACCCAGACGAGAAGCGCACGGACACCCACCCAAGGGCCTTCCTACCTTTTTCTCCGTCTGCTGCGTTTTCAAAGAGAAGTAGCCCAGCAAATCCACAAACTGGGCTGCCTTCCGCCCATACGCCGGGAGCTCCGGCCAAATGGACCACATGAGGTCCAGCAGCAGCTCTTGTTGGGACTTGCTGGAGTTCCTGCAGAGACACAGCCGACACACAGAAGCCGATCAGCACTGGAGCTGCTCCCGGCTCAGAGAGGGCTCCCTGTGGGCTCGGGCTCCCTGGCCTGCCTGCCCTCTGTTCCCAGAGAGGCAGGCACTTGCTGGACACTCGCCTGTAGATGTGGAGGGTCAGGCAGTGCGCCTGCCACCGGACAGAGGACGAGTTGGACTCCAGCAGGAAGCAGCGCAGGAACTGGACCAGGGTCTCCTTGTCGGCAAACTTGTTCAGCTGGTTCACCAAAGCCGTGCACAGCTGGTCCTCCTGGCTGCTGGAGCCCTCCCCTGGATGGCGGCCGGAGGCAGAAAGAGCTTTTCAGGGACCGAAGGCTCTGCGCATGAGCTTCGGACCCCGCGAGCGGCAGCCACAGCCCCAGCCCCAGCCCAGACGAGGGAGCGCTGGGTGGAAAGAGGCTGGATCCACCTGGGTGGCTGGAGGTGCTGCAGGCGAGGCCGGCCCGCTTCCACCACAGGCCAGCCTGCCTGCCCCAAAGCCAGCAGCTCACCTTCACGGTCCTTCTCCTTCTCCTCCTTCTTGCTCTTCTTGGTGGAGGACTTGCTCTGCCCGGCAGGCTGCCCACTCCCAGAGCTGGAGGAGGCGGAGGCTGACGTGCTCGACGACGCGGTGGACGCGGAGGCCGAGAGGACTTTGCTGCCGCACAGGCCACAGGAGAGCAGCTGCAGCAGGACAGGGGACACGCCCTCGTCGACCAGGAAGCTGACTTGCAGCAGGAAGCAGAGGACGGCTGGGGAGGAGAGGGGGGGGCCCTGAGCAGCGCGCCTTGACTTTCCTCATTAGCCACCATTTGCAGCAGGGGTGGCAAAAGAGGCATTTCGATCCAGAGGACACAGCCACCTGTTTTTGTCAGAGATCAAGTTCCTAGACCTCATTGTCACTAAGGAATTCTTGGACAAGGGGAGGAGAGTTACAATTTTAGCGCCCTTCCATTTCACCAGACAAATGTAGCCACAAAAAGTAGCCAACAGTCTCTCCACCAAATCACACTACGAGGAACAGTGGGCGGAGCACGATTTCAACATGCCACCCCTCCACTTCTGCCATGACCCCCCCCCGAGTACTCACAGTCATCTTTAATGCAAAACTTCTGCCAGTTCACTGTTCGCTGGGTGGCAATTTCTGCACAAGCCTTCAGGTGCTCCATCTGAAAGGCACAGAAAGGGTCAGAGGCAGGAGGGGGCAGGAGGAACTCCCCCCCCCCACCCTAGTGTGGAAATATCAGATGGGCACAGACCTCGGCCACTGGCCAAGCACACACACACGCTGCCCACAGGACTGATAACCAACTGGCAACATTTCAGGGATGGAGATTCTCTCCCTGCCCCCTGAAAGCTGCCCTAAGTCCTTCACCCCCTGTGCCCCGGTGCCATGCCAAGGCCAGAACCCGGCCTCTGCTCCCTGGAGTGCCCCCAGGCTGCCGCCTTTGGTGGCTCCTCCCTTGCTGTCCTGCTTGCCTCCCTCCCACACGGCGTCTTGGGTGCCTTCCTTCCTTCCTTCCTTCCTTCCCCTTCTCAAACGCCTTTGGCCCAACTCCTCAGCCCCAGGCCCTGCTTAACCAAGCCTAAGCCTGTCTTCCTGCAACACACACATGCCATTTCCTGGTCTGCTTGGTGCCCCAATTCCAGGCTGTAAGCATCTTGGGGCCAGGACCCACCCCCTCTTGTGTGGGTCACTGTGCAGGCAGGGGGTGCTCCAGCAGCCACAGCCGAAGGCCCGGCACGGCACCGGCACTGCTTACCAGATTGATGAGCGTGTCGTACTGCAGGGCAGAGCCAGAGCTGGCCGTCACCACGCTGGCCCGCAGGAAAATCCCCTGCTCCTCCAAGAGCTTCTTGATCCCCCGGACGTGGGAGTCCAGAGTGTGCAGGTCCCGGAGCTGCCGGTATTTCTCCTTCGAGCCACAGATGAAGAGCAGGAGTTTGCGGACCTGACGGCGGACGAAGGGCGTCTGCTGGATCATCAGGTACTGGGCAGGGAGAGGAAGGAAGGAAGGAAGAGCGTTCAAGACGAGCCCCCTTTGCACCTGTTGTGGAAAGATTGGTTTTCGCTGGGGACTATGGGATTGGGGGAG
>JAJKFI010000091.1:3357193-3380734 GCA_029204185.1 Lerista edwardsae
GATCATATTGGTCTGTGTGAGTTCTCCCTCGCTGCGGCAACACGGCAGCACCAGCTGGGAATCGCTGGCTGCAAAGAGCCGGACGAACGGGGGAGGCAGCCCCAAACCCAGCCCTCGGCGGAGTCTTCCGAAGGATCTGTCTCACTCTTGGGTTGAGGGAGGCAAGCAGGGAGGAGCAAAACTCAGGACTCCCCCCCCCCCGAAAAAAATCCCCACACCAATCCTGCCCACTTTGCCAGGGATGTCCTGCTAACCTACCTCCGACAGGAAGTAGAACCAGGAGTGGTCGAAGACGGGGGGCGGGATGCGGGAGTTGGTGTCGGCGATCTTCTTGATCTGGTAGGGCAGGCGCAGCACCATCTCCGTCAGCAGCTGGGTGTAGGCCTCAAACACGTCCGCTGCATGGCCCTGCGGGGGAGGGAAGGTCTCCGACTCGCACCAGACTGGGCCACTGTCCGCCTAAGCCCAGCCTGGCCACCCGTTTTACGGCAGCTCTTGTATTTCAAATCTGTCCCTGGCCTCCCGTTGCCTACAACAGATGGGGCACTCCTGGCAGCCAAAATCCCAGGGGAAGACCTGCCAAATGCAGGGCCATGCAGATGCCAGGCTGCCGTCTACTGCCGGACCACTGGGCTGTCTGTCCCAGTCCTGTCTCTCCAAGATCCCCGGCAAGAGCAACCACCTTGTGGGTACCCAGCAGAAGGGCTAAGGGACGCTAACTGAGTGGTCTGGCAGCAGGACCCAGGAGACGCACATCCTGCATCTTCTTTGGGGTGGCTCTGCTGGCGGAAAGAACTGCTAGCCTGCCCTCTAGTGGGCAGACGGTGGCATTGCAGCTTCCAATTGGGCAGGGGTCAGGTGACTTTAGGTGACTGGTTTTAGGTGACTTTAGGGACGTGGTGGCGCAGCGAGTTAATCCGCTGTCGCTGGGCTTTCAACCGCAAAGTTGGGAGTTCGAGACTGCGTGACGGTGTGAGCTCCCGTTGCTTGTCCCAGCTCCTGCCAACCTAGCAGTTCGAAAGCACCTCAAATGCAAGTAGATAAATAGGGACCACTTTGGTGGGAAGGTAACGGCGTTCCGTGCGCTACGGCGTAGCATCATGCTGGCCACCATGATCGGACAAAAACGCCGGCTCACAGGCTTTGAAACGGAGATGAGCACCGCCCCCTACAGTCGGTCACGACTAGACCATTCGGTCGTGGGGAAACCTTTACCTTTTTACAGGTGACTTTAGGGGACCCCAACAGGGGACCGTTTGGTCCTGTACAGCTGCTGAACTCTGTCCTGCCATCCCAGGGAGCAGCCTCTCCCGGGCTTATGGCCAGTCTCTCAACTGGGATGCCAGGGGTGGGGCTCAGCACCTCCCGCCACAAGCTTCACCAATAGTTGTGTCCCCACCCTTGAGAAGAACCTGACAAAAACCCGAATGGAAGAGCTCAAAACTCGGGGGGGGGGAGGACAGGGCAAGAGGCTATCACCAAACCAACCCTTGATCCCATAAGCTTGGCAGTGGCTCTCCACGAGGTCAGGCGGAGGGAGCTCTTTCCCCTTCTACCTGGAGAGGCTGCCATGGAGCGAGCCTGGGCCGCCTAATGCACAAAAAGCAGGGGGTCTGCCCACTGAGCCCAGCTCCCACCCACCCCCACAACCCTCTCTCACTCTAGTCTTTTTGACTGAACCCAGGACCACACATGATGGGTAGAGGAAGCCACCAGTTTTATTCCCAGTTCTGCGTTTCACTCCTATTGCTCTGCCTCCACCTGCAAATTGGGGGGGGGCGCTACATGCAGACCCACAAGCCTCTCTGATGCAGCATGGCTGGGAACCAAATGGGCTCCTTCTCCACAACAGGAACAAAACATCTGCACGACATCCTTGTCGATCCTTAAAAAGGAGCCTCTTTTTCCTGCTCCGGAGGAAAAAAAGCCACAGCGCTTTGACTGACAAGAGTAATATGAAAACAGCAGGACCCGCAGAGGAACGGAATAAAATGCAGAGATTAAAACGGCAACCCTCGCCACAGGCCTGAAGAATGTGTGCACGTTCCATTCTTCTGGCAAGGGGCACCCTTGTGCTTAATTCTGCTTATTCTATTGTGCCGCAGCTGGGGCAGAAAAGACAACCGACGCTGCGCTACCAGAGGCCTCCAGGGAAGGAGGCGCCACAGTGGCTGAAGTGGCCCACAGTGTACGCCTGCAAATCCAGCAAGGCGGGCCTGCGAGGAGCCAGGAGGGGCCCTTGCCGCAGCACCTGGCAGCCACGGCCTCCTCCGACTCGAAAGCGGTGCCGCTCCGCTCCAAATGCATTCCGGTTCCGGCGCCAGCCGCAGCTTACCTTGACGTACTGGCGCAGGAAGAAGGGGCTCATGTCGGGCGGGGAAGAGGTGGTGTGTGGCTTCAGCAGCTGGCTGGTGGCAACGGGCTCCTCGTCATTCTGCTGGCTCTTCCAGTAGTCCAGCAGGGACTTCAAGACGTGCAGGCAGTAGTCCACAGCCCCAGAGCTCAAGAGAGCAGCAGCCGTGGCGCTGGAGATCAGGGAGGAAGACTGCGGAGGGAAGCGGGAGACGGACACTCTGAGCGGGCTTCTGCTGGCACTTTCCCTTGCGCACACTCAGGGTTGGCCAAGCTGGAGAAGTAGTAGGGGGGGAACGTCCCAGCCCCAGAGAGCAAAGAGCGCCCCTCGCTGCTTCCCCTGCCCTGAGCGCTGATGAAAGAGCCCCAGGAGGCAAGCAGGGGCGACGCAGACGGCTGCCCAACACCTGCCCCACCCAGCACAGTCTTCTCCACACTGACTGGGAGCAACTCTTCGGGGGGACAGGACTCTCTCCTCCAGCCCCACCTGAAGATGCTGCCTGGACTTTCCGCATGCGAAGTTGGGGGCTCAGCCACTGAGCTTGGGTCCCCCCATTCTCCCCCTTGAAAGCAAAGTGGACACAAAGGGCGGCCGGGGGGGGGGGAGACTGCAGGCCGGCTGCCGGAAGCAGTGATCCTGGCGCTTTTGGTCTTGAGCGAGCGGCAGAGCCCGCTGTGCCTTGTGCTCAGGAGCTCCCAGGCTTGGCCTTGATCAGCGACCCTCCTTCAGGGCCTGCTGACCCAAGTTTTCACATCTGCTCATCACCTGTCTGTCCTTCACAAGAGAGCACCAACTGGAGGAGTCTGTTCCAGAACTGTTCTTTGGAATGAGCGCTTAGCAAAAAGGGGACAGGCAGGGGGAAAAGCAGCGCAATCTGCTCGCCAGTCTAATCTCCCCCAGACACGCGTGCCAGAGGGCACTGAGCTGGGGATTAGGAGCAGGATCGAGAGGTTCCACGCACACGCACGCCTCGTCTTCTTTTTGAAGTGGCAATTCCTGGGCCTCTGGCGTTTGGCCAGTTGCTCAGGGGAGGGGTGGGCTCTCACAGGGCCGGTGGGCCCCTGCTCGACGTTCCTGTGGCCCCTGCATTTCCTTTGAGGGCCAAATCTGGGGCCTGCCCGCCTCCTTCAGGGGAGCTTGGATGTCACAACAAAAGGCTGCCGAAGAAAGGGACTGTAAATAACGCTATTAGAGCAGCCCAGCTAAATCCAAACAAACCCCACAGCTCATAAGCTCATTAAAATTCGACGCACTTCTGTCTCCATTTTTAACCTCTATGCTTTTGTTATTAATCTCCTTCCCTCCACATACAACACACACACACAGCGTTTCTGGCTTCCTCACTTTTTTTTAAAAGCCCTTCTTACTGCACCTTTAGCAACAAACTATCGACAGAATCCTCTTAGCGCCTCTGAAGCATTCGTGCTGCAGCGCCTTGGCTTCCCAATAATCACATTTGCAAATCCCCGCCCCCTTCATCACCCACTCCTTTGCCCAGCAGGAGAGGGCAGGAGGGTCGCAGGGCCAGGGGGAAAGAAAAGGGAGGCTACCACTCAAAGGGGGCCTTGCTGTTTATTGTTCAGTGCTGTGAAACACTGCGTGTGACGTTCGCCAGAATTAACAGTTACACAGTCCCCTGCCCCAAGGAGCTTGCCATCGCAAATGTGAACCTGGGAAAGGGAGGAAGTCTTCCCCCCCCCCCTTGGTGGCCACACAAACCGTCCCCAGGGTCATACCTCGCAAATGGAAGTTTTGGACCCCGACTTGGTCCGGGACATGAAGACGCTCAGCAGCCGCATGATCACCAGGTGGACCTCGTTGAGGGGGCAGCGCTCGTTCTTCTTGGAGACATCCTGGAGTGGGGGGGGAGAAGGAAAGGTCAGCCCCCCAAGGCACACAGAGACAGCCTGGCCGGCACAGTCCAAACCCAGAGAACTGAGGGGGTGAAATAAAACCAAGGCCAGAAACTTCCCACAGTGAAGGATCGGGACCACTCCATCGCCCGGGGCGACATTTTTCTCGGTGAGAGGCAGCCCATTCATCCCTGGGAACATCCGCTCAAGCTTTCCTGAGGCAGGAGGCGCCGCTGTTCCTCCGCCGAATCACTTTGCCAGGTTGAGTCATGTGCGGGGGAGGGGAGACGGGTACCTTCTTGTCCATGCAGAGTTCCGCAATGAGCTGGGCAAGGAGGTTGTCGAGGGCCCCCTTGTCCTTCTCGTCATCGCCATCAAGGTCCGTTGTGAGCATCAGGATGACCTGAGGGCAGGGAATTTGGCAGGGCGTGAAGCCACATGTGAGCGGAAAGGGGCCCGGAGGGCTTTGGGGCCTGGGGCCGGCTGCTCCTCCCCAGCCAGCCTCAGAAGCCGACAACGGGGCATGCAGCCACCGGGCCCTCAGGCACGGGACGCGAGCCGGCACAAGAGGCTCCAGCTTGCCTTACCTGCATGTAAGGGATGGCGCGGACTCCCCCAACGTTGCGCAGCTGGGGCAGGGTCTGCAGCAGCCTCTCCAGCAGCATCAAGCGGACCATGTGCAGCCTGAGGGGCAGAAGAGGAGGTGGTCGGGAGGCCAGCCACTGCCAGCCTCAGGATGCAAGGCAAGGCCTGCCCGAGCGCTGCCTCCAAGACAGGACCAACCATGCGCGTGGCAGGAACAGGCAGCGCTGCAAGCCCAGGGGCTCCTCTCATCCCCAGGCCACCCCAAACCGCGGGGACAGGCCAGGCCAAACCGCTGGCAGCGCAAGGAACGGTTGGCTGGGCAGGGCAGGGCCGGCCCAGGGCCACAGCCGGGGGCATCCAGGAGGCCTTGCCTGTTGCTGGCGTGGACGTCCCCCTCCGCCTCGCCTTCCCCCTCGCCTTCGGACCCCTCGCCCTCCTGCTGCCCGGTGGTGGTGCTGATGGCGCCTGTGCTGGAACTGACGCTCCCTGGCCCGGCAGGGTGGCCCTCGGCCGTCGTGTCGCCGTAGGCGCTGCTGCGGCCGGACACTGAAACCAAAGCAATGGGAGTGGAGGGACCGCTTGGGTCGTGCTCCACATCTGCACGGTGGTGGGAGACGGGGCGATGAAGAGCTGCCTGCACGGGGGCTATTTTGGATCCCCTGTGAAAAGCCACCTAAGCGAGTGGCCATCGGGTTGCATCAGATTCCACCCGCCCAGCAGAGCAGCCACCTGCATGGCTATGGGAGGCCCACACGGACCTTTGGCCCGGCCCAGCAGGGCTCCTCTTACACTCCTTCCATGGCAGGGGGAAACGGCTTTGGCAGAATTACCACTGTGCTCGCCCGCCACGGAATCCACCGCGCTGCCGCCACTCTCGGAGCCCACGCTGCCACCATGGTCGGCCGGGGAGGTCCGCAGGGTGGAGCCGTCCGTTGCCGCTGTGCTGCCTTCGTCGTCAGAAGCTGGAGCTAAGAGAGTAAGGAGAGCTGTTACAAGTAAAAACACCGTCTTTGAGCAACTCCAACGTGGAACCGGCGGAGAAGGGCTGCTGCGTGCCCTCCAAAACGTACTTCTAAACCTGCACAAGCTGGAACAGCACCGTTCAGTTGGTCCATCAAATGGACTAAAAACATGCCCCCCCCCCGAAATCAAGAGATTTTGCAGTTTATCACGGCATAAAAACTGCAGATGGGACGCATCTCCTCAGAAGAGGCAAGTGCCTCTTCCAAGGCAATGTGCCCCGCAACAGGTTGGCCTCACTGAAGAACACCACAAGTCAACCAAAGTGTTTCCTCCTTTATACACCTCTGGCTGGCCAAACCAGGAGCAGCACGATCCTACGCCTGCTTATCTGAAAGGAAGTCCCAGTGTGCGCAGTGGGGCCACCCCATGGTAACTGTACCTAGGACTTCAGCCTAAGACTGCTACACTCTCGCATGCTACCCCCAGCAGCTGAAGCTCATCTCCACAGGATCCCATCCAAACAAGTTATGCAAAACTGGTGGCCGGATCTGTCTCTGTCACGCACAGTGCTTGATTTGTATCATTTGTACAAGTTGCAGAATTCCTCTGCAAGGAGAGGAGGGCACAGGCTGGGGTAATGCTCAGTTTTTATCACTAGGTGCTGCTGTAGCACGGACTTAGCCGATGGCTCTGCAGCACCACCTGGTGGCTAACACAGAGACATGCCCTGAATGTGGCAATGGGAGGGAAATTCACACTACTCTCCCATACCAGCATGGGAAACATGAAGGCATTGGGTACAATGCGCACAGGTCCCGGGGTCACACGTCCAGCACTGAGAGGGGACCGGCTGCTGGGGGCCTTGGGAGTGCTGCTGTCAGTCCGAGCAGACCGTGTCCTGGGGAAGGACTGGGCGCAACACAAGGGCTGCTGCCGAGAGTCCAACGGCCTTGCTGTGAACAGTTACCTGATGCGGTAGTGTCCGAGAGAGTCCCGGCATCGAGCGAGGACGAGCTGGGGGCTTGGCCGGACAGTCCCAGGCTCTGCAGGCCGAGTGCGCTGCTGCTGCTGCCTACAAAGGGGGGTGTAAAGCACTGCGGATTAGCAGCAGCAGCAGCACCACGAGCCCCGCAGAGTTCCAGCCTCCCCTGATCACTGTTTTGCTGAGGCTGAGCACCAAGGGAGGCGGAGGCGGGATCTGAAGAGGGGAGCGCCCAGACCGCCGCCCTCCACCGCTGCCGTGCCTCACCTTGCTGGTCTTGCTGCAGGCTCAGCGCAATGGCCAGCTCCACCATGGTCTCGTCATCCGCATCTGGAGGAATGTCCAGCATTGGGGGGAACCCCTCGGCCCCGGCCAGCAGAGCCTCCAGCGGGGAGGGGTTGCCGTTGTTCACGTTCTCGGCCGTCTCCAGCACCATTGACTCAGACTAGCGGGAAGGAAGAACAGGGTTGGCCGTTTCTGCCAGAGCATCTCCACCAGCACAGCACCACCAACCAGAACACTTGTCGACTCAAAGCCAGTGGTTCTCAGAAGGGGCTACGTGCCCCTGCCCCCCATGGGGACCGTGCCAGATTTCTAGGGGGGCCAAAGGAAGTATCCAAGGATTACGAGTGCGAAGGTAACTGAGGCTCGAAAGGGCCCAAGCGCAAAGGCCCCAAGGACTCACCACCATCTCAAAGTCCCCGTGGTCCACCTCGCTCTGCTCCTGGCTCTCCTGCCGGATGTGCTCCCCATTGGGGATCCCCGCGCTCTGCAGCTTGTCCTCAGCATCGTCATCGTCATAATCGTCTTTATCTCCTGGACCACAAAAGTAACGATTACTCAGGCGCACACGTGTGCAAACGCAAGCGCAGGGCGCACAAGGATCTCCATGCAGTGATGCAGCCGGGAAACCATCTCCAGCATAAGGTGAATACGCCATACGCAGCAATGGGATCGTGCTGCTGACTGTGCAGATGTTTCACATGCACGCTCTTGTTGTGATCCTAAGGCCCCACCCAGCAAGGCAAGGATGATTCTCCCCGTATTAGACAGGGAAGACTGAGGCCAAGAAGGGACGACTTGCCCAAGGCCACCTGGCGAGTTCAGGGCAGAGCGAAGATTTATGCCAAAATTTATGCCTATGTCCTGCACTGGAAATACGGAGGCGGATCAGATGCAGGAAATGGCTGGGAATAAGAGGCTTGCCCCCCCCCACTGGTTGAGCCCCGGATCCTCACAAGGAAGCTGCTCTGGTCTTGTGACCTCTCTGTCAGTGCCAGAATTCCCAGACATTTTGGAAGGGGCAGGCGGTGTTGTCAGCTGGGCTGAGATTCTCTCTCGACCTGACTCACCGCTGACTCACAGCACAACCCCTGTAGTCAAAAGCTAAACTTTGGGGCCCCACTTTACCCATTGGGGTGTTGCTCCGAGGAGATGACGGGAGTGTCACGTGCCTCCGCTTGTTCCGTGGCCTCAGCACGCGGATCAAAGCTTGCTTGCAGGAAAAGCTCACGGCGGGATCCTGGAAGGCAAGCAGAGCCAGTCACATCAGTGCCTAAAGATGATTGGCTCACCACACCCTGCGCTTCCGTTCTATCGTCCAACTGGAATACAAGATGCCCTGGCAAGGCCCTCCCCGTTCAGTTGCCTCAACAGCTACATACACTGAGAGAGAAGGTAGCAACCAGCAGAGCTTGGCCAGGCTCACTGGAGAGCTGGGCCCTTTGCCTCTGCGGGTTCACAGGGCACAGCCAACCTCATCAGCCTTTCCGTCCTTCCCCAGCAACAAGGTCTTGAAACCAATGAATAACCCCGGCTCACACCTTGTATCACCTGTGTAGACACTTCCAAACGTACCGGGCAGAGCAACATCTGCATGTAGATTTTGGCAGCTGTGTTGATACAGTCCAGCTCACAGGTGCAATAGCCATGGATAATATCAACCAGAGCATTGACGGTCGCCTCTACGTGGGTCAGGCCTGAGACAGAAGGCAGGAAGAGAGGAGGCTCTGAAATCTCCGAGGACAAACAGAACAAGGAGTTTAGGCCTGAGGAATCCCCCAGCCAGGAAGAACAGGCACCCTCAAGCCAAACCACTTCAAGCACATCAGCCCAAGAGACTGAGGGCTCTGCCTTCAAAGTGATCCACAAACATTTTGGGGACTGAGGCCCGAATCCATCAAGAAAGGAGGTGAGGAGGCTGGGAACAGTCGATGACAGGGCTGTGTGTGTTAATCCCTCACACAGTACCTGGCAAGCAAGCAGGAGCCAAGAAGGCATTCTTGGGTTTGGATGCGTGCAGCTTCCAGAAATGGTTGACCAGCTGAGTGATAAAACTGCACCCTTCTCCTTCCGTGCTCTTCTGGGCCTCCTGCCCTTCGCTGGTGCCTTCTGAAAGGGTCACAAAACAGCAGCTCAAGGAGTGCCCCTTACACACAGCAGCACATCCCACCCCGAGTCCTTCCACAAGTACAATCAGGAGGTGCAGCAAGTGGGGCAAAGGCAGGGCCTGCTCAGTAGTGGTGGCTTCTAATTTGCAGCATTCACTGGCCCAGGAAGTCTGACAGACCCCGACAGGAGTGTTACGGCTCCTCTGCCAACGCTGGAATCACTGGAACCAGCGCCCCGTCCTGTGGCACCCACAGAACATGCACCGGAGACGCAGAGGAGTGGGGGCGGCAGGGAGTGTGGCCCACCTGCTTCCAGCTGCGGCAGTTTCGACTCTGTGAAATGGACCAGGTTATTGGGCCTCATAATGGCAATGGAGCGGGCCGTGATGACCAATCTCTGGAAGACTTCTGGGTCAAGGTCCTTCCCCTCCTTGCTTGAGGTAGTCAGGTACTGGATGGCTTTGCTCAGCAGGGCCTGATCCTGAAAGTCAGAGAGGATTGCTGAGGATGAGCAAATTCCCCCCCCCAATGTTATCACCCCACGAGAGCAGCAGTTGCCAGGCAACATTCCGGGGTCCCCCTCTCAGAGCTGAAGCAGCTGCTCCCGGCAGGTCAGCACCTTGCAAAGCCACCAACTCAGCCTCCCTGCAGGGGAGGCACGTTCTGGGGCACAGGCACCCTTCTTGGCCACAGAAGGGGAGTGGGGAGATCTTGGGGGTCTAGCTAGCACCACAGATGAACCAGGATTGCAGCTCCAGACATGTGCTTTGCAACGCACGCAGAGTCGTAACAGGGAGATTTGTGAGGGCAGGAAACGTGGATGACACCGCACTGGGAGTCCGATGTTCGCCTGCCTTGGGGACACGCAGCTCCTCTGCGGTGAGTTACCTTGTGGTTGTGGTACGCGGAGCGGCTGGTGTGGAGACTTGCCAGGAGGCTCTTGGTCTGCTGCTGGACGCTGGCGGGGGCCGGCGTGGAGAGCAGCATGGTCGCCAGCTCCTGAGTGGCCGCCTTGCTCTTCTCCTGCCGTGGGTGCAATGGGGGCACAGGCTGAGCAGCTGGAACCTCGACCGCCCCTCCTGTCCCCGAACAGGTCCCAAAGGCTGGGCACAGGGAACAGGGACAGGCAGCGCTCCCACACCACAAGCCCAGGGCTCCGAGACCCCCCCCCTTTTACAGACCAGCAGGGAACTGGCCAGCTTGACGCTAGACCAGGCTGGGAGTCCTGTTCCCACAAACAAAGCCCCGTCTCCCCCCCCCAGAAGTGGCAGCATTCCAGGCTGGCTCCTTTGCTGCTCAGCTCTGACTGACTGATGCTGCTTAAAGCAGAAACTAAGCAAGTCAGCCGAGACAAGCAGGGGATCGGGGCCCTCCCAGGCTGCAGAAGCTGCTGCTCCACTTCCAAACACCCCCGATGTCCCCAAAACCTCAAGGAAAGTTACTTGCCTTCTCATTGACTGGTCCGATGGCAAAGCAGCTTTCCAGCGCTTCTAAAGAACTCACCACTAGCCTGGAGGGAGAAGGAGAGAGGAGAAAGCCGGTTTTCAGAGCAGGCAAATGCCTCCTCCTTAAGCCTCTGCTTCCTGGCAGTCCTGGGTGGCTCAGAGAGAGGAAGGAACAGCAGACAGATGCCAAGTCCCCCCCCCACCGCACTGCCACCATAAGAAAATAATTTTTAAAAAACGTATCAAAGCAGGATAAAAACTGCCACAGGCGCCATGCATATCTCGCGCATTGTGCTGCTGCAGACCAAAGAGTTAAACCTGGCTCGTGCTCACAGACAAACTTAGGGCTGTTTGAGTAAATCCACGGCTGAAAGGCAACGGGTGGGGGCAGGGGGAGAAAGGCAGCCTTTTCTCTCCCCAAAGAGGATAAAAATGATGCCTTACACCGCCTGCAGCAGGGATAACTTGGATTGTCTTGACAGGACCGATTCACCACGCCCCCCCCCCGCACCCTTCCCTCCCAGAGATGCGCGTGTGGTGGAGAGATCAAGGGGCGGCATCAAAGCCTTAAGAAGCTTCTCAAAGGGGCCCCCAGGAAGGGAGGTGCTCAGGCACGTGTGTTGTTCCCCAAAGAGGTCACTTAGCCCCCAAAGTCGTACAAAATGTGGGAAACGGAGCTCAGGAACCGAACTCTCAGCAAAGGTGGTCCGCCTCCCTGGCCAAGGGGCCCTGGCTGCTGACGGGCCTGGTCATCTGAAGCTAGGACAAGCCTCCTCCAGGTTACCAAAGGCACATTTGGGTTAACTAAGAAGCACTTCCACTCGAGCCATCAAATGTGATGCAAAGGAACAGTTCCAATCGCCAAGATAAAATGGCCAAGGCGTTCAACGATGCTGGCATCTGGGAACTCCCAAAAGAACCCACCTATAGATACACCCCCCTCTCCCCATTCACGCTGGGCTGACAATTGCACACATCACCCACCTGCCCTCTCTGACATCAACTGAGCACTCAGCTGGCATGCCAGGAAAGGCTTGGCTGCCTGTGGAAAAGCAGGAGACCTTTGGGGGAAAGACTTGGGCAGTTTTAAGCCCACCCCACCTGCTTCTGCACAGGACCTAAGTGCTGCTGGCATTAAAAAAAAAAAAAAACAGCACCCTGAGCAGCACTGAGCCCCTGGAGAGCTGCCGTCGGCCAGAACAGACCATCTGTGCCAGATGGCTCCACACTGCACAGGACAGCTTCCTGAGCTCACACTGGGGGGCTGAGACCAAGAGAAAGCAGCCAGACATCGTCCCAACCAGTGGTCAGGGAACAGGGGTAATTTACCCCAAATGGGGTAAAAATGAAATTCCTGGGGGTAATGGACGGTCGCGCTGCTGAGACACAGCCGGGCATGCATATGAATCTGTATGCATGCCCGGCTGTGTCTTGGCAGCGCGACCGTCCATTACCCCCGTTCCGGTTCCGTCGCTGTCTGGCTGGCTCCGTTTTGTTTGTTTGTTTTGCTCCACCCTTTACAACACCCTTTACAATATTTACATAGCATTAATTAAGCTCATTAATTAATCAAATAAAAAGCAATGGGTTCCAATATGCAATTTTTTTCCTTTTGTTCTGGGGGGGGGGGTAACGTTGGCGTATCTAAATACATTTTGGGGTAAAAGGTAAAAAAGTTCCCTGACCCCTGGTCCCAACCATCATGGCCACCATTAGCTGGTTAACAGCCCAAGATTGCCAAGCGACTACATGGCAGAAGTGAGGTGACAGACAGAGGCTTCCTGGCCTCTCAGTGTCCAACTTGTTCAGCTTGGCAGAAGATACACACCAGGCAGGTCCCAAAAATCGCTCCCGCCCCACCAGTGGCAAGAATAGGAGAGGGAAAGCCGAGCGGGAGAAAGAAAAGCAGTGCGATGCTCAGCCAGATCTCTCACTTCTGCCATTTATCTGCCATGCAAGGAACCCCCACGTAAAGCAGGGAGGGTCTCTGTGACATATATACTGCACACGCACGCACACCAGGATAGCCAACGGAAGTAAAAAACCGTAACAAGAGGAAGCTGCGTGTGGTTATCTCTGGCACACCCCCATTCGTGCAGAGAAAGAGACAAGTATACTAACCGGTCCAGCGTGGTTAAGGACTCAGTTTCAGGACTTTGGGGGAGCAAAGGAAAGGGGGAAAAATAAATAAAGACACAAAGCTCACATAAACAAATACCCAACACATGCACCCTAAGTGAGTAGTAATAAAAAAGGAAAATGGCAAATTAAACAAAGGAGTTGGGAAAGAGAGGCAGACCCAAGAGAGCACACGCACGAGACCCGAAGTGGCTCTGAGCCACGTTTTCTTCCACCAAATGCCACGAGCAGAGTCTTCACTGGCAAAAGGCATTCACAGCCGCTCCTGAGGCCAAGGAGCAGCAGGCCGACCAGGGCCACTCAGGGTTTGTTCTCTAGCGGCCCAGAACCTCTCAGAATGGCCCCTCAGCCGCCCTGGGACCCTGAGCTTGGACGTTCTTGCAAAAATGGACGTTTAATACACACCAGCAACGCACAGATCTTCTGGCGAGCAAAACACTAGAACCCAGGAAGCGCAACATGCTCACACTCCCGCCTCCCCGCAACCAACTTCAGCAGGCCC
The DNA here is from genome assembly GCA_029204185.1 of Lerista edwardsae. Classification (NCBI taxonomy): domain Eukaryota; kingdom Metazoa; phylum Chordata; class Lepidosauria; order Squamata; family Scincidae; genus Lerista; species Lerista edwardsae. Next base: position 3,370,406 of record JAJKFI010000091.1, read on the forward strand.
CCAGCTCTGCCAGCAGGGACCCAGCCCTGGCCTTCCAGCCGGCTCCTCTACACACCAGGCAGGGAGAAGGAGCAGGGCAGATGAGCCTGCAAAGCAGCCCTGTCCCCCCGCAGTGCTTTCTTCCTCTGCTGCCTCCCTCAGAACTGGACGTGAGGGTTTGGCAGACGGGGCTCTGCACCACCGACTCAACAGCACCAGCATTACTGTGGAACTCGTACTTAGGGAGAGATGGAGGCAGTGGCAGGGAGGGGGCAAAGACCACTCCGACCCACCTCTCAAGGACGGTTCCACTGGCAGTCGCAGGGGCAGCAGACTCTGCGTCGCTAGTGCCGTTCCCCTGATTCAGGTTGGGGGGGCAGACGCTGCTCACAGACGCCGACGGGAACTCCTCCGGGGGCTCATCCGGCCAGCCAAACTGCTCCTTGGTCTTGCCGTAGATCTTGATGGCGTCCAGCATGGTGACCCCAGCGGGGTCCACCGATGCCCCGACTGCAGGAAGAGATCAGGGCAGTCAAGGGCAGCAGGCCAGGGAGAGGCAGCCGAGCCGCGGCTGGACCGCCACGTGCAGAGCCTTACCGAAGATGGTCAGCTTCTTGTCGGCCTGCAGCGCCTCCTCGCGGGTGAAGGGGAAGTCAAACCAGCGGGGGCGGGTCAGGTTGAGCTGCATGGTGCGGCCAAAGATCTCCAGGTAGGAGGGGGCCCGCTCAATGGCCTGCGTCCCGATCTGGACCCGCATGCCGGTGATCACCATGGTGCTGTTGTTGTTGGTTACTTCGATGGTGAAGCCGCCAGGCTGCGGGAGACACGATGGCGGCCACATGTGGAGAGAAGCCGGGGGAGGGAGAGGGGCTGCCTCAACAGTCACTCCTCACAGCCCCCCCCCCCGGCCAGGCCCAGGGGCCTCTCCACAAAGGCACCGCGCACAGCCACTGACCTTGGTGTTGGCCACGTACATGCCGGTGGAGTTCAGCCGGTGCTTGATCTGCTGGGCGTTGTAGACTTGCAGCAGGTCGTTGCCGCCAAACTCCACGTCCGTCAGCTGCTGGTTGTGCTCAAAGAAGTCGATGGGGAAGTTCACTTGGGTGGAGGTGCGGGTGGCTTCAGGAGGAGGGGAGGCACAACAACAGGCGCCAAGTTAGTCAGGGAGCACTGCGGCAGGACACAGCTGATGGGTGATCTGAGGGCTACTTCCTCCCGCACACGACACCCCCAAACAGAACCAAGCAGCTGCGTCTTCACAGCCCTTGCAGTCACCTCATCCTTCCCTCCCCAGCCTCTTTTGCCCTCTTCATCGTTAACTGCAGACTGCAGGGCCACAGGGACCTGCCTCCATCAGGTTAAGCAGCCCTTGAAGCGGAGGTTCTCCCATATCTAGTGGGGGGGGGAGCGCAACTGTCTTCAGCCAAGGGCCTGCTTGCTGATGTCTCTAAGGTGGCAAATCTTTTGGGACAAGGACCCAGCTTTTTCACTTATTCTGCTATGTATAGCAATCTGTGAGCTTTTTGTAAAACAGCGTATAACTAGGAATACTGAACTGTGGTTCTGAAACTCTGCAAGTGACCCTGTATGCTAACGGCAACGCAAACACACATGCACAAAGAACAGACGACTCGCACAAGCAAGCCAGGCCATGGACCTCTGAGGAACTCCGCTTCCCAGTCACTAGCCAACCTGGCCCGTGCGACGTCCCCAACCCTCAGCCAAAGCAGACAGACGTACTGATGGCCGCAGCTTTGCGTTTCCGGACGGGCTTCATGATGCTGATGACGCTGCTGGGCTGGAGCGAGGGCTGGAGCCAGTAGGACGTGTTCTCCACGTTGGCCATGTAGATGCGCAGGCTGCCGTCCTCGCACAGCAGGATCATGGTGGTCCGCTGCTGCTCATTGCAGGCCGTGTGGCGGATGGCCACCATGTCCTGGATCTGGGCCCAAGAGGCACAAGACGGCGTTCGCGCAGAACAAACAGCCGAGGGAAAAACACGATTCTAGACAACCTGAGCAAGTTATGCTGTTCCTCAGTGCGGCAGAAAGGAGAGGAACCATGCTGAAGCCACGAAACTGCCTTGTGCCAGGTCAGGACACGGGCCCCTCGCACCACCTCTGACTGGCAGCAGCTTCCCAAGTGCCGGAAGGTCTCCCCACAGTCCTACCGCCCATCTTCAGACTTCGTTCTAGGCCATCTCCAGGCAACCACCTGGTTCTGGCCATCTCCTCCGCATTAAGCCCCCAAACTCAACCCCTCCAGCTTACTGGGGGCCGTGCTTGTTCCTGGCTGCGCGCACTTTTCTCTCTTTCCTACAACTGGCCAAAAGGCCGGTGAAACTGACCTTAGCTTTTGCCGGCAAGGTTTTGATCTCCTGGATGAGGAAAGTGTCTGGCTTGACCATCACCACCAGAGGAATGCCAGAGGCCTGCTGGACACAGCACACCAAGCCAGGGTGGTTCATCACCTCTGACCACTGGCAGAGTGCTGGAGGCGTCTTGCTGGCACCGTTGCAACTGCGAAAGGAGGGGATGGGGGGCTTGAAGGAGGCACTGCACGCCAAAGCAGCCCATCCCCCTCACCAGGAGAAGGCTGCCAGGAACCACCCATTCAGGACGTTCAGCCTGCGGAAGGCCCCTGCGAGGGGAGGGCAGCCTCACCTCTTGACGTTGATGGGGAAGAGGCGCAACACCTCCAGCGTGGCGCGGCTGACCGTGGCTGCGAAGGACTTGCCTTGGCAGTAACTGAAGAAGAGCATCTGCAGGACGTGGGAGTAATATGCAGACACCCCTCCTCCGGCCACCTGCCCGTTGCTGTCCTGCAGGAAACACAGAAAGGGAGAGACCCATTAGGGGTGGAGCGGCAGCGGACTGCACAGGCCAAGTGAGCGGACGAAGCGGTGGGGATGGGGTCGTAGCTCAGTGGAAGAGCCTTCAGATTCCATCGACAGCAGCATCTCCAGGCAAGACAGAGAGAAACGCCTCTCTGAGAAGCTGCCGCCGGGTGGAGTCAGAGATCCTCAGCGAGAGAGGGCGTGGGACTGACTCGGGAGGAGGCAGCTTCCCACGCAGACCTCACTGCAAACCTAACCACACAGCTTGGCAATTTCCTCTTGCAAATTCAGGACATGGTGAACTGCCTTGAATCTCACTAGAGCAGGGTAGGAATGGGTTCATGCTGCTGTGCAGAACTCAGAACCAGAGCCAACTGGCTGCAGGGGAGTGAGTGGGGAGCAAGGGTCCCGTTGCAAACCTGGAGCCTGCCCATCATGCACCACCACCGCCAGCTCCTGACCTAGGAGGGCCATCCCTGGGAAGGAGGCCAAGTCGCCAGGGCCCTCACCCCCGAGGGAAGCTTGTGCTTGCCAAGGACCATCAGCCTGGACATGGGAAGCCCCTCCAGGCCCTTGGTTGTTGGCTTGTCCTTTTGGGACAGGGAGCCATTTAACCTCATTATTATTTGCCTGTAAACTGCTTTGTGAACTTTGTGTTGAAAAGCGGTACATACGCACTGCTGACTGATTAACAGCACTGTCCACACGGATGCTCTCCACCAGGCAGCTTTCTCAGCCCTACCTGGACATGCTGCTGGGGACTGACCCGAGAACCTCCTGTGCACAAAGCAGGGCTCTGCCCCGCGCTACAGTCCTTTCCAGAGAAGCAGGATGACCACCTCTGGAGCCAGCCAGCCGGTCATGCAGAAGGCTCTGCGGAGCCAAGTGGCAAGAGGCCCAAACTGGCAGTAGGCAAACCTGGCCGTACCTTCAGGTCCTCATGAGCAATTTCAAGCACGTTGGTGACGTAGAAAGGGCCATGCTGGGCACTGCTGGCCTCCTCCATGAGCTGCGTGTAGATGTAGCCAGCTGAGCTCATGATGACGACAATGTTCTTGCCCTCCTCGTTGAACAGGAAGGTGATGTCCCTAATCTTGGAGCTGGGCAGCAGGAAGTAGAAGGTCGGGCTCAAGGCATCCACAGAGAGGTCATAAATCTGTCAGAGGAGAAAGAAGAGAGTCAGTCAGCAACCCGCAAAGAACAAAGTGCCCTCATATCCTGTGGCAAGGAGTTCCACAACTGTCACTGTAGAGAACAACATTTGGCTTCTGAGTATGGAAATTCTGTTCAAGTATCATGGCTAAGAGGCTTTTCCCTCCCTCCAAGAGTTCACCTAACCCCCCTACTTTAGATGAACTCTGAAAATTAATTTTCCATTTTATGATGAATCCACTTTGCACTACTGAATGACCCCAATTCCTGGTACTACACGAGAGGGAGGGGGAAAAGCCTCTCCATTTTTCTAACCCCCTCTGGATTTTATCCAGGTCCCGTCCTCCTGCCCCCCCCGTCTCACTTGCACAAAAACCACCAACCAACACCACGAGCACTCAGCCACACCTTCACAAAGTCTGCCGTGACAATGGCTAGCTCTGTCTGGGATCCAGGCAGCCACACGGCCTTGATGATGAAGTTGCCCGTGGCAAGCTGAGGGTGGAGGACCAAGTGGTCAGAGACGGAGCCAGAGCTGCTGAACGTGAGGACGTGGCAGTCCTGCAAACACAAAGGGCATAGCACTGAATCCTTTCCAGGTTGTGGTTTGGCACTGGGCCTCAACACGTGCCCTTAAAGGACTGGGGGTGGTGGTGGTGTCGTCCTTGCCTTCAATCCACAGACCGCCAGGTAGTCCTCCTTGCAGGGGTTCCCCGTGAGGCTCAGCACGGTGAAGGGAACGGGGGCAGACGCCAGGCGAGTCAGAGTCAGCTTCCTCTTGCTGGAGTCAGCTTGTTTCAGCAAAGCCGAGAGCTGCAGTACTGTGATCTGCATCAAAAATAATAAAACAATAAAATGGAAAGTTGGATTGTGCTTGGCTTTTGCCCCCAAGAAATCATCCAAGCCAGGCTGGTTCACTGCACTGGTTTAGCCCATCACTGCAAGGCCCTTGTGATTGTGCCAGCCAGGGACAAGAGCGGAATCAGAGACTCCACCAATACTGCAGCACGTTTTCAGAATTGCTGCAAGAGCCCAGAGGACACAGAAGTGGCAAAGGTCGTGGGCTGCAGCCTGGAACAGAACAGAGCTGAGTCCATCTCGGGGAACAACCCATTCAGCAGTGAAAGGGCTTGACGGAACCAAGGGGTTTTCGCCTGTGGAAGCCCCTGGCCTGAATTCACCCTCTTCCCCCCCCCCCAGCGCTTCACAGAGCATGGCACTAGTTCGCGTTCTCTAGTTACGTGTCACATCAACAGAGCTGCTGCTGGTCTGCCAAGCGACTCCAGCGCATAATCCTCTGTACTCATGAAGACTTCCAAGACACATGCTCGTGCGCGCTCTCCTGCCTGCCCCACAACACAGGCCTCGAGCACCAGGGCCAGGCTCACCTTCCCCTTTTCGTGGCTGACGGCCAGGTGCTGCCGCCGTCCGTGGGGGGAAGAAAGCACGCACATGGCCACGCGCCGCAGGACGTGGGCGCTGATCAGCTGCCGGATGGTCTGGCCTTGGTCCCCGCTGTAGTTCATGCGGACGTTTTCAAAGGCACCTTCTTGGGAGCCGAGAGTCGGGACCTGGGCAGGAACGGGAAGGCGTCAGACAGGAGCCGGCCCCCCACAGCAGCCAGCGGCTCTCCCTGCCCAGGACGCCTGCAGCGCCTCACTCACCATCAGCTGATCCGTCATTTCCACAGTCTTATCCAGCGTGTGGAGCTCGTTGAGGGCCTGCTGGGCCCGGCTGCTGCTGCCCATGGCCGAGGCCTGCTGGAAGTTGACCTGGATGGCTTCCATGAGGAAGTTCAGCATGTCCAGCACCAGAGGAGCAAAGGAGAAGTTGGCCTGCGGGGCAGAGGCGGTTGCCAAGTGAGGGACGGTGGGAAACTCAGCGGCTGCCCTGCACCGCAGGGGAGGCCAAGCCAAGCGGACCACTGCCACCCGCCGGGCTTGGGAAAGGTGGCCTGCGAGCCAGGAGGCCCCACCTGGGCCTGCAGCTGCTCCCGGCAGCCTTCCACGTTCCGGCACAGGCTGCTCTTCTTGGGCCGCTCCTCGTCGGAGCCTCGCCCGTCCCCAACAGAGCCCTTGGACTTGTCGGTGGGGGAGGTGCTGGAGTGCCGGATGACGCTCTCGGGAACGCGGGGCTCGCTCTGGAAGGCCGACTCCTTCATGGTGGAGCTCATGCCACTGCTGGGCGTCCTCTTCACCAGCGCCTGGGGAAAGCACGAGGCAGCGTCAAGGGGGGCGCTGGGGAACCCCACCATCCTTTGCGCCTGCCAGCAGTGCAGAAACTCCCAGCACCCAACTCCTGCTCTGCACTAGCCACGTCTGCCCTGTGCCATCGGGCATGTTATGCGAGCACCAGGGCTAATTCTCCACCCTGCAAGGTCGCCACGTGCAGCTCCTCATCCTCACCAGGACCGGAGGGAAGAGAGGCAGGACAACCCAAAATGGGGCGAGGGGCTGAGCATGGCTGCCTTTTTCAGACATGGTCCTCCCAGGGCTAGCATACCAGGCAGCTGCCATCTTCCTTAGCTCCACAATCGCAGAAGAAGGAGCCATATTTAGCATACGAGATCTCGTGGTCCTTGTGGCAGACTTTGGCACACACAGTGCAAACGCCAACACCATCGACCATCTTGCAGGTGTGGCAGTGGTACCTGTAGGCAAGGGACAGAGGTGTGCTTTTGAGGTTCGAGTCACAAACTGCAGCTGGCACAGCAATACCTGGCACAGGACCATCCTACTAACAAATGCCCAAACCCCCAGCACAAAGAGGCCCCCAGGCCACACTGCGCTCGGCGGCCACTCACCAGTGCTGGTTCATGAATTCTTTCTGCGTGATGGTAAACGTGCAGAGCTTGTTGCAGAGGGAGTCTTCGTCCTAACCATGCAAACACAAAAGGCATGCAGAAAGGCCTTTCAGTCAGAAAGCTACACAACACCTGCTGAATCAAGAAGACACTACAGGCCCAGGTGTCACCAACAGCAGACTGAAGCCTGTGTCCAAGGACTGTACCACTTGAGAAGGAGGGGGAAGTGCACAGCCAAATGCAAACCCTTCACAAAGGGTTTCACAAAGAATCCCCACCCACTTGTCTGCAGAATACTTCATACACGTTCCACCAACAAGCCCTGCCAGACTGACTGGCTATTCCCCTCTGGAGAGGGCAGGAGGGAGGAGAAGAGAGGAAAGAACCGATGCCAAGACTGGTCTACGTTCTGTCCGTGCATTGCCTGAGCTGCCTGGGAAATTCGCTTCCAGGATGAGGCTTGGACCGGGACTCTGTGGGGCCCCAGGCGCAGCTGCAGCAAGTTCTCTCGTGGTCTTGCAGAGCTTACCGAATCTTCGGCTTGCGAGTCCTCCTCCTCCACGGCCAGCTCTTCCACCCAGTCGGAGTCCACCTCGATGGCCCGCTCCTCTCCATCGACAGAGAGGTGGCTGGGGCCCAGGCCACCGGTCTGACTCAGCGCGTTGGTGACGTCCGCCAGATAGGAGACAATATGACACGTGCACTCCAGAATAGTCATGTGCTGCAGGAGAGAAGGAGAACCAACATTACTCGCCAGACTTGACAAACACTCACTTCCTCCTCGCACTGATTTTTTCTGGCTATGTTAAGCCTAAGCCTCCCCAAACACACACACTCGCACCCCACCCCACCCAGGGTTTGTGGCAAGAACAACCTACTATGTTCCGGAGGCAGCCAGAAACCCACGTCCCCAGGTCCACTGGCACAGTCCAAGTGTGCTGCCCCACCTCTGAAGCAGGCAGGAGGAGGAGGCCAGCCTGGGTAATTCTCACCACCAAGAAGACCACTATACTGCCCACCCCCTCCCTGCTCCCCCTTCTGGCGCAGTGCTCAGCCTTACCTTTCCTTGCATGACGTTGGCATTCATTTTCTCAATGACATTCTTCTGGGACAAGTATTTCTTGCTAGGAGGAGACAGAAAAGGATAATGTGCAGGAAAACCCAGTGCCCAACAAGAGGCAAAGCCTTTGCCACTGGCTTCAGAATCTGCATTTTCCGAGCACGCATCAACTCTACTTGATACATCCCTCTCCCGGCTTACTGGGCCTAGATGCACACCTCTAGCAGAGCCACAGGGACTCCCCCAAGGCCAGCTGCCTCTCTGTAGGAAGTGCAGCCCTGCAGACAGCGCACTCTCACCTTAAACCCCGAAGTCCATTATGTGGGTCTCACTGGAGCAAAGCTGGCACAGGGGGGCACTGCTTTGCCCCCCCCCCAAGTTAGGTCTTAAGACACAACTGGCCTTTGGTGAGCAGCTTGGCTCAACCCTAAGCGACTGTCCCCTAAAAAGACACACAAGACACACACACACCGGTCCATCGCATTTCTTACCATCTCCCCAGCCAGTCGAGAGCGGCACTGTGAAGCTGGAGATGCCCTGCTCCTTGTCCGGCACTGGCCAAGGTTGCCATGACCACCATGAGCTCGGGAAAGCCAGTTCCGTCCCCGTTGGCCAGCATCTCGGTGGCCATGGGGATGAGGGTGCTGAGGAGGACAGTGCAGGCCCCCTCGCCCACTTGACTGTGGAAAACAAGACAGGTTTTTCATCACGCAACGTCCTGAGCCACACTTTTTTGCTCTCTGGCATATGGGGCTGCTAGCTGGGTGAAGAGGACCCACTCAGAGTGGAGGCTCTCTTCAGACTGAATGGGGAAAGCCCCAGCACAGTGTTCCTCATGGGCTGTTGCCAGTCTCTCTTTGTATACTGTGAGGCCCCCAGGACAGGAAACCATCTTCCTCTTTTCGCTATGGAAGGCTGTGGTGAATTCTTTGGGTGAGAAGCAGCATATGAGCATCCCGCACCACATGTCAGCTCCTGCACTCCAGGGTCTGCCGTATCTACTGCTTCTCGAGAGCCATTCCCCAAGGGAGTCCTGCCTTTGCACATGGGACCGGCGAGTGCCTCCATTTGCATGGAATCTCGCCATACCCGGATCAGAGGAGAAAAGGTCTCTGCAGCCGCCCTCTTCCCCAACCCTGCCACCCTCGCCCGCTGCCACCTGGCCCAAGGGCCCCCAAGCAGAAGGGCCTCCCGCCTACCTGTTCTCCCGAACAATGTACGTCGTCAGCAGCTGGAGCAGCTGCCTGTTCTCCTGCACCACCTCCAGCTGGTCGGACTCCTTGGGGGGCGAGGTGGTCATCCTGGTCAGCCAGGCCTGGAGGCGCGTTGGCTCCACGCAGGCCAGCTGGGCCAAGGAGCCGCACAGGCGCAGGAGACTGGGGTTGGGGCTCTTCTCGGCTGGGGGTGGAGGGAGAGCTGCAGTGAGCATGCTGGGCACTCTCTCTGGCAGGCCCAAGGACAGGCCTGCGGCTGCCCTGCACAACACTGCCACTCTGTGGCAACAACGGAAAAATCTGTGCAGCCAAGACCCTGGGCATTCTGCCTCAAGGGAAGCCAACTCCCATCACCCGTTTCCAGTTCGGCTGATGGGATACAATCAGCATAATATTTAGTTTAGTGGGAAGATTTCCTCTGCCACCAGCCACAAGGATCAGGGGCTTCCAAATCTGATTACTCCCCCCCCCCTGCAGAAAAATACTGCATCCCTCACACCAGGGCCTTCTCCAAGCTCCCCACCTTTCCAAGGCAGGAGCAAAATGTGGGACAGAAACCGCAGGAGGAGCTCCAAATGGGAGCCGGCCCTGCCTGGAGCAGCCTCTGTCCTCGTCCATCTGCCTCCGGTTCTTACGTGCCCGCACACCGGACAGCGCAGGCACGCCTTTGTGGGAGGCTCCGTCAGCACAGTCGGCCCCCTTTCTGGACCCCCCAGCTTCCTCCCCAGAGCAAGGGCTACTCACTCAGCTGGAACAGCTTGGTGAAAAACTTCAGAACTCTGTTGCAGAATTTTGCAGAGAGGCTCTCGTTGGCCGTGGCCATCATGATCTGAACCAGCTCTCCACTAGTCGGGAGAAGAGAAAGAGACCGTAAGCGGAAACGGCCAGGATCCAGACGCACCCACGCTGATGCGGGTGCTTAAGGCAACCCAGGAAGGGGAGGGCCCAAAGCCTCTGCCTGTGTTCGCAGCAGGGGGAAAAGTGTGTCTCTCCGGCAAGGGGCTCCCTGCCCATCCTGCGCTGTTCGCAAAAGCCCCCCCAGGCAAAGGTCACCTCAGGGGCCTTCAGCCGAGGGACAAAGGCGGCAGGCGACTCACCTCTCGGAGAAAAACTCCTCCATGGCTTTCCGGGCCTGGCTACTCTCCAGCTGCTTCTCCAGGTGCTGCAGGCACTCCTCCAAGATGGATTCATCAAGCCCGCTGGGGAAGGATTGTTCGGTTTAAAGGGTTTGTCTTTCTCACACACACACACACACACACACACACACACACACACACACACACAC
>JAJKFI010000091.1:3380744-3614591 GCA_029204185.1 Lerista edwardsae
CACACACACACACACACACACACACACACACACACACACACACACACACACCCCTCCAGGGGATGCAGGGAGGTGGACCCTCTGGCCTCAACCGCTGATCAGAGAGGGGCCACTGGACATTCCAGGCATCTGCGCTCGGCTACTGCAAGCAACTGCGAGCCACCCTGAGGATACCAAGAGGCGGCTGACTGGCCTTCTACGCAAACGTTTCCTGGGAGCAGGGCTCCCTTTCGGGACTTGTGAACGAGGTGGCCGACCCCGACATGCCCCGATCCCCAGCTGAACAGGGGCACTGAAAGCTCAAAGGGGAGCACCTGTTGGGATCCGAGTGGTTCGCCAGGATGTTGTAGCAGCCCATGATCAGCTTCTCGTAGACGCGCGACAGGAATTCGTCCGACTCAGCCGGGCCCAGGATCCGCTCCAGGGAGTTGCTGCTCATCTCTGCCACGCTCTCCGTGCTGGTCTCCAGGAGGAGAGGCAGCAGCGTGCGGATCACCTGGGGCGGGTTTAATTCATCCGACCAGCTGGAAGGGAGAGGAGAACCCTCAGGGCGCTTCCCAATGAAGACCTGCCTGAAACCGGCACCCCAGGCCAGAGGCCAGAGCCCGCCAGGCCCAGAACTCTCACACTCACACAATGAGGTCCCCGGTGAGTCTGACCAAGGAGAGGAGGGTGCGTTTCAGGGAGGCGGCCAGAGGGAGGCTCTGGCTGCAGAGGGTGCCGAGGTGGGCAGCCTGCACCACGCTGATGTAGCTCTCCGCCGGGATCGTGTCATTTGCAAAGGCATTGCGCTACAAGAGAGCAGACAGGCTGTGGTTAGGAGAACGCTCCATGCCCCATGATGAAAGAGACACCAGGTCTGCACCGTGCTGGCTGGTCTTTATGGCCAGACACATTTGCATGTGCCTCCGTAGGGCAGGCAATATTGCCCCCATGATGCAGGTGAGAAAGACCAAGGCTGAGAGGGAGAATATGGGGAGGGGAGGCCATGGAGGGCCCTGAAGGCAAGGACTGAGCGCTGGATCCAGGAGTGGGTAGGAAGCCAGTCAAGCGATTCGGGGCTTTGTCACCATAAATGGGGAGAAAAATAGCCCCAGACTCACCCAAGAACCAATGTTGGGGAACTCATTGGTGTGGACGTTGTTCCAAGATTCACACAGTGACTGCACAGCAGAGGGCAGGTTCTGGACCAGGGTGGGTCCTGCGGGAGGGAGCAGAGGGGAGGCTGAAGGCCGGCCCACAAACCCTCCCCTCCACCGACTGGACCAGGCGCTGCCACTTCAGCCAGAGCATCAGCCGTTGAGCCCACTGCCCTCTACATTCGCAGCGGCTCTCCAGGGACTGAGGCAGGGGGAGTCCCAGCCCTGCTGTGCAAGAGGCCTGCTGCTGAAGGTGCCGAGGGCTGCACTGGGGGCCTTCCTGCTTGCTGCTGAAGACCTTTGCCCGAGACCAACAAGCCCCCCAAACGCCTGCTTGACACACAACACAGTGGGCTGGGGGCGCCTTCTCGCTCGGGCAATGAGCCCCAGTCCGATCCACCTGTCTAATCCCAGCGGGGCAGAGGCGCCCAGAGGCAGCTGCTCACCCAGGGTGTTGGCCTTGCAGCGGCTTGACCCGATGGCCAGGACGGCCGCGTAGCCCTGCAGCTTCTCCTCAATCGGTTTGTTCTCAGCAGAGCCCTCCTCAGACAGACTCTGCAGCAAGTAGGACCTGAGTCAGGATGAGAGAGAAGACTCTGCTCAGGGGGAGGCCCTGGGAGCGCCAGGAGCAGAATGTCAGAAGCCGGCCCTGCCAGAGTGGAGAGTTTCGAGAGGACGACTGTCCGCAAGGGGCCCAGAGCCCCGCCAGTTTCCAAGTCCCTACCTGGTGAACGTGGCGTAGGTGTCAATCAGCTGCAGAGTGGCTGGCAGCAGGTTCTTGGTGATCTCGGACGACTTATGTGGGTCGGTCTCAGCTGCCAGCTTGGAGAAGTGCTCGTCGAGGGAGACCTGGACTTTGGAAATGGCAGCATCCAGGGTGTAGATCGACTGCAGGCTGGGGATCTCGTGGAGCTTTAGGATCGTGGTGCAGTCAACCCCGCAGAAAGAGGAGATCTGGGAAGAGGACAGCCATGAGGATGTGCCATCATGAGAATATCCCAGCCTTCCCCCAGTTTTCAGAGGGCAGCCTGCAGAGGGTCCCCTCATGTTATCCCCCCCCCCAAAAAATTCACCACCTCAGGAAGTGGATCAGGGTGAGAGGAAAAGACCTGCCCACAAGACACTGAGCAACATGGCTCAGCCAGGACCACGTCCTCCAAGCGCTTCAGTAACCAAGCCTGAACACAGCTGAGAACCCAAGAACCAGCAGAGCTGGCACTGCGCACAGACCCCCACGGAAACCAAGACAGGGGCTCCCCTCTCGGCCCCTCTCCTCCTGTTGGAGCAGTGAGAGGGGATTTGGCAAGAGTCCTTCCACCTCAGCAGCTCACTGCCAGTTCCCTAAGCTTTGACTTGAGAATCACTCCCTGTCAGAAAAGGGATAAGAGAGTCCTTTAAGAAGAGCCTGACACCCCCCCCCCCCACACACACACACGAGTGAAGGCTTCCTCAGCTGCCCACTTGCGCTTCCCCTGCCAGGCAAGACGAACAATAAGGGCAATGGGCTCTGCTAGGGCCTCTTGAGACTCAGACTGCAGCAAAGGCGAGCAGAGACTGCAACAGAGCTTTTGGCCACAACTTCACTTGGGAGGAAGTGTTCAAAGTGCATTATGGGGGGGGCGGGTCAAGAAATGCAAGACCAGATGCATAGCCTGTGGCAGCCAAGTGCGATTCATGGCTTCCTCGCTGCCCTCCAGCCACTGCCCCACAACAGGAACCCCCCTCCCCGCAGGAGGCCGCCCATCTCACACACCTGCCTGGCAAAGTACTCCTCGGCTATTTCCACGTCGTACTTCACTGAGCTGCATTTGATGGACGTCAGTGAAACAAGAGAAGTGGCGTGCTCGGCCTTCATGCCCTGCCTGATGAGGTGGTCCTACGACGGAGGGGAAACGAAGACAACAACATGTAGTGTGTAAGAGCACCGTGAAGGCCAAGGACACTTCGCTCTATAGGACAACTATGACACCAGCGCCATCATAACCATTTAGGTGATCAGGAGCTAAGGGGAAACTGGGGGTGGACGGCTGGCCAATTGCCATTCTTTACAGGAAACAAAGAAGTTATACTTTAAACTCTTGCAAAGAGAATGAGAGCCCCTTAGAATAAGGTCAGGATATCTGGTGGGGCGTGAAGCATGCAAAGCACTTCAAGGCCATACAAGCAATGCTGTCTCCAAAACACCCCTGCAAGATAGGCACTGCTATCCCCATATTGCAGATGGGAAGACTGAGGCCGAGAGGGAAGGAAGGAGTGGCTTACAGAGGGCCACCTAGAAAGCAGCCCTGGCCTGAAGCAGGGGAAGTCCTAATTCCCAGCTCAGCCCCTTAGCTATGATTCCTTACCAGCTCTCTTGCCCCATTCCCTTCTGTCTTACCACGTTACCTACCTTCTCATCAGTAGAGTGAAGAGGAGATCCCTGCACGGGTCTCCCTTCCTACCCCTACTGGAGACAGGGCTACGCAAGAGATTCTCCTTCCCACCCTTTTGGGGTGGCCAGCCCCAGTTTCAGTCCCACCATGTGGCCCAGTCTCCAGAAACAAGTGGCGGGGGGAACATGAGGTGTGCAAGAATGCCCTCCCACCCCCAGCTGAAGAAGCGGCAGCACCTTTTGGGCAAAATGTGGGACAGAAGCAGCAGGAAGAGATCAACATGGGAGCCGGCCTTGCCCAGAGCAGCCTCTGTCCTCGTCCATCTGCCTCCGGTTCTTACGTGCCCGCACATTGGATAGCGCAGGCACGCCTTTGTGGGAGGCTTGGGCAGTCCAGTCGCGGCAAACACCCGCCCTCTTCCCAGAACCCCCAGCTTTCTCCCCAGAGCAAGTCCAGCTGGGAAAATGGGGGGGGGGGGTGTCATCCATCAAGTCCCTCCTCCCTCAGACTAAACACGGACAACCCAAGTCCAGAAGGTCTCCTGCCAACCCTGCAGATACCTTGATCCAAGCCACGTAGGAGCTGATGCGCAGGCGGGAAGACCAGCGGAGGGTGTGGAGGATGTCGCACTCGCTCATCTCAGAGCTGTTCATGGCCAGCTGGTTCATGTAGTTCTTGGAGGGCGGCAGGATGCCCAGGATGCGCCACACAATCAGGAAGTAGTACTGGAGCGCGCAGGCCTCCTGGGGGGGGGAGGAATAGGGGGGAACAAACTGGCATTCAAGCCCAGCGCTCTCTACCCAGACAGCAGCTCTTAAATCTCTTCCCCATCTCTGCTTTCGGAAATGCTTTTCACTGAACACGCCTTTGAAGAGTCTCCAAACCTCAGGCGTCTCAACAGAGGTGCATGCAGCTCTCTGAAAATGCATCTCTCAGAATGGTGGAAAGCATAAATCGTGACTCCGGGCACATGTCCAAATTTGAGAGCCGTGATGGACCTCAGGACTCAGGAGACGCACTTACCAGCGCAGTGACATTTTTATTCTCCTTTCTGCGGAGGGTGTCGAACTGGGAGCCAGCTGCCAGCAGTGAGATGAGGGCTGAGTAGAGGTCGTCGTACTTCACAGCCTTGGAGAACAGGACCTCACACACCTGCAAGGGGAGCAGAGTGCCACTCGTGGGACCAGCAGAGGGAACAAGCCTTCCAGAACTAGCTGTGCAGGGCAGAGATCCCCACTCCCCAGGCTGAAGCCCAACAGGACTGCCCCAGGCATCTCCTTGCCCGGTGCAAAAGAGGACGAGTCCTGCAAAAGCACGATGGGGCACAGGAGAAGCCGGAAGTACCGTGCTGTCCAGGCGGTTCAAGTCATCTTCGGAGGCTTCCGGTGAGAGGATGCAGTAGAATCTGGGTTGGGGAACCGAATCTGAAAGGGAGGGGAAGAGCGAGCCACAGGGCTGGATCTTGTGAGCATCGAAATCAGAGACAGAAAAGAGACTGCACTGCCTCCAAGCCTTCCATTTCAGGAGGGCAAGAGCCCCAAGATGTCAGATGTTGACATGTACAACCACAAGTGCACACCACTCTCCCAAGTGCAATGTTAACCGTGGAAGAAAATGGACTCTTATGCGTCCCCGTGTATCAGAATAAGGACAGCAATGCTCAGCAGGTATCCTGCACTTCTCCTAAATGCGTCATATCCATTTTCTATAGGACTCTCACAACCACCTTGTGAGGCAGGCCAGTCCCTCGCTTTTCTTAGAGAACCCGTCACCCCCATTTTTTGCAGACCGTTTAGTTGGGCATAGGATAAGGCCAGAAAATGTTAGCTGGGGTCTGAAGCAGGGACCTTCTAGCTCACAGTTCACACCCTGAAACGCTACATAAACCAGCTCTCAGCCAACACACACACAGTGATTCGTGTGCGCGCACACACACACTTTTGAAAGGCCTTGAGAATGTATAAGAGAAGCAGTGGGTGCTCCTTGCATCGCTGTTGTCACACATGAGAGTAGCCCTACAGATGGGATTCCAGGTTACTCTAGCCCAGGACCAACAGTGGCCAGGCAGACACTCCCAAGACCCCCCAGCAGAGCACAAAGGCAGCAGCCCCCTACGCCGAGGCTGTTGCTGCCAGGTCTGGCATTCAGAGGTCTCTGCCCCAGACATGGAGGCTCCCCTTAGCTACCGCAGCCCATCCCCATCCCAGAGAGTTCCCAAGACACACACACACCCTGTACCTGAGGAGCAGTGCTTGGTCCAGTTTTCTTCCACCTCCTTGAATCCATGGTAGAGTGGGGAGGAGGTTCGCCGTCCACCATCTTGGGACCCACCGGCCCACACAATAGGTGGGGTCAACAGGTTGTACTGCACCTAGAGAAGGCACGTGTTGTTTGGATGGTTAGTTCAGGTTTCAGAAGGGACAGGTGATGAGGAAGGATTCGCAGCTGGTCTGCCTGGGCATCCTGGTTCGTTAGGATGGAGGAAGCTGCAACTGCCGAGAGACTCTTCCTCCCACAATGCAAGCCAGCTTCCCAAGATGGCCTGCAAGTTACAAAGTGCCCCACGGGACACCGGACTATGTGCTAATGAGCCAAGGGCAGAGCGGCTACAGACAGATGCAACAGAACCGCTACATAATCCGCCACTGAACAAGCGAAGGACGTGTCCCTCCTTGCCCAATGAGCTCCGAACGGACGGCTCCCAGGAACAAGGAAAGGGAGATCCCCACAAAAAGACACACGCGGGCAGCTTTGATTGGCAACAAAAACACCCCAGCGTATGTGCCCCGGAAGCTCTCTCTCTCTCTCTCACCTGTTCAAACAAATACATGGGAACCTTGGAATACTGGTGAAGCAAGTAGTCAAGGACCAGGAGGAGGCGGGCCAGGAGGAGAGGGA
Source organism: Lerista edwardsae (assembly GCA_029204185.1). Taxonomy (NCBI): domain Eukaryota; kingdom Metazoa; phylum Chordata; class Lepidosauria; order Squamata; family Scincidae; genus Lerista; species Lerista edwardsae. Next base: position 3,387,154 of record JAJKFI010000091.1, read on the forward strand.
CGCAGCGCAGCTGGGAGTCCAGGTTGGCCGTGAGCTCCAGGATGGTCTGGATGCAGAGGGTGAGGACCAAGCGGCGGCCCTTCTCAGAGAAGTTGTGGAAGATCAGCAGGAGCAACTGGAGGTGCTCCACGTTCAGGTCGTCGGTGTCGCCAGGGAGCGTCCCCTGCAGGGCGTTTTGCTTCAAGGTGCCCACGAACCTGACGGGCAAAGCGGAGGGGGCGAGACTGAGGCCAGTTGTCCAAGGAAGCCAGATCCCCCTTTCAAAGGGACGAGGGGACTGTTCCACAATCCTCATTACATTCTCCTTCTGATGCACGCAAAAATGAAGGACTATCACGGTAGTCATAAACATGCAGACAGGCGAAGGACACTGAAAACCTTGCCCCAATCCAAAGACTTCTCTCCCTGGGCAGCCCAGATGTCAAAGCACGCCTCCATCAGTTGAAGGGGGAGACGTCCCGCTCCCAGCCACTTCCCAGCCCCCTCACCTCTCCCACACTTTCAGGCACTCCGGCACGTCAGGCTCTCCCTGGGCATTGGCTTTGTGCTGCCAGATGAGGAGAAGCCGCGACAGCACAGACAGGCTCTGCGGGTGGATGTAGAGAGGCCAGGGGCCTTCCGAGAAAGGGGCCACCCCGAGCTGCTGCAGGAGAGTGTTCTGGCAGGAGAAAAGGAGGAACACGTGAGGGGCGCAAAGCCCTATGGCGTCAACATGGCCACTTCTCAGCCTTGACAAGAGGCACAATTTGGGCTTTGCATCTTTTCTGAAAAAATGGCCTTGCCATCGAACTCAGCCTTTGAGCCAAGGCAGGTGGTCTGCACGGAGGGAGGATTCCTCCTTGTTTGGGACAGAACAGAGGCACACACTCCAGTCACTTGCAGAACACAATCCAAAACATGTTTTGGACACTTGGTGCTGGCAGCTTCAAGGAATACAAATGAACTCCCGCTAAGCCTTACGCCAGAAGTCCCCCCTAACCTACCTACTTAACTTTCCCCCCTCATTAATATCCCAGGCCAATACAGCCCCATATTTCCTATGCTAGAGTTAACAACCGTTTTCTTGGCAGGCCGGTCAGTCAGCCAGCAGACTCACCTGCAAGGTAGGTGACTGGAGGTCAGAGGTCACCAGAGAGTGATTGAAGTGGTACAGCACAGCAGCAAACTCCTCCTCCTCTGCAGTACCTATGACAGACACAGTGTGGAGTGAGCAGATCAGACTTCAGGAAGAGCCAGAATCTGCAACTGGACTAGCAGACCCCCCCGCCCCCGCTACTCAATGAAACCTCTTGATCTAGGAGGCAGCGATGCTTCGGCCTCAGAGCCATCACATGATATAGATCTGGCAACAAGCCCCCCCCCTCCCTACACCTCTTGCTGTACCGCACAGCAAGGAGGGGACCTGACCCTGGGCTGCCCACGTCCACCTCCAGCACTCCAGCCCTGGGGCAGCGGGGAGGGGTCCGAGCCTCCTGACCTTTGAGCCCGTCCTTGTCCACTTCCTTGATGATGCCGGCCAGCGTGGCCATGTGCTGCTCCATGAGAGAGACACTCAGGTAGTTGCGGATGAAGTTGTTCCTGGAGTCCAGCATGGAGGAGGTCACAAAGTTCAGGATATTGGATGCCAGGTTTAAGAACTGAAAGGGAGGAGGAGGAGGAAAGGACCATGGGAGGATGGAAGAGGAAGACGGCCAAGTAAGCAACACAAAATGGGAACAAGGAGGACACTTGTCAAAAGTGCTTCCTTCGTCGACCAAAATGTGCTCCAGTTCGCGCTAGTCCTCCAGACCGAAAACACTACAAAACCAAATGCGTCTCTCAGGGTTCGTTCCATTCCCAGGGGCCTCACCTGTAGTGTGTACCCGTTTCCCACCCGTTTCACCCCCACCCCCAGCACGCGAACTAGCACAGTCATGGTCCTGCACCAAGGTGAGCATAAATCTCATGCCAAGTCATGACACAAAACGGAGCCGGCAGCAAGAAGGTTGGAAAGCAACCAGCAGGGAGAAACCGAGCTCGCTCTGTGTTCCATTCATCCAGCTTGCAGGGTGCCTGCCTTTGGTGATCCACAACCTTGCTTAAACACACACACGCATACACACACTGCACATACCAGCTCAGGGTCTTTGCGGCTGGCCAGGATGTTCCCGTTCTCACCGGCTGACTGCTTGTTGGGGCTCTTCACGCGAGGTGAACTCTCCAAGGGAGGGGGCGGTGGGGGTGGGGGAGGCGCCACTTTCTCTTTACTTGGGGAGATGGTCTCTTCAAACCACTGTCCAAGGATGGGCTCACTGTCATCATCTAGGAGGAGAGGACAAAAATAATAATAATAATAATTACAGCTAGGCCAGAGCTGGTCCCCAGCAGCACTTAACTCTCCTATTGCTCCAGCTGCATCAGCGACTGGCTCTAGGCTGGTTGTCACCTTTAACACCCTCAGTGGGCCGGTTCCAAGACAAAGAAAGGACCATCTCCTCCTACACAACTCTGCCTGCCCTTCAAGGTTCACAGGGAAGCTCTTCCCCCTCTCTCTGAAGCCCTTTTGCTAGATACGCACAAGTCTGATTTGGCACCAAACTGTGGAACTCCCTGCCCCTGGATATCTGACACTGTTTTTTTCCCCGACTTCGCTTCGTGTATTACTGCTTTGTGTTTGCTTTTTATAAACAAGCTGCCCTGTTTATTTTAAACATATTATTTACAATAAAAGTACCTTAAAATGTTAAAGAACGAAAAGGAAATTTACAATAAACTTTTTGAACAGTTGGTCTTGGATAGCTTCATTAGAACTAGGGATACCTATTTGCACAAGGAGACACTCGCAAAAGGGGAATATTTTAGCTGCCTTCCCCTCCTGGCTTTCGAGCGGTCCCCACTCCAGAATCCAGCCTTCGAGGAAGAGGCCGACCGCAGACACCCACCCTGGCTGCTGTCCTCGGTGCTGCTGAAGTCGTCCTCGTAGTAGGTGTTGGAGTCCGTGGAGGCGCTCACGTCGCTGCTCATGGAGCCCTTGCGCTGCCGCTGCAGGACGCAGGCCTGGCAGGGGGTGGGCAGGGGAGGAGAACAGAAACAGTCAGCCCCCCACCTCAGACTCTGAACTGCGGAGCTAAGCTAGAGGACTTTTTCCTTAAGTCACATTTCTAGATCTTAAGATCACAAAAGACAAGCTTGAAGGATAACGGCCAATACCGACAAACTTCAAGAGTGCATTTCGCTAGGAGGAGGAGGAGGATTCTCTTTTGCGCCACAGCTGCTTGTGGCCATCGTCGCACGTGGGCCACGACCTCACCTTTCGGTACGATGTGGACAGCAGGGTCAGCAACAGGTTGGTGAGAGGCACCGAGTCAATCAGCCTCTGAATCCGCTGAATGGACGTGCTCTGGGCCATGATGCTCAGCACCGCGGGGGGCCCGTCTGTCTCCCAGCCCTGGGCAGGCAGTCAAAGCAAGGAACGGGGGTCAGCGCCTCCCCCCTTCTCAATTTTTTTTTTACAGTGGAGCAGATAGAGAGGGCGTCTGCATTGCTCGCTCTTGCTCACCTTGTGAAGGGCCTCGACTTGCAGGTCTTGGAAGAGCGAGGTCAGCAGCTTAATGGCGTGGTTTGCCAGCACCACAGAGAGCACGCCAAACCCCTGGTGCCTGGAGGAGAGAAAACCACAGCACCTGAAACCCAGAGCTGCTCCACTGAAACAATTCCACGTCGATACTGATTTGCTCACACCTGGATCAAACTGTGATTAGCTTGAGGGAAAAACCCCTCCACTCTTCTTGTTCAGGTCATCTAAATCTAACTGGGGCACACAGCAACTTCACACCCATAGGAACAGGCAGAGGGGGAGACAACACAATATAACATCAGCACCGGCACAAAATGACTCACCCTTTCCCAGGCCCCAGCTTGGGAGAGCCGACCCCCTCTTTGGATCGAGCAATGATATCCCGGACCCGAAGGGCGGCCAGGGGGTCCTTCTCCTTCCCCTTATCTGCCAGGGCTGTGGGGCTGAGGTTCAAGATGAGGAACAGGCTGTTCAGCAAACACCAGGCCCCGAGCAGCTGGAAGTTCTGGTAGTGCTGCATTTCCAGACACAAAATCAAAATGCAACGTTCAGCTGCAGGTGCCCACGAGAGGCACATGAGACGTAATCCCTGCAAGAGAGGCCGTCCTTACCTCCCCACCTGCACGGCGCGAGTTGCTGATGGCCTGGCCGATCATGTCGTAGATTTCCAGCTGCAAAGACACCCAAGGACAACTTTCAGAACCTCGTCAAAACCAAGTCTCCCAACACATTTGGGTGCCAGCTTGCCATTTCATCACCACATTTCCTCTCTCGGACAGCGCAAAAATGGATACACCACACACACACACACACCACGCTGCCACGCCCCCCCCCCCACGCAGCCAACTCACACATTTCTGCACAATGGTAGCTGCATCGTTCTCGTAATCTTCTTCTTTGGAACTCGTGGAGCCGGTGCGGACTTGCTGGGTGCTGCCCACGTGGAGGATGGCCATGCAGGTTGCCACGCTCACTCCTGAGGAGAGAGGAGCCCAGCTTCACTCACAGCCTGGCGGGCAATGCAAAGCACACCTGTGCACCCCACAAGATCAACTGGGAAGAACCACCAGACCTTGGACCCACCCAGCACAAGACTGTCCACACTGACTAGCAGTCCCTGAAGGGCTGAACCGGGGAGTTTCAAGGTACAGAACAGGCATCTTGCTCAGCAAGGGGCCCTCCAGACATCGACAGCTCCCCCAAAGGGCAAGCCAGAAAGCTGCCATCCAGGGACAGGAGAGCTTCCTCCCCAATGCATGTTTTCCCCTGCAGAACGAGGGTGAGCCCTACAGATCAGTGCAAGGAAAGCGGTATCAAGTTGGTTGGTCCTCTCTTTGTAAAAAACCTCCTAAACTTTAAACAAAAACATAAGAGCTACCTGCTAGCCTTGAGAGAAGCACACACCTGCATAGAGGCAGCTGAGAGCCAGAACGGTGACATCCTGCAGCCTTGTGGGAGTGAGGGGCTCCAGGACGGGAAGGGAGAGGGTGTCCAAAGCCATGGTCACGTCAATCACCAGTGAATGGAACCTACAAAGGAGGTGCAAAATGCACGGTCAGGAAGTGACTCGCCAGGCCAGGAAGCCACTTTGCTTCCTAGTGTCCAAGGCCCAAAAGGGAAGAGAGGAAGGCTTGGGAGGACTTTCTGACAATGCTCAGCCCAAACTGGGTGGTGCTGGGGCAGAGGGAAACACGGGCTCTCTCACCCGTTACGGACTGCGGTGGCATCCGCTACCGTGGCCGGCATGATGAAAAAGGAGTTGGCAGACACAGCATCTTGGAAGCGGTTTATGTAGCGGAGGAAGTATGGGAGGTTCAGGCAGACCCGCAGCAGCTTCTCAGAGCCACCTGTCAGATAGAAGGCCGGGAGAGGGACAAAAGCATCAGGACTGAGCAGGACCCGGCCGAGGATTCGTCAAACCTCAGCACCCTGTTTTGCTACAGTGAGCTGCCCCGATGCCCAAGGGAAATTCTAACAGGTACAGAATGCAGCAGCCCTCCTCCAGATATTCAGAGGCAGGCTGCCTTCAAACATGGAGGTTCCCTTTACATCTCCCAGCTAATGCTGACTGGTGGACCCACCTAAGAACATCAGGAGAGCCCTGCTAGATGATACCAATGGCCTGCCTAGGCCACCGTCATGATTCCCACAGTAGCGGCTGAGATGACGCTAGGAAGCTCTGGAGCGTGAAAGCAACACCCCCACCACAACACCACACTGGCAAGGAGGACGGGAACTACCAGGAAGACCCGACGGCCCCCTGCTTCCTCTCCCACCACTACTCCCTCTGAAGGGGACACGAAGAGTCACCCAAGGGACACCCTCTTTCCTACCGAGCTCGTGCAGGCTGGCCACATTCTGAGCAATGAAGATGCTCTTGGTCTTGGCAACAGAGGCCTGGTCTGTGGACGCCTGGTCGTCACCTTCGCCTTCCCCCTAAAAAAGAATTACATGTTATTTGCGTTTACATCCCACTGTTCTTTCAAATAACTCAGGATGACATACGGGGACAATCCTAGCAACAACTGGGAGGCTGGGCTAGCCCAGGAGGTGGCAAACAGCCCCAAGGTCACTCAGTGAGCTTCCACGGCTGACTGTGGAGTCTCACCCAGCTCTCCTTGGTCTAGTCCAACACCGTCAGCCACTACACCACATGGGGTCTACCCACAACACAGCTAATTGTGCAGAGTATTCCAGGGATGGGTGGACTGCTCTGACTTGGGTCTGTCAATTCAGACAGGACATCGAGCCACACCCAGCAAGAACTGACAAATCCACTCTGATTTTGGACTCTGGATGGCAGACTGCTGCCAAACCATGAGCGGTCAGTCCTTGAACTGTTTTGGCCTGATGCCTCAACAGAATGTCCAGCTGCCCGTCAATTTCACCAAGTACAGAAAGCCCTAAGCTTGCACACCTGAGTCTGTGGCGTGGTCGACGAGGATGCGGCCACTCTAGGGTTGAAGACCGACGTCAATTGGTTCAGGAAATTCATCTGCACTTCTTTCTGCCGCAGCTCCGGGCTGACTGGAGAAGCCAACTCTTTCTGATCCTCCACTGAACAAGAAAGGCAAGGAGCACACAAGTCGGCCCAAGCACCGGGGAGAGGCAACCACATGAAATCCATGACACACAAAGTCAAGGGAGTGCACCCAGCGAGCCCCAGGTGACACTCAGCGCTCACCATCAGAGAGGGTCTTCACAGTCTGGGGCAGTTTGGCCGATTTCATCATCGCCGTGAAGGTGATGATTTCAGTTCTGTCCAGGCGGCTGCAGCCAGTGCAGAGGCCCTTAATCAGCAGGATCAAGTGTTTCTGTGGAGAGGAAGAGTCACGGGGCGGTGCTTCTGCATACCCTGTGCTTTAGACTGTGGGAGCCAATGCCAGGCAGTGGAGGCAATACTGTGCTGGGGGGATAGGAGGGCCGGACTTGGCTTCCCATATAGCCTGCAAACCCCTGGATGTGGACTGCCCACACCCAAAGCTGGGCATTCTACCCTCAAGTCACCCCACGTGCTTCCCCCCCCCGACCATCTTGCAGGACGTGAGACGCATCTCCCTTCTCACCTGTGAAACAGCACAAGCCTCATCAGGGTTCTCAAGTCGCAGCAGGGAAAATTCAATCAGGACTTTGCAGGCGGCTGCCACCGACTGCAGCTGATTTCGAGGTACTAGAAAGCCAGAAGGATGCACGCCTCAGACAAAGGCCCAGAGAAATGTGAGATGCTCTAAGCGCCTTGCAGCTCCTTCTGGTCTTTAGCCTGGCAACATCAGCTGCCTTCCGACACTTCCTACACTCTTTCCCTTGCCATTCAGTCCCCCCCCCCCAACCTTTGGTCTCTGCTGCTGCCTCCCCTCCACAAAGTCCATTTCTGGCCCGGCAGCCTCTGCTCCCCCTGTGTGTCTCCTGTCCTCGGTCTGCAGAACTGGAAGCCACAGAGGTTTGCCCACTTACCCAGCCCACACACAGTGGTGATGTAGTGCGTCGAAAGAGCAACAAAGGATGAGTAGAAAGGCTCATACTGCTTGTCGTGGTGCAATATTTCGGACTCACTGCAGAGAGAAAAAAAGGAACCACAAATCCGTCAGTTCCACGCTGCCAAAGTCCCAGTGCAGCCCTGTGCACACTTGTCTGAGAGTCAGCGCCACTGAACCACTGGGACTTACTTCTGCAGAGTGATTGCCCCGAGCTTCAGCCTTATACAGCGTGTGCCTAGACACGTGTGAAGCTGCCACGTGCCGTGGAAATTGCTCTGAGCCTCCCCTGCCTGCATCTTGCCCTGACCCCGCCCCCTTGAACAGGCAGCGCAGCTGCTCCGACACCTAGCCTGACAAACATCGACAAATGAGGCTGCTGCTGGGCTCGCTTGGTGCTGGCTGGAGCACCTTTCGCCATCCTTGCTAGCGGGCAATGGGAGACCTGCTGCTGGCAAGCCAATGTAGCAAGTGGAATTGCGGACGGGTCCAACTAGGGGGCTTCATCCTTTATTCCTAGCCTGGGCAAGGCAGCTATGGGGGAGATAAGCCTTCTGGCAGTGGGTGGCAGCAGTGCTCTGGCTCTCTTACAGGGAGCAAAAGGGTCATCACGCAGCGTGACAAGGCTGCAACCCTTCGCACCCTTACCTGAGAGCAAGCCACACAGTACTCAGTGGGACTTACTCCCCAGAAAGTCCTGATGGCTCCTGGCAAGCACAGCTTTGTGCTTGATTGCCAGTCCACACATGTGCTCTCCTGCACATGAAAACATCCCCGCTATGCAGAGAGGTCAGTTACCTGTGGTGAGGCAGGCCCACCTGCATACTTGGCATCCCTATCCAAGCAAAGAGTGGGGTAGGGTCGCATGAGTAGCGCTTTGCAGAGAACGCAGGCAATGTAGGGGAAAGGCAAGTTGCCCAACTAGCCAAGGTGCCCTGGGGTTTAAACTCCTCTACGCCACCAACAAACCCACTGCCAAGAAGGAACAAAATCCATTTACTGAGTCATCCCAAGATACAGCACACAGACAACGTCCACTCTCAAAAACATCCCCCCACCGCACCGTGTGCCAATTGCTGGTGCTGCAGAAGGCATGCAGGAGGAAAAACCCAGATTTCAAAGTCACACTGCTCCTGAATTCCTTCCAGCCATGGCAGGGCAAGTTTACACAACCTCGGACCAACTCTAGCCCACCTTGAAGAAATACACAAGGAAAAACTTTGCATTATTGTAGAACTGGGAAGCCAGGGTGGGTGGGTCAGTTGATGGCAACCCTGTGCAGAATTCAACCCTATCACAGGTTCCATGACTGTGATATGTACCTCTGAGGGATACTGCCATAGAGATGCATACGTCCATCTCTATGGCCATGAGTGACTTCTGCCACTGAGGAATAATTTTTATTGTGGGGGAAGCCCTCAGGGCAGCACCAACAGGGGTCTACAACTCCATTTGCCACAGCAAGTGGCACATCATGCTCTGCCGGAAACTATGAATGAACTCTAGTTTCTTCTACATTTTGAAACGGGGGGGGGGGAGAAGGAGGGATCATCCACATACAGCACAACCACTAACGCAAGTTTCAGTCTTTTCCATTTCCCTGTCAGGGGCCGGGAATCATTCTTGCAACTGCACTGGTGTTTTGAGAGCCTCTCCAGCTGAGAGTGACTCTGGGGGCGATCCTTGCCTGGCCCCAATGCATGCAATCCTCTGCATGCTTCTCTGGGAGTCAATCTCATTGCAACCAGCAGGGCTGACAACAGAATCCAACGCACAGGATTGCTCTGGGGTGGGGGTGGGAGCTGCAGACCAAGGCCACAGAAGGCAGCTGTAGGTCCCTCAACATGACTAGATACTCACTAACAATCGCTGATCAGCAAAACCCTCAGGACTCCAACAAGAAGCCCCCTGAGAGCTGACAAGCAAAACCCAGCAGTCACAGAGACTCCCGGAGAAGCCCCGGGCACGCTGCAGGATCCAGCTGGGCTAATGGGCGATAAGCAGCTCAAGCGAGGTCTCCACACACAGGAGTCATGCCTTCCAGCAAACTGCTAATTGGGCCCCAGCCCCCTTCCACGCTGGCTGCTAGATGTTGGTTTTCCTCTCTGCTGCCTCAGCAAGGCCCACGTTGTCTGCTTTGCCAACACCCGCAGCATGCAGCAGAACTTTGGAAAACATTTGCCCTCATCACTCTCCGCAAAAGGCACACACAGGGCTGGCTACATTCTGTGCAACTCGGCACAATGCAGGGCTCCGCACAGCTAGCTGCACCACAGAGGAAGATAAACAGCCCAATGCCAAGCGAGAAGAGGGGGAGAGGGGCATTGGGGCAATCTGCTCAGAGCTGGACAAGTTTCAAACATGCTAAAGAGCTGCTTTGGAGGAGCTCAGCCTGTTGTCAACAGACGCGCAGTTGAGCAACACCCATTTACAGATAAGCCCAAATACATCTGTCCAAAACCAAAACCAAAAGTCCTTATCTTCAGATAACACTGGGCAGGAATGGTTGGCATTTTGTATGCGCGCACACCGTATGAAGCTGCCACCAGCTGAGAAAGACTAGTGGCTTGGCTACTGCCACATATGCTGACTGGCAGCACCTCTCCAGAAGCTCAAAGAGGGATTTCCTTTCCCAACTCTAACTGGAGATGCTGCCAGGAAATAAACCTCAGCATGCAAAGAGAGGCCTTGGCCACAAAGCCACATCCCCACCCCATATAAAAAGGGGAGCCAGTGAGAGACCCAAGTGCTTTGGATGCATCAGGTACCAGGTTCAATCCCTGGAAGGGTTGCAAGATAACTGGCCAGCAGAAGAGTTCAACTTGTGACTCTTGGGGAGCTGCTGCCTGCTGTACACCTAGCCCCAGTCAGAAACCTGAAGGAACAGGGGAGCACAGGCTCCAAGACAGCCTCTAGCTACATTACCTGGGGTGAATGGGATTCACTTCCAAATGACCAAATCATCACTTAGCTCAGTGGTTCTCAAACTGCGAGTCTAGGACCCACCAGTGAGTCCTGGCCAATTTTTGTTGGGTTGCAAAACTGATAGGGCAGATTAAGCTATGTGCATCAAGGGTTAAATAGTGTATGTGTGTGTACACTGCTGCCCAATCCCCGTTACAGCCACACCCCTGGGCATTTACGCATCAAGCAGCAGCCTCTACAAAGTTTGAGAGCCACTAACTTAGACGCATGGCCCCTGATGCCAGTTATTTTAGGAGAGATTGTGAGCCACTGAGAGGGGCTGAACTCGTTCTCTTCCTCACATTGTGCAATGTCTAGCACACTTGGGGCCACTACTCACAGTAACAACCACAACTAAGCAAAAGACTGAATCTCTGCAGCGGTGAACACATCATTTCCTCTGCAGTTCCATTTAGCAAGGGCCATACCTATATCATGTAAGTTTCTCAGTGCTGGACTGCAGGGGAGAGGGCAGAGAAAAGGTCTGCTTTTCTGTTTGTTTACCCCCATTGCTGTGGTATATAATTTCTTTAAAAAATAAAATAAAAGGCTGCTTCCCAATTAATACCTCCCAAAGCACTTCCAAGTTTGTAGAACAGCAAATAGAGCAGAGCATAAATATATAACAGCCACCATTTCCTTATTCATGTCTGTTACTTCTGAACGTATGACTCTTCAGACAGTTACTCCTGTATTCCTGTAACCGCTGTAACCATCAAATATTTATTCATTGAATACTATTTACTTGTGCAGTACTGTTTATGTATACATCAACCTACATAGAAAGAGCGGACAGGTCCTTGCCTGTACCACAATTGGTACAAGAATACAGGAATTGGTTTGGGGCTCAAATGTCTTATAAAACCAGTGAGTCAGTAAAATATCTTATCAACAGGTTTGGGGCTCACATATATTTTTTAAAAAAAATTATTCGTGGTTGGGGGGTCCAAATATATTTAGGCAGCAGCAAAACAACAGAACATAATGGCATTACTGCAGACTTGTTTACAATATGTATTCTAGGGTTAGTATTCTAGGATGAACTACATCCCCCATGGGCCACTATGTACCCCCTTCCAAGGGGCGGGGCCAGGCCGACAGGTGGCCCCGCACACCCCTCGAGGCCACGCCCTCGCCGCCCCTCCCTACCTCTCAATGACCGAGGCCAGCAGCTGCGGCAGCTCCCGCATTTCGAAGGCCGAGTAGGAGGCGGAGAGCAGCGGCCGCACCGCCACCTCCCAGCCGGGCTCGCGCTCTGACGCCGCCGCCGCCGTGGTGGGGGGCGAAGAGCCGCCGCCCTCGCCAGTGCCGCTGCCACCCCCTGAGTCCGCCATCTTGCCGCCTCCTCAGTCCAGGAGCGTTTGAGTTGCTGAGGCGAGGAAACGGCGGCCTGAGGGGCGCTTCCGGGCGTGCGGCGGAAGTGACGCGTGACGCCTCCCTTTCACGCCTACCCGACGTCTCTCGCTCAAGAAGCTTAGATTGACTGGAGATGCGGCATGCCCGTTGACTTAATAGGAGCCGAGTGAAGCCACCTGGGGTAGACAAAAATGGCTGACTCAGATCATCGCCGTGAGGGAGGATTGCCGTGAATTAGTATACTCCATGCTTATTAAATAGTACTACAATTCCCCGGGCAGCTCCCTTGCAAAAAGATTCCCCTGCTCGTACTGTTTCGGACTGAATAAAAATAAAAACTTACGAAAATAAAAACATGTGATGTGATAATGTTTCGTGTGGAAACATTATTTGTAACCTTATTACTCGTATGCAGAACACGCAGGCATGATTAAAAAGGTTGAGATTAACTTTTAAACACGTGAGGGAGATTTTTATTTGAGAATTCGCGGCAACCTTCCCTCACGGCGATGATCTGAGTCAGCCATTTTTGTCTACCCCAGGTGGCTTCAAGATGATGACGTCATGCCGTCTCTAGTGAATTCTATCTCTGTGCTCTCGCTATGCAAAATCTGGCGCGTCGGCCATAGAGGCTGAGGAGCGACGGACAACAGACATTTCCGGTCTCAAGCGCTTTTCCATTCTTTTCCAAGGTAACGTTTTACCAAAGGACCACCAAAGGAGACCGATAGGAGACCATTCAGAGTTCAGAAAGTGTCTTTTGGCTGTCTCAGGAACAAGTACAGGGGAGAGAAACACCGAACTCATTCTCTTGCCTTTCCCAGCCTAACCCCTCATTGGGGGGATGTCGAATGAAAACAGGCAGTGAGCGACAGCGCTGCTTTTTCTACCTCTAAGCAGCCCTTTCAGAAGAGCGCATGTGCAGAAAAGTGAGTCAGCTAGTTTCTTTCTCCGCAGCGCTCTGCGCATGTGCTTGGGGACTTCTCTTGTAGAACGAGGTTTTAGTACAAAATAAAATATGCAGTATAAAATGAGATATACGGGTACAATTCCCTCCTTACAGCCATCCTGCGCTGAAGATTAGGCTGAGCAACGGCAAATCACTCAGCCAAGCAGGGACTTCTGCCTAAGCACAGCACTGCGACCGCTACGCCACAGAGTCCCATAGTACCGTCTGCGTAGCCACGCCCCCTCATCTGCATAATAGTGCCCTGTGCTCACCGAGCCCTCCAAGAATTTCAGTCCCAAACCATGAAGGGGGGCTAGAGAAGTCAGTACCACCAGCTCATCTGACTGAGCCCAGAAACATACCCGGGCCAATCACAACCCCATGGCGGCTGCATTCTGCACCAATCGCTGGTTTTGAACCATCTCCACAGGCAGCCCCATCAGCCCAGTCCTGATGGCCCCAGAGGTTTGACTGATCCTTAGACACAGTGGGTGCAGAGGCTAAGCTGGATAAAAGCACTTAGGCCACAGCCATCACCTGGGCATCTAGGTTCAACGCTAAGTCCAGAGGCACTCCTAATCTGCAAAGCTGGTCCCACAATACAAGGGGAGTGCAACCTGAGAACAGAGTGACAACTCAACCCCCTGCTTGCAAACCTCCTGACTAACGGCTCTTCTATCTTGTCCGGATTTCAGGTCATTTAGCCTTATGCAGCCCAGCACTAGATTCAGGACTTCCACAGCCTCTTTGGTTAATGCTGAAACAGAGTCAGAACTGGGGGACAGGGGTCATCACCGGCAGATTGTGACACCCAGCCCCCTGCAGCTTCAAGGGGATGGAAAAAGTACAGGGATAGACAAGCCCTACGGAATATCATCAGGCAGCAGCCACTGCTGAGATATCGCATGGAATCCCCCTTGCATTCAATTTAACTGCCGGGTGCTTGTGTAGGAAATCCTGGGCTGGACAGAATAAGAGCCTTCGCTTAATTCAACCTGCCCTCTGTCAGTGTCCAGAGCAAACAGCCCCTGGGCATCCTCCATGACCTCCGTGTTCAGCTTTGGAAGTCCCTACAATCCTCCCGGCCCCTTTTGCCAGCCTACAGTACATTGCAAACATGCCCCCCTGGCTGGCTGCAGCCCCTTCCCAGGTTTGCCTTTGCTTTCTAAAGGGCTACCTTCCGCCCTCCTGTGGTGAAAAAGAGGTATAGCTATACATCTTATCTATGAAAGATTTTCAGGATTCGGGGGGCACCAGCATTGGAAGCAGAAGCAGAGATGATCCAGGATGAGAGAGTGCTTTTCTCCAAGCACTGGGCCTTCGGAAGGGGCCTGAAAAAGAGGAGGGCAGGGGTGAGGACGATGCAGGTGCCAGGCCAGGACAGTCCCCCTTTTTTTCCTGCCTGCCTTCCAGAGTCCTTGAAAGGACAACCTCCGGGTGATGCACGTGGAGCGGTTTGCAGGTGCAGAGAGCAGGGTGCTCTTTGATTTGCCACGTTCTCTGTCAACCACTTTGTGAACGTCCTTGTTGAGAAGCAGCATCTAAATATCCTAAATAACAGCATTCTGTGCTGGGAGGCACAGGAGGAGCGATGGAGGAGGACCCAGAGCTGGTGGGCACTCACCAGTTGTGGCTGTTCTCAGCCACCGGTTCAAAGGGGAGCCTGCCCCCCTGCAGGGGTGGGGCAGGGGCCTCATTGTGACATCACGCTACGCAGGCTTCCATGATTCTACTCACGACCCCTGGCACACCGAGCGTTCCAGTGCCCCCTGGCGAGGGCGATGAGCAGAACCCGATCTGCACCCCAGCTTGGAGCCAGAGGGGAAATGATCCCTTCAGTTGCATTGAGTGACACCTTCCAGCACTCAATACAAGAGAAGAGGTGGTGCTGGCCCACCCATGTGGCCTATTGAGGCAATCGCCTCAGGCAGCAGGTTGGGGGAGGGAGCTCCTCTCAGTCGGCCTCCTTGCCCCCACTGCTCTTCCTTCGCCTTCCAGTTCCCAGATTGGAAAAGGAAGAGGGGGCAGAAAGGGAGGGGGAATATGGAGGAAAGAGAGAACTGAGCTAAGACTCTGGAGGTTGGCACATCATCATAAGGGGGCAATATTTGGCATGCGATATCAGGAGGTCTTGGGCCAACCCTGACCAAGAGCCTCGTCTCACCCCTCCCTCCCAGCTCCACATGTTCAACTTTGAGCAGAGGAGCCAACAGCCCAGTCCTACGCGTGTCAACTCAGAAACTGAGTTCATCAGAACTCACCCCCAGGCAGAGAGCACCAGCAGAAGGGCTTTCCAGAGGCAGCTGGTGCGCCACTATGGGAAACAGGAGGCTGACCGAGACGGACACCCTTTGGCCTGATCCAGCAGAGCAGTTTCTGTAGTTATATTCTGGTGGAACCTTCCCATGCCAAGGCAGTCTACCTCAAGCCACCTAATGCTGGAGCACTGTTGCCTTCATCTTTTCCCTGAGGCTCATCTATTTGGAAACTAAATGCTGGCCCAAATGAGCCATTGCACACCTGTGTACCCTTACCCGGGAGTATCTCCCACCAAACAGAGCAAGACTCACGCCTGAGCTGACACACCTGGGCTTGCACTGAAGGGGGAAGGACAAGCTTTTACTGGCAACCAGAAATGCTGGCTTGTCTACCAAACGCCTGCCTTCCCTTTCTGCCTGGACCCCCATTCATGAGCACACCTGCTCACCCCCCCCCCCTGCAGTCAGGAATTTGAAGCTCTACCCAGCCTCCAAAGTTTAACTCCTCTGTTTGCATATTCCGTCCCAGGGTGTTTTCAGCCACGAAGAAACACCTCTATTTTCCCACCTCCTCGGAACTGAATGTCACCGATGCCAGAGAGAGAGAGAGAGAGCCAAAGGTCACCATTCTAGAATTTGGAGGTGTGCTGGCATTCCAGGGGTCATGGCTCATTCAACTCCAAGCAGTACGCCCCAGTGAAGCCAGACAGCCGCTGATTTCATCGGTAAGGACAGCCCCATATACCTTTTGCATTCAGCTGAAATAAGCCCTGAATGTTGCATTTGCTGCTCCCCACATAACAGGGTTGACTGGTTGCTGCTGTACTCGCTCGTCAAAAACACATGTGTGATTGTTGCTCTTGCTCAAATATCTTGATCTGTATTCAGATGCAACACCATACATTTTTGAAATATACAACGCAGCTTATTGCACAGTCATATTTGCACCAAACCAACAAATTAAGTTAACGGGAGGGGAGAAACAAGGCAGTACATTGGCTGCATTGAACTCAATATGACTTACTTCTGAGTAGACATGTATAAGTATTTGCTGTTAGATATTCTGACACTCAACCCTCCAACCTACTGAGTCCTCATCCATACTCTTTTCTCTAAGCATGGCTTATTTATTTATTTTTCACATGTCTATCCCACCTTCCCTCCGAGTGGCTCAGGGTGAGGTATGTGGTTCCTTTTGTCCTCACAACAACACTGTCTCAATGCTGCGCACACATGATTAACTATGGGCGCAATCCTAACCAACTTTCCAGGTGTTAAAATGGGCTTGGAGGAGAGCCTGGTGGATCAGGCCCAATGCCCAGCTAGTCCACCACCTTGTGTCCTACAGGGGCCCACCAGCTACCTGTGGGAAACCGACACCCAGAAGATGCAGGCAGACCCTTCCCCACCATTGCCACCCCTCCAGTAACCCGTAGCCAAAGGCACATCACACGAACAAACATGGGTCTGAAGAGATGCAAAGCAAATTTGATTCAGGTTTCAATTTTTTTTTAATGGCTTCAAGTACCCCTGCTGCCCCCAAATTGGGGTATGTTTTTTCTAGCAGTCACATTTACAACACAGATCAGGATAATTTAATTGCAAGCAAGGTTTTGGAGGAGTAGGGGGGGAGAGAGAGAGAAAATAAGCCACAGGAAAGTACCGCAGAAGGTTGACAAGAACAGGAGGAACTTCCAGTGCAATCAGAACACGTGGGGTGGGGTGGGGGCCGGAGGAGCCACTGCTTCCCGCCAGCTCTGCCCCAGCCAAGCCGTCAGCTCCGCCTCTACGCCAGGTGTGTGTGTTCAGCTTCCAGGTTTCCCCTGCAGCAGCCCTGCCCCTTTTCCCCACCTCTGCGAGATGGCTTTTCCAACCGTCTCTTTGAACCAGGAACTTGCAGAGGCTTTTCGAGAGATGGTTGGAGTGGGGAGAGGGGACTTGCCAAGGGAACAGCCCCCCCGCCCCCGCCCCCACAAAAGCGAGCCGGTTCCAGTGCACTGTGTCTTACTTCAAGGCCACCCGGGTGGGCGTCAGAGACGCCCTGTGACACTGTTCAGAGAAGGGCTCGATTTCAAGCCAACCCTGCAGAGGAAAAAGCTTCACAGTTTCCGGGGGCTCCGTAAAACGTCCTTGCTCCTGAACTGCCTCACTTTCCACGGGAGGGGGGCTTTGCTTTTCCTGCAGGCAGCACAGCACACCCACCACAGCACCCCGGCCACCAGAATCCCCACCGTCTGTGGGGGGCTGCCCAGCCCCGCAGGCCAGTCTCCGCCACTCCGGCTACCGCCAGGCCCGGTTCAGCAGCTTGACCTGGGCCAGCCTCTTGGTGATCATGGTGGCAAAGACCAGCCCGAAGAGGACGCTGCTGATGAGGACGTAGTCGTAGTCGTCCTTCAGGACGTCGAACTGCTTGGACGGGTAGACGCGGGTCTGATAGATGTCCAGCCCATAAGCCACGACCTGAGGAGGGGAGGAAAGGACAGCGAGAAACCAGAACAGCTGAGCACACCTCTCCCCTCGTCTCCTGCCCACCCCCACTGCCCTCCACTCACCAGGCAGGTGGACTCCAGCCCCGACGGGGCTGTGTAAATGCCCCTCATCCGGGAGATGGTCTGGTTGTAGTTGATGAACCTCTCGGCGTGGATCTGCACGTCCGGGGAGTAAGGGATCAGGTTCTCTTCCCTGGGGAAAGGCAGGGAAAGGCCAAAGGTCAGTGGGGCGGGCTGGCTGGCTGGCTGATCCCACCCCCACTCCAGAGACCCGGCAGCCTCGTGTCCGCGCTGTCCATGCCCAGCACAGAGCGGTGCCAGCCCCCCAAGCCTCTTCCTCCCCCCAAGCCTCTTCCTCAAGGCAGCTTCTGAAGGCCAAGCGCTTTCCTCCAGATCTGGGACTTGGGGTCAAGCCCGGTTTCCTCACCTGGTTTGCTCAGTCGGGATCTCTGGCCGCCGTGGGTCCAGCAAGGCCTTGGGCAGGGAAAGAATCGCTCCAGAGGGAAGCCCAACTGGAAAATGACAGCAAGCAGTTAACACACAGAAGACACCCCCTGCCTTTCAGACCTCCTCACACCCATCTCGTTACCCAGCATGCCCTGCTCCCGCTGAGTGTCTCTGGGGGCAAAAAGGTAAAGGTTTCCCCACGACCGAATGGTCTAGTCCTGACCGACTGTAGGGGGCGGTGCTCATCTCCGTTTCAAAGCCTGTAGAGCCGGCGTTTTTGTCCGATCATGTGGCCAGCAAGACTCTACGCCGTAGTGCATGGAACGCCGTCACCTTCCCACCAAAGTGGTCCCTATTTAGCTACTTGCATTTTTTTAGGTGCTTTCGAACTGCTAGGTCGGCAGGAGCTGGGACAAGCAACGGGAGCTCACTCCGTCACACAGTCTCGAACTCCCAACCTTGCGGTCGAAAGTCCAGCAACAGCGGATTAACTCGCTGCGCCACCACGTCCCATTGTCTCTGGGGGTACTTCTCTTCAGAGAGGAAAGGTGGGAGATTTTAGATGAATTTTAGATGAATCAGTGCAGGAGAGAGACGTCTGGGGTGACCACTTCAGAACTTCTGCCCCACCTCCAGAAGGTTCCGACACTTCCATGGCTCTTACGGAGGGCTGCAGTGAAGCCACCGCCCCACATCCCCCACCCCCACTCCCCCCCGCTGCTGCTTAACTGAGCAGGTGGCGGCTGGTGATGCCCCGCTCGGTGATGGTGGCCTCCATGGCGCTGATGGCGGAGGGGAAGATGTAGGACTGCTGCAGGACCTGGGGCAGCAGCGGGCGGTCCAGGGAGCTGAAGGCCGTGGCGTTGTGCTGCTCCGTCCCCTCGTACAGCTCCAGGACGGTGAACTCGTTCCGGCGGGCCTTGGCGTTCCAGTACTGGTACTGGGGGGGGGGACAGCGGCACTCAGAGGCCGGCTCAGGCCGGCAGGAGGCGGAGGCTGGGGGTGTGCCAAAGCCGGCCTCTGCTCTGTGCGGGAGGCACAAAGACGTCGCAGGGCGCGGGGCACCCCTGCTCTGTGCCAGCTAGTGGCATGCTCACACACCCCCACGCAGCCGCAGCACACGGGGCCAGACCCTCCCCCTCCGCAGCTCCTCCCTGATGCCCTGGCGAGGACCGACCACCCCTGGAGCCATGCCGGGGGTGGGGGTGGGGGAGTCAGGACCAGCTCCCTCTCCTTACCACCACCCAGTTCTCCGAGTGGACGACGTGGACGGGCCCCTTGGCCTTCTTCTGCACCGAGGAGTGGATGATCCGGCCGGTGACGCCGTCGATCAAGTGGATCCCAATGAACGTGCGCTCCTGGTGGGTGTCCACGCTCTCCGTCACCACCGCCAGCAGGTTGGGGTTCAGCGACTGAAACGAGACCGAGGCTCCTGTCCAACTGCCGGCGCCCCACGTCCTTCCCGGCTCCTTCCTCAGAGGACAGCGGCACTTCCGTTTCACCCACCAACACGCACGCACGCACGCACACACACCTTGTAGAGCACGCTGCGGTCCCCCATCACGCGGCCCTGCGAGTGGACGTGCTCGTTGGCGCGCTTCCCCTTCACGGTCACAATCCGCTGCACGTCGGGAGGGATGAGGATCTCCCAGGTCTCCTCTGTCGTCAGGTCCTGCAACGGGGCCGAGGAACGGGCCTTGAGCAAGTCCCACGACAGACCTGCTGCAGGCCGGAGTCTCGGCCCCTGCCTACCCAAACGCACGCGGCTCCCCCTGGAGAAGAGTGAGTTCACGCAAGCCAAGCCCCACCTGCTGACCGCCGGGACCAAGAGACTGTCCGCGGCTACCAGAAGATGCTCAAGCGCCGTGGGGGTGTGGAGGGGTGTCCCAGATCTGAGCCACCCAGAGAAAGACGGGCCGTACCTTCCGCAACCTCCGTCCCGCCAGCCTGCCCTGTTCAGAGTCCACCAAGTAGAACGAGATGGAAGGAGCCATTTCCGCCAGCTGCCGGAGGACGTTTCTCGACGCGGGGAAAGCCGTGACCTACCCGGTTGCGGAGAGGGAGGAGCTCGAGTGCCGCTTCTGCCAATCAGCAGCAGACCCGCCAGCCAGCCCGCCCCGCCCAGGCCGCCGCGGGGAACAGGCCGCACCTTGTACTCGTCGTCAATCAGCAGCAGGACCTTGGCGTAATCCTGGTCCATGATGGGCAGGAGCAGCGACTGGAGGACGGGGCGCGTCAGCACTGGGGGCGCCACCTGGCTCCACCGCCCAAAGATGGGGTTGAAGACGTAGAGCGCGCTCAGGCCGGTCTCCTGGGAGGGCAGGAAGGGGGGGGAATGCAGCCTCGCCCGCTCCCAAGGGGGCGGCCGCTGCCCTCGGCACGTGCAGAAACCGGACTCCCTGCTGTCCGGCGCAATCCCACCCAACTCCATGCGCTGCAAAGCTGCATTGTGGGGGGGGGGGAGGCACCAACCTTGTCTTTAACCAGCAGGGTGCACTGCGGAGGGTGGGGGAAGTGAGCCGTGGTCCGCTGCACCATCAGCTTGAAGGAGGAGCCCGGCCTCACGTCCTGCAGGAACTGCTTCCACAGGATCGTCCCCGAGCGGCTCTCGATCCCAAAAAGCTGAAAAGAAACAACCAACAGCGGAACTCATGAGGACCGCAGATTTCCTCCCCACTCCCTCCCCCTTTTTCTTTTTCAATACAGGTGGTGGATTGAACAGGGTGGGCACTCACAGCTGCCTGAGGCGACCACCTCAGTTGGCCTCATGAAGGGGCCGGCCCTGGTCGCTCCTAATAAACATGTGATGAGAGCATCAGAAGAGCCCTGTTGGATCAGGCCAAAGGCCCACCTCGTCCAGCTTCCTGCATCTCACAGATGCCTCCAGGAGCACACAGGACAGCACGATGCCTGCCCATTCTGTGGCCACTCCCTTGCGCCTGGCACTCCCACGGCAACCAACTTCTCAGATCAGTAGGTTGCACATACCCATCACAGCCTGTAACCTGTGAAGTCCCCTTTCTCCCCTTTGTGAGAAAGGCAATTCTCACAAGTTAGGAGTGACGTAGCCAAACGTGCAGAAAGAGCTTGGATGAAAAGCACAGGTGATTTTTAGCTTGGCCTCGTGAGAACAAGGGAGGTTTGCAGTCAAAACGCTTTAGGCGCACATCCCAGGACGCAAAAGGCTACAGAAAGGCTGCTGGCTTGTTCGCCCCTCACCTTCCCAGAGGCTGTGACCACCACAATCATCTTCTGGAGGTTGAACTCGTCCCGGGCCAGGTTGTCCACGTTGATCTCGTTCTTGATCTGGCTCCGGGGCTTTCGGGCGTCGTAGAACATCTTCCAGAGGTGAGCGGTCCAGGCCTGGAGGAGGATGAGCTGGGAGGACAAGCGCTTGAGCACCATGCCCAGCAGGCCATCTGGAAAGAAGGGGGAGCCCCAGGAGACCAGGGTGAAGCGGGAGGGGGGGTACATGGACAGGCCTCAGGGCATGGCCAGGCAGGTTCCTGCCCCCTTCTCTAGGCTCTGGCGGAGGAGAGGCGCATCTGCCCCACCGGCACTGAGGCTCAGGGGGACACCGAAAGCAGGTGAGTGCCTTGAGGCCAGGCCAGGCTGCTTCCCTTCCCTCTCCACGGCTTTCCAACCCTTCCCAAACCTGCGCAAGGCCTGGGAGCAGCCTCCTCGTTCTCGCCGTTCCAGAGGAAGAACACCCCCTCCCCGCTCCAGCGACAAGCACACCTGCAGTCAGCACAGCAAGCGCCACTGAGCAGGAACAAGGAATCACCCCAGCAGAGCGCACCAGAGCCCGGAGCAGCCTTAGCTCTCTCTCACACACACACCCTCCAAAGCACGAGGGAGGCAAGCGGGAACCGCCTGAAATTCTGTGGCTCACCTTGAATTGCTGGTTCCCCGGCAGCAAAAAACACAAAGCAGGAAGACAGAATTCAACAAGAACCACCTTGGAGAAGGCCAGAGAAGCCACACGAGGCAGCCAAGGCGCACGGCAGTCCCCCCGTCCCCCCGGGCTGCTGTGCAATGGTCCGCGAAGCGTAAGGGGGGACTGGCAGTTGCGGAGTGAGAGAAAGGCAGGGTCCTCCGAGGGACATTCGCTGTCCTTCCAAGGTTTGCCCTGGCTGGCTTTAGAACAGGCCCCGAAAGATAAGGGCCAAATCCTACCCCGCCTTCCAGTGCTGGTGCAGCCCTGCCCCTGGGGCACGCCACTGGCCGCGTCCCGCGGAAGGGGGGCAGTCGCAGGGGCCTCCTCCGGGCAAGGGGACGTTTGCTCCCTTTCCGCAGAGCTGCACTGTGGCTGCACCAGCACTGAGCCCAGGACTGGGCCCCAAGACCCCTTGACCGAGGCACGGCCAGGAACAGCCCCATCGCCTCAGCCCGACCAGCCCTGCTCTGGAGAGGCCAGCCTGGCTCCGACGCGAAGGACCCGACGGACGTCCAGCGTGGGCTGGGCAGAAGCTTCCCCTGGCTGGCCACTGCACGCGGCTCCCTGCGCTTCAGGAGCAAGCCGCGTCGCTGCTCAGGCCCCCGGCTTACCGGCTTTCTTTCCGAACTCGCCCTCCAGCTCGGCCTGCGCGCCCGTCAGCGGGAGATCCACCATCTGCAGACTGACCACCTCCGCCAAGGACTCCTCCCGGCTCCACAGCACCTTCCCTTCATCAAGACAGACACAGAGCGGGTGAGCGCCCAGGCAGGGGCCCGGCCGTCTGCCCTCCAGCGCCCCCGTGCCTCAGCGCCTGCGGGACTCCCAGCGGAAGGGTCTCCCAATGGGCTGCACGACCACGTTGCTCAAACGCAGTCAGGCCTGGCCCTGGCCTCTTAGGGCATTGGCCGAGGACCAGGGCAGGAGGAGGAGGCGGCGGCGGCTGTGCAGGGGCCCCTGGCCGAGCAGCGGGTGCGCCACGGCGCCGAGCCACACTTGCAAGGCTACCTGGCTGCTGGAGGAACAGGAGCAGGTGGTCGGCCGTCTGCACCAGCGCCCGGTAGCCCACCGAGTCATCCTTCTTCAGAAAGACCTGAATATAGAGCTGGGGGGGGAGGCGGGGGGCCGAGGGAGGCTTGTCAGAGGAGGCGGCTTGTGGGAAACGCCGCAGCCGCCACTCCCGCAGACCCCGCACGGCCCCCCCTCCCCCCGTACCTGCTCGGGCCGGGTGCTGCTTTTCTCCAAGGTGAACATGATGGCCGTATCCAGCAAGCGCTGGCCCGTTTCCGCCAAGTACAGGTTAACCGCGTAGGCCTGGTTGTGGCAGGAGAAGGGGCCCTGCAGCGGGGGGCAAAAGGCAGCGCCCAGGCAGCTTTACACGGCAAGCTACATAAGCAGGGCGGAGGCGGCCAGAGCTGGGGCTGTTTCCCCCAGGGGTGTCCGGCCCCCTTCTGGAGCCGTGGGGTGAGCTGCCACGCATGCAGCGGACAAGCCACGGTAGTCCGGCTCCCCGTTTGCTCAGCCCCGCCTGGCCGGCAGGGTGGCAACCAGGACACTCCCATGCCCGCTTCCAGCCGAGAGCCACCCCTGCGAGCTCCGCTCCGCCCTTAAGCACCCCCGTTCAGACATTCCCTTCAGAGAGGCCGGGGGTCTGTGGCAAGTGCAGACACTCTGAGCCGCTTTAAATCTGTCTGATGCAAAATGACGCCCAGCTCTTTTGCGTGTACCATGACCGTCAAATGAATAATTACTTTAAGGAGAAAAGAAATCTAACCAAAAAAAAAAGATTAACAAGAGAGATACGAAGGGATGAAAAAGGTTCACCTCCCGCTTGACGGCCGAGTGCCTGAAGGGCTCCAGGAGGAAGCTGAGCACCACGTCAGAGCTCAGGATTGCCGTTCAGGCCCCCCTGGAGACTCCACCACCTTCTGCAGGTTTTGAACTGGGTGGATGCAGTTCCAGTTTCCGGGGCAGGGAAACAACCACAACTCTGAGCCGGAGAACTCCGTGCTCGGCCGCTCACAGTCCTCCCTACACGCAGCAGCTGCCCTGGCTGGAGCCTGACAAGGGTTTGTGGATTTGGGGACCCCAGCAAGCCCCAAGGCCTGCTGTCCGATATTCTCCAGCAGGTCCCCAAACCTTTGAGCACAGGGACCCACCTGAAAAATTTTCACTGTACCAGCAGCTCCAGGCTGTGTGTCTATAATGGGGGCTGGACAGCAGTTCTCCCCCACCCCCCGGTTGCAGGTTGTTTAACCCTTTACGCGCCTAGCCTAGTCTACCCTGTTGGATCACGCCGCACTGGTGAGCCATGGACCCACAGTTCGGGAACTGCTCTCTGCAGGCTGCAGGCTGACCGAGGCGCAGGTGCCGAAACAAGCCAGGGTCTGGGCCAGTGCCTGAATGCCACCGTCGCCTCCGTCAGCCCACACAGGCAGTATGGCAAGCAAATGCGGCACCCAGAACGAGAAGCCAGCGGTCCCTTTCCAGGACAAGTGGTCAGTCCACACACCCCACGCCACTGGCCTCCGGGCTTCCAACAGGGCGAGAGAGTGCCTGGAGCCAGCAGGAACGTACCTGCTCCTGGGCTTGTCCAACTGAGCTGGCAGGCTGGGGTTCCACGGGGGGCCCTGCCTTCTGCAAAGAACCCAAGACAAAGCGCAAGGTCAGGATTGCAGCACACTTTGAGCTGAGCGCACTGGAAACTGGCTCCAGCAGCACAGGAGGGCGGGCAGGCAGGCAGCAGAATTGACCTCGCCCGCTGCAAAGCCCGGTCGCCACTCACCACGTCGCTCTTGCAGGTGATGACGGCAGCCACCGTCTTCTCGCTGGTTGTCGCAAAGGTCACAAGGCCAGCCTGTCAACAACAGGAGACTTAGAGGGCATGCCAAGGCAGGTCTACTCAAAAGGAAGCCCCACGGAACTCATCTGGACCAACTTCTAGCTAAGCACACACAAGGCTGCAGCCTCGGAAAAACCCTCCGCAGGACTTCTGCCCACAAGGTGCTGGTGGTGTGTTCGAGGGAACCCTCCCTTTGAATGACTCCGGCTTAGCAACCTTGTGGCCGGCTTGCACCCCTTCGGGTTGTGCGTGGGCCGGGGGGGGGGACGACGACCATGCAAAGGGTTTGCCCAGGCACCGAGGCCAGCCCCCAGCAGCACGCCCGCAGGGCCCGGCCCGCAGTCCTCTCAGAGGCTGGGTCCGACCTCGCCGCGCCCAGGCCCTTTCCGTCACCTGCGGGAAGTCGCGGAGGAGGCTCAGCAGGCCGTTGCGATACTGCAGCAGCGCGGAGTGGCTCGGGGCGAGGCGCAGGAAGAACTGGGCCCGGGAGGCCGCGGCGGGGTTGGGCTGCGAGGACACGACTCGGGGCCTGGCGTCGGCTTCAAACGCGAGGCTGAGGGGCTGCGGGAGAGAGGGGGAGAGTCGCAGCCTGCAGGCCGAGGGGGCGCCTGTCTCCTGCGCCAAGGCCGAGGCGAGCCAGGCTGGCAGGGGCGGGGCTTGGAGAGTGACCCGGAGCCCTCCCGCCAGCTCCCTCACCTGCAGCGGGACCTGCCGCATCTCCTCCTCCGCGTCCAGGCCCAGGGTGTGCAGCGAGTGGGTGGCCGTCTCCGCGCACACCAGCACGGCCTCCCCCACCACGCCGCAGGCCCCGTTCAGGCTCCGCATCCAGGGGGCTGCCACCCTCACCTGCGGGGGCAGAGAGAGAACGCTTCGGCCAACAGAGTCAGATATTTGGCAGGGGGGATCCACACCCACACCCAGGGGTCTTGGGGCCAGCTTGTTGCCTCCTTGGAAAGATCCCCCAGCAGTCCTGCTCAGGGTGGACAGAAAGTTGATCTCTTTTTTTAAACCAGATTTTTTTTAATTTATAGTTTTGAGTTTGTTTCTTTTCTGAAAAAGGTCCTCCGTTTAAAGAACTTCCTTAAGAAATTAAGGAAACTGCTCCAACGCAGCCACCCTGCCCCACCTGTCTTGTGATTTCTCCGTCTTCTACGTTGAAGGTCACGATGCTCAAGTGGCTCTGAGGGACAATTCCGAGGACGTGCACCACCCCCGTTCCGTGCGAATACACCTGCTGGTACTGGACGGCCTCACTGGCGCCCAGGAAGAAATCAGACACTAATTAATGCAACCAATCATCACCGTGAGAACGCGCAAAAGAGTCAGAGGCACTCTACACATCCTGTTTCTGCCCCAGGTGTAGGCAGACCGTATACTCCTGGGATGCACTTTGTGTTCTTACGAGAATCCCAAGGACTGCTAACTGGGGCCAAATGCAAAATGGCGGCCGAAGGAGGCGGAGCCTGTGGCAAACAGCGCCACCTGCTGGCCATCAACTTCACACCCTTTGCTGGGAACTGAACTGCACCAGAGCTCAAGGGAGACTCTTGAGAAATAGTACGGCCTGCGCAGGATCCTACCTTTCCGGTAACTGCTCCACCCACTTCTGGTGGCCGTTGGAGAGGTAGTGGAGGGAGAGCAGGTTCTTCTTCAGAACGGCCATGTACTTGACAGCGTCCTGCAGCCCCACCAAGCTGGCCATCTGGAAGCTGGCGTGCAAAGACAGTCAGTGTAAAAGTTCCCCACACTAACGTCCGTCTTCACCAGCCTCCGCCTCCCAGGCATCCTCACCTGCCACCGTCCATCGAGATTTCCCAGTTCAAGCCCCCGATGTTCGTGTCCCAGGAACGGCGGATGCGGCCCCCGTTGGAGATGGTGATCGCATCTAGGGATGGGCGGGGGCAAAACAGGCGTTAAAGTACAGCCACTGCTGTCCTCCTTTTCCTTTTCCAAGGTGTCTCTAAAATCAGGTCAGTCACGTACCCCAACGAAGGTCACTGAGTATATGAGAGCTGGTGCCACACAAAGTAAGCCGAGTCCTCCTTTTTTCAAATCTCACCTGTCCAAGTCGTAGGGCAGACTCCTGAGCTTGTCTACTTAGAAGTAAGGCCTAGGGAGTTCCATGCATGCAGGACTGTGGTTCAGGCAATTTGAGATCACTCAGCCTCAACCTCCCAAACTGCAACATGGGGATAAAAGGCCTGGCCTGGCCGGTTGTGAGATTTGCATGCAGGGGCTTTGGGAATGCCAAAAGAACGCCACCAATTAACAATAATAAATGGATAATGAATTAAGGAAGTCTTGCCTAGTTAATCCTTAATCAGCCAATTAAACTTGCCTATGAGCAAGCTGCAAACTTTTAGTAACGGTCTCAGAGAGTGTTCATACGAGAATATGAAGGTTGTCTTATACTGAGTCAGACCCTGGTTCCTTTGAGCTTAACACAGCCAGGCACTGACTGGCAGCAGCTCTCCAGGGTCTCAGGCGGGTCCTTCCCAACCCCACCTGGAGACACTGCTGGGGCTGGAACCTGCACGCAGAAGCAGCTGCCTGACAACCATGTGGTAGCCCTTAGCCTGCACATGATGATGCGAGATGCTTAAGGCGCCTCAGGGCAGATACAAAGGAGTCTTCTCGCGAGGCCAGTTAACACGGCGAGGGGAGGCAGTGCTTTGCGTACCTTGCCCATGGATCAGCAGAGCATCTATTGCCCCTTCAGGAGTCCCTTTGTCCACGTGGCGCCACACTGAAAACAAACAAACAGCTATCAAATGAATGCACCAAGCTGCTTTTTACCGAGACAGATCAGAACTCTGTCCACTAGATACTCTGACAAGCAGCTGCTCTCCAAAGTCTCAGGCAGAGAAGAGCAGTGATGTCATGCAGGGGGTATGCGGGGGTACGCGAGTACCGGTTTCTAGGATTACAGCTGGCCCGCCCATTCGCCCGCCCACTCGTCGACTCCGCCCTCTGCAACGTTTGAATTTCCTGCATGTTTGAGTTGCCTGCATGTTCTCAGAGCCAGGCAGGCAGCGAGCGGAGCCTTTCCTTTCCTTGCCACTGAAAAATGAGTTGCTCTGGGGTTTTAACATGATGCCAGGCCTCCTTAACATGTTCTGGGGGTGCTGTGGAATACTGTTGCAACTGCTGGGTCAGTTTAAAATCATCTGAGGCCTCAAAAAGGGCTTTTTTCATGTCACTTCCTGCCACGACATCACTTCTGGCTTATGACGTCACTTCCGGTGGGCGGGTCCCGACACGTGCCAATCAAAAGTGAGTACCTGTTATTAAATCATTTGTATGACACCACTGGGGAAGAGGATCTGCGCCCGAGATCCTTTCAGAGCGAGAGTGAACCTGGGACCTTCAGCACAGGAAGTGCTCTGCCTCTGAGCCGCAGACCCGCCTAATAATCCTAAATGAACTGCCTAATACCAAATCATATCATTGGCTCATCTAAGCCAATACTGTCCAATCATTCCCCAGCCTTTTAGCACCTTGGCCCACTTTTAAAAATGACACTCCATCGGGACCCACCTAGCTTTACGAGACTGAAAACAGTAGTTGCCCCTTACCAGCTGCTGAAGCCTCTGTTTTTATCTTTTTTGCTGGCGGGGGTGGGTGGGTGGGCGGGCTCCTTCTGGATTTTTGCTGAGCTCCACATTGCCAATGTTCCCAGCATTTCCCATAAACAGGGTGCCACAGAACAATAGATACTCACAGATATCTCCTGTCCTGGAATTCAAAGCAGCCATCACGTTCTTCTCTGTGGCCACAATGAGTTTCTTGGAGCCCTGGGAGGCCTCCAAGGAGGCAAACTTGAGCTTCCCCACATACTGCTGTCTCCTAGGAGGAAAGCAAAAGGAAGAGCAGGTGACGTGCCGGGCTGGGGAACAGCCAAGACAGGTATGTACCCAAGCTGGGAAGGGGTCTGGATCTCGGATTGTGTGGATTTGGAATAATTGCATAAATACAATGAGAAATGTTCCTCCTGCTCTTTGCACTATGACCAGTTTGGGTGTCTGCTGGTCGCTGGCATTTTTCAACAATGGCACATATCACAGAGCAGAGAGTAAAACTTATAGCATATACGTGGGAATGAGCACAAGATCTTCTAGTGTTCAAACTACACTAGACTTAAAAGTGTTGGACAAAAATGTCTGGATTTTGGAATAGACTGGATTTTATATATCTGGATAAGGAAACGTCTACCTGTATGGGGATGTGTGTGCAGCACACACATGTATACAGATGCATAAGTGTTCATTCACATGCATCAAGAACATGCCTGAGCTTGTCTGGATCAGGACTGAGGGGCAAAATGAGAGGTGTCCAAGTTGGCAGATGACCCCAAACATTCAGGGTGATGCAAAGCCAGGGCAGATTGTGAAGTGCTTCAAGAGGACCTCTGCTGAATGGGGGAGCTGTCGCCAGATGCAAATCAATGTCAGTCAAGGGTAAAGGGATTCACAATGGGGCAAAGCCAGCCCCACATCACTTATGCAGTGGTGGGAGCTGAGTTGTTGGAAGAGCCCTGGGAAGCTCGTAAGGGCTGAAGGGGGAGAGGAAGCCACTCCATGCTTGTGCTCAGCCCTGAAAGGAAACCAGCTTCTGCCCCGGATGGGATACAAAAGACGTTACAAATAAATGTAGCCACAGTGCTTTGCAGCAGCCCGTGATCTTCCCTTCCTATGTCTAATACCCCATGTTTTGCCCGAGCTTGCGGGTCTCGTGATTGGCACATCTTGTGGCCGCGAGTTCCACAGGCAAGCAAAGAGCACAGCCACACAAGCAACACAACGTCACCCACCAGTCGAACTTGCCCACTTGGTCCTCGTAAACGGCGCCTGTCGGAGGAGGAGGGACGAGGAGAAGCAGCTGCAGCAAGACCAAGGCCGGCCAGGCCCAGGGCGCCGCCATGACAGCCACAGGGAAAAGAAAAACTGGGAGGACTCTGCTATCCCATCAGGCATCGCGCGACCAGTAAGTAACGCTCCTAGAAGATCCGTACCATAGAGACAAGAAAGGTCTAGAGTAAAGGATCGAACACTTTCCGGGCTCTTCCATTTTTCTCACGCCTCTGTCTAGTTAGAGTTATACTTATATTCTGGATTATGTATTAATTTTATGATCTGTGGCACGGGAATAACCACAGCAAATGGCATTCAAAACAACGCAAAAAACCTTCTGTGAGTCTACCATTTCCATATCTATGGCACCGTCCCGGAAGTGACCATGGGGGCTTTTCTCTCTGGAAGTCGAGGACCCCGGCGCGCTCTCGGGGCTGTCCGCTGCTGTGGCCTGACTGTAATTGAAATAAATATACTCCCTACGATTTCCATCCGCGGAATCAAAAGAAGTAGAAGTTTGGAGGGGGGGTCGTGCTGTTTTTAGGGTGCTCTGATTGGGGAGAATGCAGAATCAGGCAGCTCTGCAGACGCCTAACTCTTTCCCGTCAGCCCGCGCGGCAGGAGCTCCCCCTGCACTGGCAAGGAAGACACGTGCGGGAGGAACATGCCGAAGTCCAAGCGGGACAAGAAGGGTGAGTGGGGCGCCAGTCCTCAAGGTGGCGAGCTCGGGAGGTCCCAGCAGGCCCGGCGCTCGACGTTGGCCTTTCCTGAGTTTGCTGGGCAGAGCCCCCAACACTGCCGTGGCTGCAACGCCCTTCAGTCCCAGCGCTGCAGAGAGACCCTCCTGCGGGCTGTCGCATTGCAGCGCTGGTCTGTCGCATTGTTGCTAGCCCGCTCTTCTGCCAAGACTGGCCCCTGCCTTTCTGTGTGTCCTCTCCGTGCGCGTGTATTGACCTATATGCAGCAGCAAATGAATTCTGTAAGCTGCGTTGGGCACCTGATGAGGAGACGAAAGGTGGGGTCTTATATGGTAGCATGCATGTTTCGTAGGAGAATAGTGGAGGAACAGGCACGATGAGGCTGAGGTCACATCCCCTTTGGGGTTGTCCAGTTCTCCGGCAGCTGCCCAATTTCAGTACGATTTCAATTCGCGGAGTGTAAAACTTCCTGGTCAGAATGAGGTGGGGGGCTGTAGCTCAGCATCTCTTTTTTGCCTGCAGGAGGTCCAAGATTCAATTCCTACTGGCAGCGCTAGCCGCAGCTAAGCCCTGTGAAATCTCCCAGAACTGCTGCTGGCCAGTGTAGATAATTATGAAATAGGTGGATCAGGGATCTGACTCAGGGTGCAATCCTAACCTGGAGTTAGGCCAGCACAGTGTGGCCACCACAAGGGCCACCGTAAAGCGCGTTTGGGCCATTCTTCGAATTAGTGGGGATGGCGCATGTTTGTGTGCTGGCTTCTCTGACTCCAAAAGTGGGCCAAGCATACTTTACAGTGTCCCTTGTGCCTGCCAAACTTGGATGGCCTAACTGTATCAGCCTAACTCCAGATTAGGATTGCCGCCCTCAGCGTTAGAGTGTAGCTTTCTCTGATCGTCCTTGCCAAAGTATCAGATGTGAAAGGCTGTTATGTGCTTTTCTTTCTCAGAGCGGTAAAGTTTTCTGAGCGGAGTTCTCTTTGCATTTTTGTACTACTAATACTTTTTATTCAGTTATCTCAGTAGTCCATCCTAAGTAGAATTGAAATGTCTTCTTCCTTCTCCCAGTTTCCTTGACGAAAACCACAAAGAAAGGCTTAGAAGCTAAACAGAAATTGATAGAAGAGGTAAGGGTGGCTGTATATCTAGCATAATCCCCATACAAAGCATTTTACATTATACAGGAGGGCAGATCCTGCCTTGAGGAACTCACACTATACATGTTGCGGACTTTGATCTTGTGACATTATTTGGGGGAAAAGGTGGTCATTTTAAAAGGTTCATGTAAATTTCAAACTTGCGAAGCAAAGATCTTGAAGGAGTTCTTTGTTTCTGCCTTTTTCTTCATCTCAGTTTTATGGAGACCTATGTGTTGTTTTGTTTTTAGTTTGGGGTTTTTTTTGTGTGTGTTTTGGTTTGCTTCTTCAGGAACCTCCAAAATCTCTTTTTCGGGTTTATTTCTTACCTGGAATTCTAACTTGCAAAACTTTCTTGCCTCCAGCTTCGGAGGTGCGTGGACACCTACAAACGTCTCTTTATTTTTTCCATCGTCAACTCAAGAAACAGACAGCTGAAAGATGTTCGCAATGCTTGGAAGCACAGCAGGTGAGGAGAAAACTTGACTACCAACTGCCTCTTTGCACAAGATGTGGGCCATTCGTTCCAAAACTCCCTCCCTTATGCAGTCGTAGCCGTCTCACAGTAGAAGGGTTCAATACATAAAGATTTCCCAGGGGGAGGAGGAACAGAACTCCTGCATTTAATTGATAGACTCATCAGTTAGCTGGTTGTGAAAGACGTTTAACCAAGAGACGTGAGATTGAAGGGCACACATGCTTTGAAATGATTTCTGGATCAATCTTCTATGCTAGGTTTGATTTATTCGCAGGATATTCTATGGCAAAAACAAAGTCATGATGGTGGCCTTGGGACGGAGCTCAGCTGAGGAATATAAGGACAATTTACACCAGGTTAGGCATTTTAAGCTTGTGGCTCTGGCAGTGTAACTTCTGTGAATAATGGGGTCGTTACTTCCGAGCAGGCCGCCTCTACTCATTTTGTCTGTTTTGTCTAGGTCAGTAAGCACCTGCGGGGAGAGGTGGGGCTCCTCTTCACCAGCCGCACCAAAGAGGAAGTCCTTGAGTAAGTATTTCAGACGGAAGCTGGGCAGCCTTATGGTGAAAGCAGCCGAGTTTTCAGCCTTGCACATAGTCGCATCAGTGCATGTCAGCTGTGGGGCCGCCCTATGTTCAGATGCAGCCAATCTTGCAACACCAGCTGGTGGGGGGCTACAGCAGGGGACGGCTATCTCATTGGCTGCTGCAAGAAGCCATGCTATGGCGACCCTCCGTGTGGCCCAGCAGGGCTCTTCTTGTGCTGATCCGTGGTGGGCTGAATCCTCCGTAGTTGCTGCTCATGGCTTCCTGGTGGCATCTCATGGCCGGCCAGGCTGGAAAATAGGGTGCTGGACTAAAAGTGCCTTTGATCCTTTGTTGACCCATTGGGGTGAGTGTGCAAACACGCCCAGTTTGGCCCGTGGTCCCAGCCTGCCTCACGAGTAGACAAAAGGGGACGTCCCAGGTGGCTTCTTGGTGACCCTCCAGAAGCTCCGCTGACCCTGTTAGTCACCAGCCAGAGGGACAGCCAATGCGGTTGCTTGTTCTGAAGTGGGGCAGGCTGGAAATCTGTGGCTTCCTTTCCTTCCTAGCTGGTTCTCGCAGTTCGCGGAGTCCGACTTTGCCCGGGCTGGGAACAAGGCCACCCTCACCGTCAGCCTGGACATGGGGCCGCTGGACCAGTTTCCCCACTCCATGGAGCCCCAGCTGCGGCAGCTCGGCTTGCCCACTGCGCTCAGGAAAGGTCGGTGATGCACCCGAGGGGGGGTCGTGCGTGCTCGAGGGGGCGCCTGGCCGCTGCTTCGTTGGCAGGGGCTCCACAGTGCCTAGTTCAGGACCCACCTCCTTGAGAAAGACTTGGGGACTGGGTGAGGTTGCCGTCTCGATCGGCCCTGTCATCCCAAGACAGGGTTGGCAGCACATTCCCTGCCCCAAGGCTGAAGCTTGCCCATTTCCCCTGCAGAGCTCCCCACACCGCCCTCCCACCTGTGTCCCTGGGCAGGTTGGTGGAAGCCGGACGAAGGCCAGGCCCCTGTTCCCACGAAACCCCCAGGATCAGCAGGGTTTGCGCACGGAGCGCCCCTCCAATCTTGACACAGGCCTCTGCATGATCTCAGGCTGCCGTCATCGGCTGTGGGCTGCCCTGCAGATAAGAGGGAACTTGCCCACCCCTTGCCCTAGCCCCACTTCCACCCCCCTCAACCGCAGCAGTGACCCACCCCAAGCCTGGTTTTGTCTTTGCAGGAGTGGTGACCCTCGTCTCCGATTACGAGGTCTGCAGGGAGGGCGATGTGCTGACCCCCGAGCAGGCTCGCATTCTGGTGAGTGTCTTCGCGGAAGATCCAGAGGGGTCCCCCTCCTGCCCAGACGCATCCCTGTGGCTTGGGAAATCTTGGAGTTGGATTTGCAGCACACACAGGGTGCTGTGGCTCGTGAATGGGAACTCATTTGCAGCTGGGAGGGAGGCTGTAGGCTGTGGCTGTCACCCATCTCTGAGCAGGGTTTGAATGAGCCCCCCCCTAAGGATTTTGCACTTGCTGCACCCCTCCCTCTGTGCAGCTGAGGAGCACCATCCCTTCTGCTGGGCCTCTCGCAGAATGGAGCCTCCTGCCTGTTCTCGGGGGGGGGGGGGCAATTTGCATTCCGGCTCCAGCTCAAGTTGTTAGACTCATTGTGAGCGAGGTTGTTGTGCATCACAACCCCTCCTTGGTCCTGTTTCAGAAACTGCTGGGCTACAAAATGGCGGAGTTCAAAGTGACCATCCGAAGCATGTGGGATGCTGATACGGGGGACTTTGAGCAGCTGGTGGAAGATCCCAAGGACGTCCCGCAAGCGATGGAGGAGGAGGAGGACGACGATGATGACAACTAGGCAGAAGACCTAACGTGGGAAGTGGAGGACGGCTGCAGGCTTTTGGGGGTGTATCACAAAAGCAGTGGCTCTCTCCTTCCGTGTCAATGCAGGACTCCGTGAAAAAGCCGTGGACTTTATTTATCAAAGAACAGAAACTTTTCTATGCATAAAGTAAGCTTAGAATTTCTTAGGTCTCCTGTTTCCTTGAGCAGGGATCGGAAGAAGGAGATAAGGACCCATGACGTTGGAGCCAGAGGCTTTTAGTTCCCCTTTCAAAACCACCCTCCGTTTGCCACCCAAAACAGGACCTCATAGCACTCTTGGGGTGGGCCAGTAGCCAAAGGCCCCCAGCCTCCCTGAGCCTGTTGCCGGCTGCTGCCCATCCAAGCAAGGCGACACTGGAGTTGGTGCATCAGCACCCTCATTCAATATGAACCAGCTTTGTACGTTCTGCTGTGATCCCTGCCTGCAGTCTGGGCTTGGAAGCGGGGGGGGGGGGGGCTTGCACCTTTGGGTGCTGGCTGACAGTGGAGTTCCATTTGCCCCCCGTTCCTGACTCCGACCTCCAAGCCCACTCTGTTGGTGGCTACTGTGGTCTCCTGGGGCTGGGAGTTCCATGCTGCCTGTGGGGTGAAGAAGCCTTGTGAGAAACCCTGAATCGGCTTTTACACAAGGGGTGGTTGATGCCTCCCCCAATTGACATGCCCTGTTTTGATGGCAGAGAGACACATTTCCTTCCTGCTAGCAAGAATAGGGCATGTTCTGACTTAGTGTGAGCGTGCAGGCGTGTCCTACTCAACCCTTTGCAAAAGGGAGAGCCTTGTTTAGAAAATGAAAATTCTAGGGAAAGAGAAAAAAATCCAGGGCTAAGAAAAGTGGTTAAGGCCATTTCCCGCGCTAAATTATCTGCTTTCAATTCTCCTTTTACATACCTGGAAGAACCAGTCAAGCAGGTTGAAAACTCCTAACGAATTCGGTTTTAATGAAGGCAAGAAAAGGGGCCGAATCGAGGCGAGGGACTGAGGTCTGGATTTAAGGCAACTGGCTGCAGTGCAGGGCGACAGGAAGGCCCAAAGGGGCGCTGGCTGGAGGAGCAGAGACCGCTTGCTGCCGAGGGCTGCGGCTTGCCGTTTCCCGGCCGGGGCTCAGCGGAAGTAGCTGGGGCAGTCGTGGGCCATGAGGTGCCAGGCCCTCTCGAAGGCCACCACCACGGCAGGGCGCAGGGGCCCCTCCTCGTGGCACTTGAGGTTCTCCTGCAGCTGCTCCAGGTTGGAGATCCCAATGATGACCGCGTCCCCCTGGTCAGCCTGCGGGAGGGGAAAGCGGGAGGGACTCTCACCGCTGGCGCTCCCCCAGCGGAGCAACAGGTTGACGGGCCCTGCCCAACCCCCCCCCCCCGGAACCGCAGTGGCCCCGGTACCTGGAGCATGGAGTGATAGTAGATCCAGCGCAGGGCGGCAGAGGTCAGGGTGGGGGGCTTGGAGCCGTACGTCTCCCGGAGGCTGCTTTCCACCAGGGCCACCCCTTGGAAATGGTGCTCCTTCCAGTACCTGGAGAGAAGACGGGGCCGACACCTTCTTTGTCAACACGCACAGCAAGGACAACGGCGGAGTTGGCACCTGGCGCACGTTCCGTTTCTGGGTGCAGGCCCAGCAAAGCACCGCACAAGGGAGCAGCACAACCCGCCTCTGCGGAATATCCTGCTCAGGCCTCCCTCGGCTTTTCTTGCCCCCCCCCAGCCGCTGCTCGCCTACTTTCAATGAGGACTAGGAACTTGCTCTCTGGGGTGAAATGATATTCTTAAGACACAAAAGACTGACTTGGAATATGTCCCGAACCCAACCTTTGACTCAAGGAAGCTCTGGGAACGGGCAGCTCATTCTTGCCCCTCTGGGGGCAGGGTGACAGCCAGCCCCCTTGTCCTCCCCCCTCCCCACAATCAGAGTGTAAGGACAGCCCTGCTGGCTCAGATCAAAGTAAACCCAGGACGGTCCTTCCACAATGGACAACCAGGCAGCCACTGTCCCTGCTTGCCCCAGGATGCTGCGTCTCAGGGGTGGACTGCCCCTGAACGTGGAGGTTTTCTTCCTCACTACTACTAGCACTACCCAACGAGAGCGGGCCCCCTTCCTCCCACAAGGCAGACCCACCTGTCCCTGTAGATTTGGGCCCAGTCGTTGCCAAAGAACCGGCCAGTGGGCGGTTCGCTTAGTTCTTTGTCTTCGTACTTGTACTTCCCGGTCAGAAGGCCGCCTGCAGGAGGTCAGTAACGTCCCGCATGAGTGGCGCTGGGGTGGGGCAGGGAACCAATGGGGCAGGGGGCAACCTGCCCTGCAGCCCCCACCCACCCAGCCCGTACCAGCCAGAGGGTTGTAGGCGTAGAACCGGATTCCGAAATGGCGGAGGCAGGGCAGGAGCTCCGACTCCACCTGGCGTGTCGTGGCATTGTACATGCCCTAGTCGGAGAGAGGAAGAGGAGGGGACCGTCAGGGACAGATCTGAACAGAGGAGCAAGCTGTAGGTCTTTGGTGCCCTGCCGTCAGGGTTGCCAACTGACCAGAAAAAGGCTAGCCAGCTCCTCTGCCTTTCAAGACACAGGCATGGGCAGTGCTCTCCCTGGCACAGGAGAAACAGAACCACCTGCTGATCTCTGCAGCTCGCACTGCTAAGAGCGCAGGCTGGTTAAATAAGTTGGCAACCCCACACCAGGAACACTGTTTTAAAATTGAACTCTGACTCCAAAGTGCACAAAATATTGGAAGCAGAGCCAGGTTTCTCACCTGGTACACGGTTGGCCGGACCCAGTTGTTGGCCTTACAGATGCCCCAGATCTCCGCCACCTCCCAAGAGGCATAGTTGGAGAGGCCGAGTTCTTTGAACTTGCCCTGTCGGAAAACAAAAAGGGCTCCTTATTTTCAAATCACCTTCATCTACCCCTGCTAACTGGGCAAGAGGCACCTTTCCAAGTGGTGCTCCTCTTATATCTAGCAGGGGGAGAGGAACTGTCCCTCTTCACCCCAGCGCAGTGTCTTTCTAGTGGCTGTTGCTGGGGGTGTTCTGCATTCTTATTTTTTTAAGATTGTGAGCCCTTTTTGGCCCAGGGAGCCGTTTAATTTTATTATTTGCCTTTAAACCGCTTTGTGAACTTTTGTTGAAAAGCAGTATATACTTATGATTGATTGATAAACATCTCATAGAATGTTATTTTATCAATATTGTTGTTATTGTTATTATTGATAGACTGCATTTCAACAAAAACGTTCACAAAGTGGCTGACAAGAGATCATCAAACGGCTCCCCTGTTCCAAAAGGGCTCATAATCTAGAAAAATGCAACTGTTGCTAGCGAAGAAAACAGCCCACCTCCGGTGTCAGTCCCCAGCAGCTGGTATTCAGAGGTAGACTGCCACTGTACATGGGAGTTCCACCTCTGGCTTGTTTACCCCCAGCGTGTCTTGCAATCCCGGTCTCCAAAAGCCCCCCTTTCCCCGGGGACTTCCAGACCTCCTTGTGCAGCTGGTTGCAGGCCTGCAGGGTCTCCTCCACGGGCGTCCCGTGGTCTGGCGCGTGCAGGTAGAAGAGGTCCACGCTCTTGCGCTGCAGCCTCTCGAGGGACGTCTCCAGCTGGTAGCGGAGGCTGCCGGCGGTCAGGGAGTTGCCTTCCCAGGGGTTGGCCTTGGTGGCCACTTTGACTGGCAGGAAAGGACAGGCTGACAGTGAGGCACCAGCAGTCTTGCACAGTGCGCACCCCACCGGTCAAGAGCAAGGTTCAGGCAGCACAAGTTGGGGGCCCCAAACCCAAAAAGAAAGTGTAAGAATCGGCAATTAAACAAGACAGTTCTAAAAAGGCAAACAGTTCACCCAGTGCTCTGCCCCCAGTGGTGGGCAGCCAGATGCCCCCACGACACACACACAGGGCACGACGGAGTGGGCACCAGTGCGACCTCTCAGGCTGCATTTAAGAATGACAAAAAGTACCTCTGAGTATATGCAGAGTGCCTTTCCCTCCCCCAGTTGCCAGCCACTGGGCAGTCACCCAAGATTAGGCAGGAGGGCTTTGAGTGGGCACACGTGCCCTGCCATGTTTTCGTGATGCAGCCCTTGAGCTGTTGAGTAACCAGAGGTATCAGGCCATCTGGGCAAGAGCAGCGGCTCCTTTGGTGAAAGTCCAAGTGGAGGGCAAAGAGCAGAAATTACCCTGCTCTGAGGGACAAGCAAGAGTCTCACTGGTGGGGCAGCCCAATTGGAGGACCGAGTTTCCACCCCAGGGCTGCGCAACCTCCCCTGAATTCCGAGTGCCCTTTCCTGGCTTAACCTGGAGAACTGGGGTGGAATTAGATTCAGCAGGCCCTGTGGGAGTGGGAAGGCCCTCTGTCCACGCTCAGAGACACCCTCACAGGGTAGCTAGGACGAGCGACTCCGCCCCTCCTCCTTTGGAGGACCCCGGGTCAGTAAGGCTGAACGAGGCTCTGCTAGAAAGGACAGGCACTCCGCACATGGCCAGAGGGCCCCGCTGCTCAGTCTTGCAGGCCGCTCCGAGGGCATCCTGGCGCTTCCCAAACGGAAGGAGCCTGGGAGCACAGTCCTATCCAATGGAGCCTGCTGCCAGGACCGCGTGTATCGGACCGCAGCCGGGGTCAGGCCACAGGGCGGGCGCTCTGCACGCGCTCAGAGGCCCAGGCCGGGCTGGAGGCGCACCTGCCGCGCCCACCTGTCCCGCACTCACCGACCGCGGCGGCCCCGGGCTCGGCGGCCAGGAGGGCGCCCAGGATGCGCTCCGACTCGCCGCCGGCGTACATGTGCGCGGTGTCCACGTCGCAGTGCCCGTGGGCCAGGAAGGCGCTGAGCATGGCCCCGCTGGCGCGCTGGTCGGCCCGCCGCCCGAACTCCATGGTGCCCAGCACCGAGCGCACGCCGCGCCCGTGCCAGCACTGCGCCGCCGACATCGCGGCTGCTCCGGGCGCCGCCGGCGGGACTCGAGCGCGCAGCGCAAGGCACAGGCGCCCAGCCCAGCGCATAGCCCGGCGCTCTGCGCTCTGCGCACGCGCAGCCCTCCCCCTTCCCCCCCACTTTCCAGGGGCCGTCGCGAAACTCCCGACTGCTCCGCCGGTGGGACCCAAAACCGGCCGCGAAACCGACCCGGCATCCCGTTTCCAGCCAGGCAGGCGCCTCTGGGGGGTCAATGCAGCCAGGCTGGAAGGAGACGGGGGGGGGGGCTGCCTGGAAACCGCTGCGTGAACCTTTGGGTGGGATTAAAGCGGTCTAATCCAGACACCGCGCACAAGCGACCTGCGCCAAGCGAGCGGGGCGGGAAGGCTGCGGGCGCCGAGAGCTCAGTTTTTGGGAAGGGTCAACGGCGCCCGCAAGGAGCAGCCCTCGGGGCGCCTTCCGGCGCTTCGAGTCCCCCTTTCTCCTTGTTGTTTTTCCTTCGCCCGTTTTCCTTCCGCCAGAAGGACAAGGCGGTCTGCATACGATCAGAGGCACGTCGCCCTTTAGGCCCTTTAAAAATAAGTGAATAAAAATTTGCAGTGTGCATTGCGGGGAATTAAAAAAAAACACTCTGCACATGCTCCGAGTCACTGGGGCTGACTTGCAAGCATATCTGGAAGACAAAAGCGGCAGCTTCCGCTTCCTCCGGGCTAATCCCAGGCCTGCCGACTGTGCCTCGGGGGTGGGACGACCGCTCGGCTCCCTCCTTCTGTGGGGCGGGCTCCCATACCAGCTGACTCGCCCGCAGCGGCAGAGGAAAGGCCGGCCCTCGACCGGTAACGTGGAGGAGGAGCCGGGGCCGGGCTGGAGAGGGCGAAAACACCAGCACAAAGGCGGGCTCCGCTTCTTTGCCTTGCTCCGGATTAATGCCTAAACCCTTGGAAGGAATTCCGATTTATCAGCAGGGTTGCCCGCTGAAGCTGGAGGGACTCCGCAGCTGACAAAGGTCTTCGGTAAATGGAGTCCTGTTTTTCGGGGGGGGGAGCGCCTCGGGGTTCTTCCCCCCCCCCCATGGTAGGACAAGAAATGCAGGGATGGGAACGCAAAGCAGGCATTCCCTGCCCGTCTCCTCCTAGTCTCGGTTTTTGTCTCCCTAACCTCTTTCCTGGGGAGTCCTGGAACGTGAAAAGGGAGGGGGCTTAGGCTGGTTTGGGGGCTATGTCTGTACTGCTGCAAGTCCTCTTTCCCAGAAATGCTGGCAGCTGGGCTGTGGTTTCTCCAGGACTATAAAAAGAAATGTACTCTGTCTATGCCCAGAGGTGGTGTTGGTCATTCATAAAAAGGGTAGCATTTTAAAAGGGTGCTATTGATAATATGTGCTAAAAGGCTTGAGAATCACTGCTCTAGGGGGGCTTAATCTGAACCCCAGAACCTGCTTTCATTTTCAGACCTTGATGCTGGGATGTGGGTTTGCATTGCTGGGCAAGAGGTGCCCTGAACAGATACAAACTGCATTTTAAAATGTCATCAGGGCAATGCATGCGTTTTCCTGTGGCTAGTTTCTCCATCCCCCCAGCAGGCCCTAAGAGCTACTTGATCCCTCCTGAATAAGGTTGTGCGTGGTGGGAGGGGCATGCCGGGGGGGGGGGAGCCTTGTCACAGGGCAAGAACGCTATGTGGGGGCTTGCTGCTGGGGGTGAAAATGGGGGGCCAGCCCTCAAGGTGGTCCCCTCTGTTGTTCTCTGGTGTAAATGATGTGGAGATACTTGGTAAAATCTGATTGTGTAGAATAAGATACAAAATTGTGTATGTGTGACTCCTAATTTTCTCTCTCACACACACAGCCATTCATCCACCTGTGTCCTTGTAGTATCTTTTTGGGTACTGGATTTAACTTGTCTCTTAGAAGCTGATTTTTAGGTGAAAATGGAGCGTCTGGGTGGGATCGAAATCTTCTAAACGTGGAATAATTATAAGGAAGAGAAAAGGTGCAGGGATTTTTGTGGCTGCCTTGGGGGGGGGGTGTTGTCTGCTAGGAAACTGTCCCTCCTCTTCCAAATGCTGAAGTCTTCTTTTTGGTTGGGGGGATGCACTTTGTCCGTGCTCAGAGGTGGTGTCTCTCTTGTACGTGTTCCAGGTCTGGCTCTTGGCTTGAGACATACTTGTTGTGTTCTAAGCCTGATTATTGTTGTGTTCTAAGCCCCAGCCCTTGTGTGTGTGTGGAGGGGGGAGAAGCTGCTTTCCACCCCCTTTACTCTGGACGTGTGTTTGGGGAAGTGGGCTGCTGGCGCTCTGGGTCTCAGGGTTCCGTTTGCTGAGGCCCCCCTCCCAGGACTTGCCTTGGGACATCGCGGCCTGGCTCATGAGTCACCTTAATCCCTCGCTATCTTGCAGTTTTCGAGAGAGTCCTTCCAAACTGCTGATGGGGGTCAGACTTAGGAGGATTGCCTGGTCAGCTGACCAGAGGCAGGTCAGCTGCCCCGGACAGTGTGTCCAGAACAGCCCAGCTGGGTTGGCCCACAACCTTATCGGATCAGCATCTTCTGTCCCGCGTAGCCAGCCAGGGGTCTCTGGGAAGCCGGGAAATGGCGACTGGCCCTGCAGCGTCTGGTAGACTGCCTCTGAGCTTGGAGGTTCATCGGTGGGCCTCTCCCATTAATTCCTGCTGGTTTCCTTTTGAGCCATGTGAGCAAGTCCCAGCAGAGCTCCCCAACTAGAGGCTGGTGGTTTAGTGATGCGGGAAGTTCCCCGGCACCAAACTTGCAATTCTGTTTTTTTTGCGTGTGGAACAACTGCAAACTCCGGCTGGTCTCAAACCGGTTTCAGCCTGAAGAGTGACAGTTCCAAGTCCTGCAGTGCGTCAGGGGCTGGGGGGTGGGGGGTGTTCCATTTCTCTCCCGTCTGTGCATGTTCAGACCGTTGTCTTCCTCGTTGACAGATCCAGCGCTGGGCCATGGCCGGGCCCTTGCGCCTTGCGTGACTCCTCCTGCCTCTGCGTGCGCGATGGACGTGGGAGCTCGCAGGCCAGGCGCTTGGGGCCTGAACTTCTCAGACTGCCCCAACGGCTCCCAGTGGATCTGGGACGTGTTCCACGAATGTGCTCGCGACAGCAGGGACGTCGCCAGTGTGGTGCTGGGGCTGGTCTCCATCCTCTGCTTTGCGGCAGCTTCTTTCCCGTAAGTGCAAACCTGCCGCTTCCTCGCTGGGTGTCTCGGGCAGCGGGGTGCTTCTCCCCGGGAGAGCCAGGGAGCCGGGACTCCCGTGCCAAGTCAGGTCAGGTCGTGCCGGCAAAGGGCTTGGGTGGGTCTGGGCTCCTCCCCAGCCATGGTGAGACTGGAGAGATGAATCACTTCCTGCTCTAGGCCTGATCTCCTCTGAGCTGCAGCTGGCTCCTTGCAAAGCATCTCAGGCAGCCATAAAACTATCAGGGTAGGAAGGTAAGAAGATCCCTGCTAGATCAGGCCCAGGCTAATCTCCTCTGACAGCCTCGTGTCTGCAGTGGAAGCCCAGAAGCAGCAGGGAAGAGAGTGCGGCTCTCTCACCCCACTGCTGCCTTGCAGCCAGCATGCGGAGGTTAGGCTGCCTCTGAACACAGAGAGGCCTCCTTCCCCAGCGCTGGCTTGCAAATCAAGTCCAAGGCTGCAACCCTGTACATGCTGACCTGGAAGCAAGCCCCATTGAACTCAGTGAGGCTTACTTTTGAGTAGGCATGTGTCTGCTTTTGTTGTTGTTGTTCAGTCGCTAAGTCGTGTCCGACTCTTCGCGACCCCATGGACCACAGCACGCCAGGCCTCCCTGTCCTCCACTAGCTTCTGGAGTTCGCCCAATTTCATGTTCATTGCTTCGGTGACACTCTCTAACCATCTCATCCTCTGCCGCCCCCTTCTCCTTTTGCCTTCAGTCTTTCCCAGCATGAGGGTCTTTTCTAAAGAGTCCTCTCTTCTCACGAGGTGGCCAAAGTACTTGAGCTTCAGGATTTGTCCTTCCAGGGAGCAATCAGGCTTGACTTCCTGGAGGATTGACCGATTGGATCTCCTTGCAGTCCAGGGGACTCTCAAGAGTGTTCTCCAAGAGTCTGCTTTTTTACCCAGTGGGTAATTAATCAGTGGAACGTCTTGCCACAGGATGTGGTGGTGGTGGTGGCAGCGGCGGTGGCAGCAGCCAACTTGGGTGCCTTTAAAAAAGGGGTTGGAGAGATTTCTGGAGGAAATGTTCACTGCAGGTTACAGGTCACGATGGGTGTGTGCGATCTCCTGGTGC
Source organism: Lerista edwardsae (assembly GCA_029204185.1). Lineage (NCBI taxonomy): Eukaryota > Metazoa > Chordata > Lepidosauria > Squamata > Scincidae > Lerista > Lerista edwardsae. The sequence goes on from JAJKFI010000091.1 coordinate 3,430,627, forward strand.
TAGAAGTCGGTTGTGCCAGAATGCCATTTGCAAAGGCGTGGCAACAGGATGCAAGAACCTTGTTGCCTTGTGTGCTCTCTGAGGCATCTGGTGGACCTCTGTGAGGTACAGGAGGTGGTCTAGGTGGGCCCTCGGCCTGATCCAGCCCAGGGGCTCTTCTGATGTAGACACGAGTCTGCTGCCACCTCCACCCCCTGCCTGGGCTGCCCTGTGATTCCGCCACCCCGAGAAGCCTCGCTGCCAACCTGTGGTGATGCGATGCCTCCCGGAGCTCCCCGCGATGTCCTCCCAGTGCCGGCCTCCCTGCCCCTGGAGCCAGCGGTACGCCTGACAGGCTCGGGCTGCCCATCTGTGTGGCAGCTCCGCTGCCCGAGGGCCTGTCTGGGCGGTTTCTGCCCCCAGAGAGCGAGCGCCTTCTGTTCTTGTGTGTGTTGGCCTAGTCCAGGGGTTCCCAAACTGGGCACTGCAGCGTGAGCTGCCGGAGTGCCAGGCAGCAGGCTGGCCAGTCTGCAGAGCTGCGCAAGGGCCACTCAACCCCCCTGCACCACTTGGCACTAGTTTTAGCCTTTTTTCCCCCCGGCACAACCCGGACGTAAATGTCACTGTTGGCACATTGAGTGTCATTGGCACTTCCGGTCTGGGGCTCGACAGGAGTGTCACCAGTTGGGTGAACTGGGACGCGCTGGCTGGACGGAGCGCAAATTGCTCGATTGCCCCTGGCAAGTCAGACGCCGGCTGTGCCGAACCTCCTCCTAACGGTGCTTCCCTCTGCCCTTCTTGCAGCCAGTGCTGGCAGGCCTGCAGAACCGGCATCATGGACCAGGCGCTGTCCGTCTACTTCCTTCTGGGGTGGCTGGGAGGAGACACCTTGAACCTCATTGGCTCTTTCCTGGCTGACCAGCTGCCGCTGCAGGTACTTGGTTCCTCGGGTCCTCTCTCTCTCTGTCTGTCTCAATTGATCTAAAGTGGCCTGCAGAGAAACTGTTCTGTGTCAATCATGGCTTCTTCCCCTTTTTTCCCCACATTGCAAAATCTCAGCCTGTCCTAGCGGAGCTTTTCAATTCTTGCCTGGTGCTTTGTTCTATTTCTAGCTCAGAGGGGTGCAGCCCTGCTAGCTTCCTACTTACCCATTGCCCTCCCTTCCCACAGGTCTACACTGCCATCTACTACGTTGTGGCTGACTTGATGATGCTCTCCCTGTACTTCTATTACAAAATCAAGAACCAGAACAGAAGCTGTAAGTGACACCCGGGAGCCGGGGCGTAGCTAATGAAAGTGTAGCCCAGTGCAGAGGGCAAAATGATGTCCCAGAAGTGACATCACAACAGGAAGTGATGTCACAGTTGTATTTTCATTTTCTGGTTTTTTGCCCATAACTTTTCTTATAGTAAAGGTATTACACTCTGGTTTGTTTCGTTACATTCTGCATTAAATTACCTTTCCAATGATACATAACATGATGGTATTATTCGTACCTACCAAGGTTTTCACAATTTTGGCTACTAACGTCAAGCTCAGCTTGTTGCCCCCCCTAAAGTGTGTTGCCTGGTGCAGTTGCACCCCCCTGCACTTCTTTAGCTATGCCCCTGCCCAGGAGAGATTAATTTGTCCATGGCAAATGGGTTTATCATTAAATGTTCCTAACCTCCTATTTCCAAGAACATCCCTGAGTTGAAACTTAGTTTCAGGCCTGTTTCAATGGTCAGCCTTAGAATATATATAATTTTAAGGCTGATGTTTCCTCGGTACATGTCCAGAGTGTGTGGTTTGGGGAGCTTTATCATCCTTATGCAGGGTTAACTGCTGAGAGAAATTCCAGGATTGAAGCTGCTGCAGTCCATCCTAATTTTTTCAGGTGGAGAGGAGGAAGTAGGCTGTGTTCTTGTGTTTTGGGAAAAATGCACTCTGCACATGCTTTAAAGATTCAGGTCTCAGTGTGGACTTCGCCCTAAGTAACCAAAATAAGCTGCTCCCCCCCCCTCTTCTGACCACAGAAGCATTATAAGAAGACTTGCGGAGAGATAACAGTAATAGTTTGGTTGTTTGTATTGGGCTCCGTGATATCTCTGAGCTGCTTCCTGTCTGCAGATAACCGAATTGCCTCCCTCTCTCCCTCCCTTTTTGGGCCTCTTCACTGTGTGGTTCAGACTCTGAAGATAACTCTCAATTCCTGCAGAATCAAAGCAGGCATGAAAATGTTTTTTTGCTTGTGTTAGAATCCTACATCCTGTGTATAAATGGGGAGGGGAATTGAACCCCAAACTTCACTCTAACAAAAGGTGGAGGGGCAGGAAGGAAGGAAGGAGACCCTTTGTGACTTGCGTTCTCTCTTCCTCAGTTTCGGCCCCGATTAACGCCATTTGTCTGTTCGTCCTCATGGGGGCAGCGTCGGCCACATCTTTGCTGGGCAATCCCGTGTCCCCCACCTCTGACGGAATGACAGTGTCCAAAGGCAGGATGCTCCTCTCTGTCTCGGCTGATTCCCCAAACTGGGAGGTGAGCTCGTTCTTGAACGGGGATGTCAGGTTGTGGTGTTCATTGTGATAAAATGCTGTGGAACTTGTTGCAAACCCACATGGAGACTGTGGCCACCTCTGTCAAATGCCCCCTCATGCTCCATAGGGCTGGTGATGGTCTAACACCCAAGAGGGCAAAGGACAAGGGCACGGTGGTTTCAGCCTGCAGAACAATTTCTGCACAAGGCAATCACACACACAGAGAGAGAGAGAGAGGGAAAAAGTATTTTGCACGGCATCTGTGCTGGATATATATTAGAGAAGAGTAAAAATGGTGCGCCTAAGTGCCTGTGGGGTCCAGATTTGAGAGGAGGGAACGGGCTTCTTGGTAAGTGTGTTGCCTTATAAAGTAGCATGGCTATGGGAGGTGGGCGGCTCTGATAGCAAGTGGGAGGGGCTGCTTTCACAGCACACTGTGGCTGCAATACTGATCGCCCTCCCCCCTTAGCCATGCTATGCGTCTTCTAGAGAACTCAAAGCGACAAATCTGTATTGTTGCACAAACGCTGTCTGTGGGCTCAGCTTCAAGTGTTTCTGTAGGAAAACGCGTTTATGAGTAAGAGTGCAAACTCCCCCCCCCAAATCACCCCAGGCAACTGGATGCCTGCCTGCATTTCCCTGTCTTGTTTAGCGTCTGTGCTGAGTTTGTGACTTACTAAAAAGCCTTTTTTAGAAGAGTTGCCTGCATTTGGCCACAAGGTGGCGGCATATTTGTAATTGCTATAGAATTGGCAGGGCCCACAGACATTCTATAGCCAGAGACGTGCTGCCACCTTGTGGCTGAGAATATGAACTGTAGGCTGTGCTGGAGAAAAAGTATTGACCGCATTTTGGTCCTGCCTGTGTCCTCTGCAGCCTTTCACCAAGAAGGAAGTTTTCGGTTTTGTTATCGGGTCCATTTCATCAGTGCTGTACCTGCTTTCCCGAATCCCGCAGATCTACACAAACGTAAGTGTGGGTCGCATTTCCCAGGCCGATCTGTCCTTCCAAGCCAGGGTGGGAGAGGTTCTGTGGTTGACCTTGCCTCTTTCCCTGGTCATCTGTGGGGGGTACTGGGGAGTAGAGCTGCTGTGCTGGATCCAGAGGCAGAGGTCCAGATTCCTGTTTCCAGCTGTCCACAAGTAGGTCGGAGGGCAACAGTCCTTCCCCCTGTTCCCTGCCACTGTCTTTGAGGTAGACTGCCTCCCTACATGGAGGTTTCACTTGGCTCTTGTGGCAGAGGACCACTCATAGACCAGTCCTAAGACTTCATCCAGTTTTTTTAAAGTTAAAAACTGTCTTGTGCCATTAGCCTCCTTGCATGTGATAGCTGCAAATCCCATAATTTATTGTTGTGCTGTTCTGACGCGAAGGCCAACTCATCTCCCCAAGCGAGGGGCCCCAACGTGGTGGGATCACAGATGTCTTCAGCTAGCGCAGTGTTTCAGCATGGTGGAGCACTCCTCCCTGCCGCCAAAGCCTTAACTATCTTGTGCGCCTCTATGAGTAAGGGGGGCTTGGCGCTCCAGTAGCGCACTTCAAATGTCTGGCCTGGTCCTGTGTCGAGCAAAAGGCTTTTCAGCTGCTGAATCAGCCCCTCCTTCAAGGCCGCTGGGCTTGAGGCTTGAGCCCTCTCCTCTGCTTGCTTGACGGCCTCTGTCCTGCTGTGGCCTTTTGCAGTTCAAGAGGAAATCCACAACCGGAATCTCGTACTCCCTCTTTGCTCTCGTGATGCTCGGGAACACTCTGTACGGCGTGAGCGTCCTCTTGAAGAACCCGGATCCAGGCCAAGCCGAAGGCAGCTACGTCGTCCATCACCTCCCTTGGCTGATTGGCAGCTTGGGTGTGCTCTCGCTCGACGTGATTGTATCCTTCTTGCTGTCGGAGAGCCCAGGCCTCCCCCGTGTGTTACTGGCAGCTCCTGTTTCCAGGATTCCCAGCCTGCCGCCTTCCCCTGTGTGCATTTCTTTTCCTTGTATCAGTGTCTTGATTGTAAACCTCTTGGGGGCAGAGACCTCTCCAGCGTGCCTTATAAGTTCCATGCATGGGCCTCTGACAATTTTGGCATACAGAGTGCTTTGCGTTTATTTTGGTAAGGAAGGCATCGAGGAACGCAAGTATTATCCCCATATTACAGTTGGGAAGACCGAGGCTGAGTGGGAGCGTCTTGCCCAAGAGTACCTAGTAGGTTTGTGGCAGAGATCAGAGTCCACTGCCCGGATTTGCAGCTCTGTCTCAACAGGTCTTGCTCAAGGCCCACATCTTTAAAACTTGTGCGTGGAAACAGACCAGCCAATGTCGCTCCTTGCACTTGGGCTGCAAATAAATCTTGGGCTTGTGGCACTGCTGAAAAGCAGGCAGGTGCAATTTGCTGCTCTTTACTAACGAAGCAAGACCTTGACTCCCTGCCCCAGATCTCCTTCCAGTTCCTTGCCTACCGCCGGAGGAAGCTCCCCGCACTGGAAGAAAGGGACGCTCTCCTGGGAAGGGAGGAGGACTCTCTGGAAAGCTGACCCACCTCACACTTGAGGGCCCCTCAAAGGATGGGGGACGCTGCTGAAGACTGCTGCCAGCACCCCCGGGGAGGGGATTTCACGCTGGGTGGACCAGGAGCCTCTGTCTTGCTGGGTCTCGCCTGGCTGCTGACGGCCTTCCCCACCCCTGCGATGTGCAACTTCTCTACTGGAAAAGGCAAATGAGGGCCAAGCCGGGGCCTGAGGATGGGGGGGGGTTGACTTTGAGACTGCAAGCCTGGCACCGAGTGGCACGAAACGTCAAATGTGGCCCCAGCAACAGGCCCGACACTGCTGGGCATGATCTGGGCGTGCCCCAAACCTCACTGCGTGTGGCGACCTCGTTCACCTGCTCACTACCTCCTTGCTGGGATGCGTGCGGCGGTTCTTGGCCCCCCCCTTGCCACGGGCTAGAAAGGGCCGGGGACGCAGGTCAGTGCGCACAGTCGGTTTGAAGTGGCGTTTTAGTGGCATGGGGGGGGGGGAGAGCTGGAAAAAATAAAAGGCACCCCTTGGTGAAAGTGTCTGTCCCCCCGGGCTGTTCCATGTTGAGCCTCTTACGTCCCACTTAATCTGTCTGGGTTTTTTTTGGGGGGGGAGGGTGGGGGTTGATTTTTGTTGTCCAGTGTCTCCTTGCCAGAATCATCTATGCCTGATGGGAGTTGACGAGTCCTATTGGGGCAGCCCCTCTTATTCTATGGGCTATTCTATGCTTACCTGGTGGGCTTGCAAATGCTGCCATCCAGCCACCACCAGCAGACCTACAGGCTGGGTTTCAAAGCAGCCCTATTTACCAGCTGGTTTTCTTCTCTTCCCACCATCCCCCGGCCCCACATGGAGGCCTTCTTTTAGACATTGTGGTTTAACTGCCCGTGAGAGACCCCTCCTCTCTCCTGGGTTTCTGGGCTTTCTCTGAGCCCTCCCAGTTGATGCTGCTAGTGATGAAAGCTGGGACCCCCACCCCAGGTGCAGGGGGGGCTCCAACACTGCCCGGGAGCTTCAAGCTTTTGGGGAGCTGCAGCTGTTGGAGCCAGACTCTGGTTTTGTCTCCTGGCTGGGTGGGGGGCAGCAGGGGGAAGGCCCCTCCTCCAGCCTTTCATGCTCGGCTGGGGCACGGCGCCATCTTCAAAGGGCACCTGGGCAATTGGGGTGCAACTTGGATCTTGGCTGAGGGGACCTTCGGTTGTCCTTGGAAGTAAGTGAGGACCGGAGCTCTGAAGCGGGGGGGGGGATGCAGCATATTGTGAAAAAGGATCCAGGGGAGAGCAAACTCTTGCTGTAATCTGCCCTCTCAGCTGGGCGTGGAGTGGAGGCTATTGCCTTGCTGGGGGTGGGCAGGGCCCCCCCTGCAGTGCCCGTCAGCTCTCTGCCACGTGGCGTGAGCTTGGCGAGCGAACAGCCCTCCTTGGGGCAGCAGCTGCCGGGTGCCAGTGGGGGGCAGGTCCTTTGGGCCAGGAAGGCCCCGCCCCCCATTTTTGAGGCTCCAGCAACCAATTGGTTTGAAGCGGCATTGCTGGGGGGGGGAGAGTTGAGGCAGGCTGGGGGCCAGAGGGCCCTTGGCTCAGCCCCACAGAGCCGCCCCCCCAGCCACTTGTGTGGGATCCATTGTGAGAGGTGGGGGCTCCTGGGTAGCCTTGCTCTCTGGGGCTGACCATGCTTGGCGGAGGTTGGGGGCGGAGCTTCCCACTCCCGTGGAGCCCGTGCAGGTGAAGGGGAGGGCACTTGCCCAGGCAGGCCCCTCCTCAAGCAGGGCACTGCTTCGCCGCAAGCAGGACTGAGCCAGAGACGCTGCGCTGCGTCCTGGGCCCCAGCTAGGATCCTGCCGGCATGGGGGCCTCAGCCACCCTGGGGCATCTTCCAGGAGGGGGGAGCGTGGAGGCAAAGCTGTTACGTGGTGCTAAACCCTCTTCCTCGGGAAGCTGTCAGACTTCCCCATCGCCTTCTGAAGAGGATGTACTGACTATGCTTGCAGTTCTGTTAACGTCAGGGGGCTCCAAGCTCCGGCAGAACGGCCAAAACATAATAAACAGGCAAGAGCCAGGAGATCTATTGCAACGAGCTGCAGCCTCCAGCATTCCTTTGGCTGGAGTGCAGAACACACACACGCAAAACCCCTCTGGCTGCAGCTATACCAGCTAGTGGGAAAAGACACCACTCAGCAGTCAATTGCAAGGGAGGGGGGAGGGGGGAGGCAAAAATGGCAAACTAGCCAGGAATATTTTCATTTTTTTGCAATTTATTTTTTTCTTTTAGGTATGGAGGCTCAAGTATAAGATGTGGATTCAAATTTAAGCATTACAAATAAAAAAACCAAACCTGGAAAAAAAAATAACCATCTTTTGCATTCTGTAGAAATCAAAGAGGAAACCACACAAAAAGCTCTTCCCCATCTTGGGTCGAACAGGCAACGCAGGCGACCTCCGACTCATGGACGATGGGAGGGGGAGTCTGCTTCAGCCCCCCCCCATCCACAGAACAAGTTGCCCAATAATTCCTTTCCTCTTTCACACACCACAGTATTTAATAAAGTTTTTTTGTTTTGTTTTACATTTTTTACACCAATATAACAAAAGGTGGGAGAGCGAGAGGGTAGAACAGAATGACCGGGGGGGGGGGGGAGAAAGAGGGTTGTTATGCAGCAGGGCAGGGGACGAAAGGAGAAGGCCGGGACTGCGCTACGGAAAGGCGTCCTGCTAATAAGATGGTGCAAATGAAGCGGCGAGAGACGGGAAAAGTTGATACTGCTTTATTTATTGGGGGGGGGGCGGGATGGAGGGGGAGGGGGGCAGTGGGTGCTCCAGGAGAGTCGTGTACAGGAAGTGATGTGATGAAGAAAAAGAAATGGTGGCCGGGGGAGAGGGTGCAGGGGGGGGGAGAGAAAAAATGTCTTCTAAGAAAAGGGGTCGAGTGGGTGCCGGAGCGTGGCCGCGGCTGCTGCTGCTTCTAACTCTGCTGCTTCCTCTTCAGAGCCTCCACCAGGTCGTTCTTAAGAGCTTCTTGCTTGGATTTGTCCGCAAAAGTCTGCACAGACCTGCGGGAGAGGGGGGCAGAGAGTCAGGGGGCGTCCGAGCCGGGGCAGAGGCTGCAGCAAAGCGGCCGCAGGCCTGAGGGCCCGATCCAGCCTGGGCCCCGCGGCAGATGGGGGAGGCTCCAAGCCCGAGGAAGCAGGACCCCCTCGCGCATCACCCCTGAGGGAAGGGGGCTGGATTCCCCCCCCCACAGGCACCTGGTCCCCTCCCAGTTTTGAACCGAGGGGCCTGCCTTGCATGGAGGGTGGCTGCCGCCCATCTGGCACAGGGGGAAGGGCTTGGGGGCCCTGCCGCACCCCACCAAGGCAACATGCGTGCTCTCCCGGTAGCCACATCCACCACCCAACCTGACCTCCAGCGTGAGCCGCCCTGCAGGACCAGCCCCCCCCCCAGGGCCAGTGGCCAACCAGCTCCCTCCCCGTCCGCCCTCTTTCAGCCCTGCCAGGCAGCAGCCAAGAGAGCCTTTTCTCCCCCCCCCCCCAGCCTGTTCTCTTGACCCTCTCAACCACCCTCTCAGCCCCCAGCAGGCCAGCCCAGGCACTGCCCCCCCATACGCCTGGGAAGTTCCCTGCCCCAACAGCGGCGCCCCCCCTTTCCCATTCAGGTCCAACATGTCCCCAACGGTGCCTGCAGGGCCCTGAGAACCCGCACCGGGGAAGGTGAGGCCGGCCAGAGGTGAGTCCCGCACATGCAGCCAAAGCCGTTAGAGCAGGGAGGAGACCCTCCCCTGCCGCTCCTGGGGAAGGGGGTTAAGAGGAGGCCTGCGCGGAGCGGAGCGAGGCTGGGCCTCAGGGGCAGCAGGACTGTCCTGGGAGTACCAGAACCAGCTGCCAAAAGCCTGCTAGACGGTGCCCCTGGCGGGACGAGGAAGGACCCCAAAGTGGGCACAGCCAGCCTCAGGGACGGATCAACCTGCCATCACGCCCCCAGCCGCTCTGCAGGCTTGGGCCGTCCGAGGCAGGGCCGCGTGGGTGCCAAGAGGTGGAGGTGGCCTGGGAAAGCTGCAGGATTCAGCTGCCACTTGAAAAGAACCACCACCCCCGCCTGCCTCAGAGCAACGTTTCTAGGGCTCATGGAGGCAGAGATTCACAGGCATTCGAGGGTGAGGCTGAATAAGATTAGGCCTCACTTCTCTCATGTACTTGTTGGACCCTCTCTCCAACCTTGCCCCCCCCCACAACACCACCTTGAGCAACACACACAGACACACAACTTTTCACGGGGCAAAGCTTGCAGTTTCCCCTTCAGCAGAAGACTCCACCCCCAGCTCCTCTGCAGTCCTGCCCTGTCTGCAGCAAGTGACGGGGGTGATCTACAGCCCCCCCCTTGGATGGATGCGCTGCCCGGGACCAAGCCCAGCCCTCCTGCATGCAGAGATACAACCACCACCCCCCAAATCAGGCTGGGTCCCCCTTGGCACGACACTCTGCAAGACGCCAGCATGCAGCACACACGGCCCGACAGTGGCGCTCGCTTTGCCCGCTCTGCCAGGTGCCACACCAGGGACAAAACCACACCAGGCACACACACGTGCACGCGCACGCACGCACACACCCCCCCACCACGCTGCCAGTGCAAGGCACACAGCGGGCAGGAGCAGACCCAGAGGCCCAGGACGCTGCCTCTGCGGCCCCACACGGTCAGCAGGCTGCAAGGGTTAAAGATTAGTCCGGGGAAGCCCAGCCGGCGTGCCGAGGTCGGGCCGCTCCTCGCGGCTGCGGTCAGTGCTGTGGGTTTAGTGTGGGTGGCGCACCTCTCGGGCCAGCGGGCACGGAGGGGGTACCTGGGCCGGCTCAGTTATCCGGCTGAATGTACATCTGGCGCTGGGTCAGCACTTGGGAGAGCTCCCGCTGCAGCTGCTTATACTTTTGGTTGTCGGGAATAGCGTCAATAGATCTGGTGCAGAGAAGGGTTGGGGGGAGCACAGAGCAGGTCAGAGAGAGACACCCCAGGAGACCCAGGGAGCCACCGCTGAGAGGCCACCGGGGGGGGGGAAGAGGAGGAGGAGGAGGAGCAGGAGGAGGAGGAGAGAGCAAGCAAGGAGCAGGTCAGCAGCACCTGCCCCTCCCCACAGTTCGGAAGTCAGTTTACGGCGCAGCCCGGAGGCAGGAGGACGACTGGCCAGCCGGTGCCGAGCCCACAGAGCACCTCCTGCAGGGCAGCCGCCTGCCCAGCCCCGGGGCTGCCTCCCTGGCCTCAAAGCCAGGCGGAGGGGAGAGCGCACGCCTCCGAGGCCGACAGGGGAGCAGCCTGAACGGAGGGGTGGCGGAAACGGCCGCTGCAGCTTGCACAGACTCTTCCAGAGACCGACTCACATCCCGAGAGGCTCCTCGGGGAACGGGCAATTCCAACACAGGCTGCCAAAGGGGAGGGGCTGGACTTTTTGGGGGGGGGAGAGGACAAGAGCGCCACAACCCACCACGCTGGGGCCCAACCCTTACCTCAGCCCGTTGACAATGTCCTTTGTCTTTCCAAAATAAATCTCGTTCAGGGTACTTCGGATTTTGTTCTCCATGTCCTGGAAGGGGGGGGAGAAAGGGGAGCCCCCGTCAGTTTAAATGCTTCTCTTGAGCCGGCTTCCCCTGTGCCCCCCACCCGCGGGCAGGGTGGGTAGAGGCACTTCACCGCACAGGCCAGAGGAGCGGACCACCAAATGGTTCTCATCGTAACCAGCAGAGGGCAGCAACTCTCCACAACACACATCCCCCCGCCCCACTCAGGACTCCTCTGGGCTTCTCTCGAACCCTCACAGCCCACAACACATTTTAAGATGGAAAACCTGATGGATTCAGGACCCCTCAGCAGCAAAGGCAGGACCGACTGAGCGCTGCAGGATCCTGAACCCACCGCCTGGCCTGGCCAGATCGAGCCAAGACTGGCCACCTCTGTCCTGAGCTCCCTGGAGGGGCAGAGGGGCCAAGCGCGACCCAGGGAGGGCTGCAGCCAGTCAACTGGGGAACTGAACGCACTGAAAAGGCTTCTGACCGACTGAAGAGACACCATTAATTGGGTAAGATTTTTTTTTAAGGTTAAAATAATTTTCAACTACCTAAATACCACATTTGAAGAGGCATTCCCTTCCCTCACACAGGAGGGAATGCCTCCAACAGAGCACTTGCTGAGACATACACACATGCTCAGTTGTCACAGCACCAACACTACTGACCTACCCTCTTGGAAGAGGCATTCACTTTTCTCGCATACGTGGGAGGGAGCGCCTCTTCCAAGCAGAGGTATTCCCTCACAAGTAGAGAAGGGGAATGCCTCTTAAGGTAATGACTACTACTACTACTACTACTACTACTACACACACACACACACCCCATAAAAAAGCAAGGCATATTTCCCATCAAAATCACTGCTTAGTTCATTAACGTGTAGATTTAATTAACAGACTAAACTTCATATCATCAATCAACGGTCTCTTTCATCAGAGGAGAGCCCTAAAAAAACCACACACACTGCCAAACAGGGATGGGCCGCCAGACACACGTGCCCGTTTGCAGGACACTCTTCTCTCCGTGGCCCCCCCTTGGCAAACTGTAACGCAAACCGGGGCACAGAGAGAGGCTCTGCAATGCAGTCCAGTGGGGGGCTTGCCCCAGAAAGGCGGCCATTCAGTGACATCACACGTCCCAGACCAGCACTCGAGGACGCGGCAGCCGCCCACAGACAGGCAGACCCAGGAGCGGAACCAGGTTCCTCAGGGGAGGTTCCGCAATTAGGCTGTGCTCCGCCCAGCTGGTCCCATCACCTGAAGGAGAGGGCAGCCCCACTGCCTGCCGTGCTCCCCCACTCTCCCGAAGCCCACCGACCACGCAGGCCGACTGCCAGTGATCCCAGGCTGGCCCAACCCCCTGACTGCTGGGTCCCCCTCCAGGCAGGAGGAGGACCTCAGAGCGCTGGCGGGAGGGACTTTCCACCACCCGGGCGGAGACGACACGGCCCTCTGGGCAACAGGGAGGGAGGGAGGGCTGCTGACGGGACGGCGCACCCACCTCTACCAAGCGGCCGATGTTGGCTATGTGCGGGGATGAGTCGCTCACCGTCTCGTCTTTCTCCATCTGGAACAGAGAGGGGAGGGGGGGTGGCTGGTTAGGAGGAGGAGGAGGATGGACAGGGACCCACAGCAGGGCTGGCGGGCGGGACTGCCCCCCACTGGAGCTGTCCTGCCCCCGCGCCCAGATGCTGCCGGTGCCCTGCGGCCCCTCTCCCGGGGAGCGAAGGCCCTGGTTTGCGGCCGGCAGGCTGCTCTTCCACGGGGCTCCCCGGCACCGGCTGGACTGTTCCCAGGCAGCTGTTTGGCGCGGCTCCAACCCCACAGGATGTCTTTAAGGCCTGGAACTGCAAGGCAGCCGGGGGGGGGGGGAAGAGAGGAACTCGCAGATCCCCCCCCCGCCCAGCATGCCAAGTGTGTCTGGCAAGGCCGACGGGGCACGTCACCCAGCCAGAGCCTCGCGGGCAAGACGTGACCTGTGCGGGGGCCGGGGGCCAGCTCCGATCAGTCGCCCTGCAACGCGCAAGAGGGAGGGAGACGGCCGAGGGAGAGGGAGGCCCTCTGTGCGCACCGGGAGGGAGGGAGGGAGGGAGGAAGACCCCAGGCCCCTCCGCTTCCATTTCCCCCACTCCACCCCCCTGCAACCTCCACACCTGGCAAAAGCCCCCAGAACTGAGAGTCATCTCCCCCCCCCGACACTGCCCTGTGGGCTGCTGCCAGGAGAGGAACGCGTCTTTCTGCGCCCTGAGCAGCCCAGATGTTCCCAGGGCTTAGAGGGGGGGTTGGGGGGGACGTGCACAGCCGCCTGCTGCCTTCACGGCAGCCTCTTCTCCCTCTCCAGCCTCCATCTGCCAGGCCCTGATGAAGGGGCTCAGCCTGGGCTTGCGGGAACTGGGGTGGGGGCTGAGAGACGGGAACGCGCTCGCTCCAGGGCTGCCCGGATTCCGGATTAGAAGAGGCACAATTCTCCCACCGCCCCCCAATTAAAACTGGAGTCACACTTAATGCTTACCAGCTCCCCCCCCCCCCGGCAAAAGAAAAGGTGTACTTCCAGAGTAGCTGTTCCACCGGAAGGTGGTGCGGCTCAGAGCGGAGACTAGAGGCACCCGGCCCTCCAGCCACCCCACAGGCCTGCACGCGCACTTGCCCCATCTAGCGGGCAGCATACCCGCCCCCATCATCGACTGGCAGACCCTGGAGGAAGTGCCCCTCCCCGCCTCTCCCCCCCCCCCCCGCTCTTCACTTCGCCCTAAAAGGCGGCACCTGGAACTCTGCGGGACCAGCCTGGACAGGCACGGGGAGGCGGACCCCGCTGTGAGGAGCGACAGGGGAGCGACAGGGACAGCAAGGTTTGGCCAGCACCAGGGCCACCGTACAGTGCTTCTGGACCACTCTCAGAGTTGGGGGGGGGAGATGGCGCACATCTGTGTGTTGCCCTCTGGCTCCAAATGGCCCCAAAGTGCTTTGCGGTGGCCCTTGTGCCGGCCCAACGTTGCCGGCCCAACTCCAGGTTGGAAGTGCGCTCTTAGCTGCTTCCCGTAAACGACTTACAGTTTTTAAGCACAACTGCGTTGCAGTAGTGTAGAGAGAGAGGCTTCTCCTCCCACTCAGAAGCCAGGCAGCAGAACAGCCGGCTTCCTCCGCTCACTTATTTCATGAGGCTCCCCCTCCGTTTCTCGTGCGTGCCTGCATGCGTGCGTGCCTGCGTCCCCCCAAGGCCACCCTGCTCCCCGCGGGCCCTTCTCCATGCCAGCGGTCACCCGTTCAGCACGGACCAGACCACGGCTGGCTGCTAGAGGGGCTCTCAGGCCACACCCTGGGGAGGAAGGAAGTCCGCTCCTCAGAGGACGCTGCCTGTGGCCCTGCCTGTCTGCCAACAGTCAGAGGGGGCTTCCGTGACAGGAGGCAGGCTATCTCGGGCTCCAAGTCACGGCGAGGGGGGAAGAGGAGGCAAGCCGGGAGAGGAGGGGTTGCTGGCTCCATTCCTCAGAGGAAAGCCAGCCCTGGGCAGGCGTCTGGTTTTTGATGCAGTTGTGCGCCGCTTCTCGGCAACTACGCCTGGGCTGCAGTGACCTGTAGAGACACTTGAATCCGGAGCCCGGCGCTCTGAATCGTCAAGCTGTGAACCGGAGGCCTGGGAGCCGGATTCCAGTGGCAGGAGCGCCTGCCAAGGAAAACGCGGGACCCCCTGGGACGTGCTGTCCTCGAGGCACCCCGGCTCCCTCCCCACCCCAGGCTTGGCTGACTCTCCCCTCCTCTCCGGCCCCTCCTCTGTGAGCGCGTTCTCGCCTCGGTCGTCGCTCCGGCGGCTCAGGGCGTGTGGGCTGCATGTGAGCCGCTGAGCACTGGGGGACCTGCCTCCAAGGGAGTGTTCAAAAGCCACGAGTGGACGGGGGGCCGTGAATGGGGAAGGGAGCTCCGGCCCTGGGCGGCTCCGTCTGTCACCCAAGCAGCCCTCCATCCTCGCCCCCAGGCGCAAGCTGGGCACACAGGAGAGCCCCTGCGCCAAGCAGCTCCACACTGCTCACACGAGTCACAACTGCAGAGCCATGCGCAGTTCTCATGGCCAGAGAGCAACAGCCCTACTCTTGGTCGGCGCTAGATGAGAAGATGAAAAGCGGCACAGCATTTGGGGCGTCTGAGCTTGGAAAAAAGGCCATGGGGGGGGGGAGAACAGACATGACAGAGTTATAAAATTGGACAGGGGGAGGGATTCTTCTCCCTCTCTCACTAGAACCAAGGGTCATTCAATGAAACTGAGTAGATTTGGGACAGCCAAAAGGCCTTACTTCTCTGCCCAATACTTCATTAGTCTGTGGAACTCCTTACCACATGATGAGGCAATGGCCACTAGCTTCAAGGGTGTTCCAAGGAGGATTGGGCAAAGCCACGGAGGACAAACCTTCTGATGGCCACCACATCTACGTTCCTGACGTGTCCAGATCTGACCTCTGCCTGCCGCCTCTGCCTCCCTGCTCGGGAGCTTCCCACAAGGACAACTGGTTGGCCATGCAGAAAACAGGGGGCTGGACTGACTAGCTGGGCCTTTGGCCTGACGCAGGAGGCTTTTCCTCGTCGCATCTGCTCATGCCCTTTTCTTTCTGCTGCTTCATCTGCCGGGGGATCCTCCTCTTCGTTTCCAACGTTACAGAAGAAGTTTTGGAATCTGACAGTGGTGGTTTCACGTTGCACGGAAATCCGTGCTGCAAGATGGTATCACAGCGTGGAGCTTCTGGCTCGCGTCCCACCCCCCGCCCGCCCGCCCGCCCTCTGCAGCGCACTGCACTGTCCTACCTGTCGGGTGAGGCTGCCTCCGAGGTTCATGGTGCCGGAGCCAGTTTTGTTCGTTTGCAGCCACAGCATAACCGTGGAGGTCAGCTTGTAGTGAGCTGTGCGGCCACTCGACTTCTCCTGCAAGGGGCAGGGGAGAGAACATCAATGCTGTGGGAACACGTCAACGGCCACAGAGGCCAGTCCTTGCCGGGACCAGCAATCCCTGGGCTGCTCGCCTCCCAGAACTGCCGCCACTGCTGACCACGGTTTGCTCGTTGCTGCCTTCCCTCCTCTTCCACCTCGTCAGCTGCGCAGGCCGCTTGAACGGTCGGGCAGAGGCGAGGCAATTATGGAATCAATGCACAGAAGTCTGGACGTACAGATCTGGCTGACAATCTGGCACCTGGCAGAAGCATCGTTTCCCAGCGCAAGTCAAGGTCCTACTTATGACCCTGAAGACGCTCAGCACTGTGGGACCCCACTGCCCGCCACTTCGGGCCCACTGGTGGACGTGCTGGCATGATCCAGCAGCAACTGCAGGGTGTTCCATGGAGGCCCACGAGGAGGCTTCTCTGCTACGGCCCCTTACTCTGCAACAGGCTGGCTGAACTCCCTCCACTTTGGGGGCAGGACTTGATATGTGCTGATGTCATGGTTAATACGCTTACACCACCCCAACCCCAGCAGATCCACGGCCCCGTATTTCTGAAGCAGCCTAACGAGGGAGAGGCAGACCACCGATGCCAATTATGAACAGCCAGCTTGAGCATCCTCGGGGAGGGAAGGGGAGGGAGCCCCGATTTTTCAGGCCTTTCTTTGAGGGACTTTCAGGCTCCAACTTATTTTTCCAAACTTCTGGAAAGGAGCTTTCCTGAACTAGGCGAGAGAGAGGTGGGGAGAAGAGGGTTTGTGGGAGGAGACGAGAGCCTTTCCAGGTCCCCCACAATGCCGCACTGTTTGGCCGCGCACCTGCGCTCATTAGCTGCCTGGAATTTTACTGGGTGTTTGTGTGCGTCTGGGGCGCAGGGAACCGCCAGCTGCCCCCAGAGGCCAGGCCGTACCTGAACCTCCACCACGTGGATGGAATCCCAGCACCCCTTGATCTTCTTTGATCCGTCGCCAGCTTTCTTAATTAGGATCACGCCAGCAAATCCGTGATCCAGATCCCAGAGGTAGACGGAGGAGACGCCTCCTTCAAAATACCTGCAGCCGGGAGAGAGAGAGAGAGAACAAAAGCCAAACGTCACATTCAAGCAGCGCAGGGCAAATCATTCCACCACTGGAAGCTCACAGTTTAAAAAGCACCACCGCTAAACGAGTGCAATTCAAGACACTTAAAAGTAAATCAAATGCAGGGCAGCAAAGCCCGGCCCAGGGCAGCCTCCGCCCACACATGAGGAGCTCCCAGGAACAGGGGGGTCTTGGAAGACCTCCAGCCGCACCATCCTCAAACGTCCAAGGAGCCTCCAACTCCTGCTCCCCCAAAAGACTCCACCCTTCTTTCCCCCTGGCTGTCTTGCAACTGTCCCCTAAACAGCTGAGGAAGCTTCTGCCAAGCCCCTCCCTGAAGCCCACCTTTTGCCCGAGTCCTTCAGCACAGCCCCGTCCTCTTTCCCCTGCGCAGCTCTGCTTGAAGTGCACGTCACCAAAACAAGCCACAGATTCTCCCCTTCGCCCCAACCGCCCTCCATGGCCTCTGTGGTGTCAACACTGATCTAGCCCATTTTTATCCTGCCCCCCCCGCAAGGGGGCTTACAAACAAACAACAACAAACCCTATTAAAAACGCCACCATTATAAAGTTGAAAACCTATATGCAAATAAGCAGTACAATAAGCCGAATAGAGAGGGCGAGGGCAGCCTAGCTAGATGGTAGGCGCCTCAGGGGCAGGGACCGTTCTTTTGGCTCTTGCAAAGTGCCATGCGGGGATTGTGCTCTTCTGCTGGGTGGGCATGGCGGCCAAACGCCAGCCCCGCCACGGCCCAGGGCAGCCGGCGGGAGGGAGGGAGGGAGCTGCTGCTGCTGCTGCTCTTCCCCGGGGCCACCGTTCAGGGCTTCAGGGCACGTTCCGTTTCAGGCAAGGCTGCAACCCGCCCAGAGCCCGGGGGGCGGGGGGGGATACAGGACGGGACGTTGAACCAAGCCAAGAATCACATCTGAAGAAGCTGCCACTTTCTTTCAGGGGGGCGGGGGAGCCCACAATTCCCTACACGCTGGCAACTGGACCCCGCCTCAACCTTGCACAAGCCCATTGACTCCAATTAATGGCAACAAGCTGTTAAGAGCATGCGAGGAACCTGGCTGAAACTTAAAACCGCATTTTTATAGCTCAGTTCCGCCCGAGCCCCTTCTCTCATCGCTGGTAAGAGTGTGGCGGGGGGACCGAGCCCCCTCCCCGTTTTATGGCGAAGTTGCCTAATTAAGACTTGAGGAAGCAGAGGGGCAGGCGCTGCAGCCTCTCTCTTGCGCAGAGGAAGGGGGGACAATGTTCTGGGACAATGCTCTGATTTATGGCAGTCGGCAGCCGAGTCAAAAGCCGCAGAAAGCTGGAGGTGCAGGAGGCCCCGCGGCCAGGTTCTCCGCCTGGGGTCCTGCTTCAGCGCTCAAGGCGGAGAGCACACTCGCTGCAGGCAGGTCGCACAAGCACAGCCACCTCCGCTGCAGGTCACTCTCACGCCTACGGACCTGCCAGACTTCCTGGCCACGAGACCTCGCTCAGGCTGCCCGAACGCCACCACCAGGGGCAAGGGGCCGAGGGCCCTGCCTCGCTGGTGGGAAGCCCAGGCCGCTCCAGAACCCAGCGCCTGCCGGTCAGGAGACCCTACAGAACCCCCAGTCTGGGGGCCAAACAGAAGCTGGGTGAACAGTTTGCGAGAGATTCAAGTCAGGATCTGGACAGATGGACACTCACTCCCTTAATTTTTATGGCTAGACCGGCTGGAGCAGAACGGAAGTGCAATTCACAACAGCGCACGCTAGGATAAATGCGCTGGTCTGTCAAACATGCCACAAGACCATTGCTGTTCTTTTCCAAAACAGATGTGCTTGAACGATCCAATAAGACCAACCTACTCTCAGAGGAGGCTGCCCACTATCTCTCTGCTTGAATCACTGCCCCAAAACTCACAGCTGGGCAATTGCTACCTCTCAGCATTAGGGGTGATTCAAATCTTGTCCAACGAGTGGGCCTGTTGTTTCTCTGCATGAGTCACTGCTGTGATCAACGACGTGTGCACAAGTACGGTGGGGGGAGTCCTCCTCTGGAGAAAGAGGCACTTTCACAGTAAACTTTCAAAATCATGCCTCTGATTAGGGGGAGGAGAAGTTAATCAGAAATTTAGCCAACAGTGTATGGTCTCCCCACCACCAAAAACATAAAACACCAGAGTCTTCCAATTACACATTTTACCAGTTTGCTTGCAGCATTAATTAGAAGGAGGAGGGGAAAGCAACAAGGACTTGAAAATAATTATTCTTACCTTCTGTACTTTGATCTCAAGGACATGAAACGGGGGAGGGAAAGCTGCCCTAATTTTTATGCACATCGCTTTTATGAGATTTTACATAAAGGCTTTTGCGGGTACACTTTAAGAACGTGCTAAAATGTTGTCCGAGGCCACATAAAGCCGTCCGAGACACACTCTCCCCAGAACTAACAAGCGCACACATGGAAACAATCAGGCCGGCCTTTGTACCTCTAATGAATCAAATCTAGTATTAATATTGGCTTTAAATACTAACATGCTATTTCAAGGCGGTTTCAAGCAGGCCTCAGGTGCTTGGGTGGCTGGGGGGGGGGGCGCAACTGGCAAACCCATGACCCGCCTGCCATTGAAGCCAGCCTGGGGTGAAGAGTTGGCGCAAAGGCAGAAGAACCCTCTGGAGCTGCTCTGCCGGTTCCTCCTCTGCAAACGAGACTCGGACGTAGCTCCAGGGAGGAGGCTTCTGCCACCCCAGCCCTGGGCCCGGGACAGTGTGCTGAACGGAAGGGTAGGGTACGGCTGGAAGGCCACAAATCGCCCCCAGAGCCGTGGGTCTCCTCCCCACTGAGCCCCACCAGAATCACAGGAAGAGGCTGAAGGACCCCTTGCCAAGGGAGAGTTGCCGTTCCAGGCGTGTTCTGGTGGGCACTCAGTGGCAGAGCCCCAGCTCTGCATGGAGAAATTCCCAGGCTCTGCGATTAGGAGAAAGGCAACAGGCAGCCCTGAGCTCAGCTGACCAACACTTCAGCTCCATTTCGGGTGTTCTTCGTTGGACAGTCATAAGCAGGGCACAACAGCAGCAACCCTCCCCTTTGATTGCTCTCTGCTACTTAGAGCTAGACTGCCTCTGAACATGGGGGCTCTACACAAGCATCACTGCAACAAGCCAGTCACAGGCCTGGTCCTCCTCCCTATCCAATCTCTTCCTAAAGGCCACGCAGGGAGTGGCCATCACCAAATCCCAGGGCAGCTAATCCTACAGACCAAGACTACACACTGCATCCTCCAGGAGGGAGAAGGCACATACCGGGTGAAGGAGGACTGGCGTTGGAATGCACCCCAAACCTCCTCCCAGTCAGTTTCACTGGATAACCCTGTTCCTTGAAGAAGGACAAGCACCACTGAGCTCCATGATCTACAATACCCAGGACACACTGCAAGGCATGGAAGAGAGCGCTGCGTTCTGTATTTTTCCTACACACACACACACACAGGCCTGAGTGGGGCTGTGGAGGACTTTGGGAGGGGAAAACCTCCAGGGAGGATGTGGAGGAGACACCAGCCTGTCTTGTCCAGCAGCTGCTCCCCACGGCTCAGGCAAATCCGTCTGCAGCAGCAGCCGAGGTTCTGCACAGGTATGCGGCTGATTCTCTCCAGCACACACACAGGTGCAAGTCGGCCCTCAGGCAAACATACCGATCGGGTTAGGTACGTCCACCCTCCGTGCCAGGGATGCTTACAAAGCACACATCTGGCCAGCAGCTGGGTCGCTGCGATGGCGGGGAGCAGCAGCCGGTCCTGGGAGAACAAAGAGCGGATTCAGGCGCGATGGGGAGTGCTCCATGCACCAGCTCCTGCAGGATCGGACTGCGGCCAAGGGCTGCGAGTCGGGAAGCCACAATACAAAGAGGAGGAGCATACGAGAGCAGCCCTGCTGGACCCGGGCGAGGCTCACCAAGCCCCAGGCTCCTGTTCTCCCAGAGGCCGACTCAGACCTTCGGAGAAGCAGAGGAATGAGCAGAAAGCAAGAATTTCCCCACCCCGAACAAAATTTCAAGGACTGCTGACCAAGACTCAGGAAGAAGCTCTTGGGACCATCTCGTGTTGCTGCACACGAGGAATTCAGAGGTTCTCAGAGCAAAAGGAGTGGCCGGCAGGGCCATTTTCTTGACCACAGGGCCAGGTTCTTGCCCTGCTGCCCATCTGCTGTCAGGCCTCAGCCACGTGACACTTGCTGATAAGACACCGACTTATCAGTGGCCTTTCCAGTGGGAAGGAACAGACTCCGTTCCCTTCCAAGACTTCCCTTTCCTCCTTTCAAAACTAGGGATGCTTACATTCCCCAATTGGAGCCATCTCCCTCTCAACCCCGCCGAACAAGACGACATGGAAGGCTTGAAACAGACAAGTTCAGTCAGATGCTCCATATGCTCATGTTTGGCAACAAGAATGCAAGACCATTACTGGAAAAAGAAACTAAACCACAACCATGTGCACGCAGGACGTCCTCGCCCCAAGACCTAGGTGAGCAGACCAAGGCCTGCCGGAACCGGGCCGAGAAGCAGGGTAAAAAAGGAGGCAGGCAAGCTGCCCCCAGTCATAAAGGACAGGTAGAGAACAGAACTGACTGTCTCCACACAACAAGGTCGTTTCATGACAACGGGCAATTTCCAAAGAACAACTCCAGAGGCCCACAAAGATTTGGGCAATACCCAAGGGGGGGGGGGTTCCACTTTGAACATCAGGAACACACACACACACACACACACACACCCCTATGCATGGAATGAGGCCACTGAACAAACTGGACTGTGAGACTGCAGGCGGGAGAGGTGCAATTATTGAATGATGATTGATCCCACCATATAGAAAACCCACCCAAGAAAAAGGGAGAGGTAGTCTAGCTCAGCCCCATTCCCTGCTCTGCTAGCTTTCTCCTTTCAAGGAGTTTTCCTACCCTGATGAGCACTTAATGCCACTATTTGCTTGTGTCTGCACTCATTAAAACGTTACGGATGGGCTCCCTTGCTGACATTCTGAGGAGGAGCTGCCCTGGACTGCCGCATCCTCAGCTCCTCCTGCCTGCAGACACCAGGCCTCTGCCACCGTCTCACGGTTACAACAGACCTGCTCTTGCCCCAGGGAGAATTAAACAGGCGCACAACAGGCAACACACAAGTTCACGCACAAGTCTCTGTACTGGTCGAAGGCATTGTTCGCTTCCACCTCCAGTTTCCGCAGGCGAGCCGACGGCATGGCCCCGTCTTCCAGAGGGGGGTCGTATTTGTTGCTCCACGGTGATCTGTGAGGAGAGGGACGGAGAAACTGGTCACTTGGGAAGAAACACGCCACAAAAACAGGGGCTCCCAAAGCTGCCAGGTTTGTGGCACTCCAAGCAGCAGGAGTCCGAGGGCAAGAAGGCTTTCTCAGTGATGGCACCCAAGCTACAGAAGAGCCTCCCTAGAGAAGCACGCATGGCCTCCTATCTGCTAGTGAGTCAGTGAAGGCTTGTGTTGCTTTTGCTAAGCTTTCTAGATTTATTGAAGTGGACTCGCTGGAAATTCGTACATGCTCCTGTGCAGAAAGGTGGGATAGAGATTTAAAAACAACACTGCAAGTTCTTTGAGGTTGCTTTTAGTCTGCTGAAGACCTCAGCCACTTCTTGTCATGATCTTTCAATTATTTGCTCACTCTACCATACTTAATGCAATTTCTTTTTAAATACTAATTTATGCTAGTCAGGGCTACAATGAGGGCTACAACCTTTTAAAAAAGGCTTAATGAGGGCTACAACCTTTTAAAAAAGTGTCCAATTGAGTGACACTGTTTCAACATCTGAGAAGAGGGAATGCCTCTTCTCAGATGTTGTCTGCAGCAACAGACAAATGGGCAGCCAAAGCTGACTAAGAAGAAGCATCCTCTCCTGTGCAAGAGTGGGGAGAATGCCTCTTCTAGGATGGCACCAGCCACCTACAGGCACTGGGTGACGTATGCACGTGCCACAGCGAAACATCTCAGAAGAGGCATTCTCTCGCACACTCAAGGGGAAAAGGAGGTTGTGCCTCCTGCTGCAAGAGAATCCTGGACTACCCAAAAACAAAGCTTGATGAAAAACAGAGCACATGCTTTGTTTTTCAGAGGTTCCTGCTCAAGATCAGTTTTAAACAGATTAACTTATTGACTAAAATTTCTTTAATTGGGTAATAGGCAAAGTAAGCAGTGCTGCTGGGCTACCAATGCTTGCAGACTTATGTGCAAGAAGGCAGCGAAGGCTGGAAACCCCCACAATATCCCTTTCTCCTTTGCTTAAGACTCATTCAAGGGAACCAGCCCAGGGTTTGGTTTTGTGGTGCGCCATTCAAGAACACCCGCTTGCCAGCTGGAGCAGGTAACCGCTGTTCTAGGTACACCCCCTTCATATTTTAACAAGGTGGGCTTGATTTAATTGTGGTTAGCAAATCTGTTCCACAGAGCACAGGGAATGGAATCTCAGAGCAGCACAGCCGTAAGTTAACGCTTTCCTGGCTCAAAGAACATTCCCCCCCCCCTGCAGTAGAGAACGCTGGCTGCAGCAGTAATTCTATCCACAAGAAATTCATAACATTACCCCCACCCCAGATGTTTTCATAACAGACGAGCACTCAAAACACATTGAAGGGCTTAGATGGGAGGCTGCTTGGAAGGAAGACAGGCTGGGCTCCGAGAGACGAGCTTCTTGCTTGCCTAATGCAAGGGGATGATTTTTGCTTCAGCTAACAGGTTTCAAGCTGGGCTGCTGGCACCAACTTTGCCCCATAAGGATCCCATTTAAAACAAGCGATCAAGACAAGGGCAGGGACGTGTGGTGAAAGTCAAGGGGCCTCAGCGCTTTCCATGCACACTTTTTGAAAGAGAGAGACAAAGGCTGGCTTTCGTGCTCTGGATTCCACTGGTGGGAGGGGGTTCTGAGTTATGAGGGATAATGCATGCTCTCCACTGACTGGAACGGCAGAGGGGAACTGGTGCAGTTATTCCATTGACGGTCTGCTGGCAGTAGATCGGATTAGCCACTAGGGCACAAAAGGAGCCAGCTTAAGGTCTTTCTGAGCACCTGGCTCTCTAGGCATGGTGAGATAAGGGTCAGGAGCACCACGAGAGAAGAACAGGTCATGCTGCTGCCAACTGAGTCAGACCCATCTAGCTCAGTGCTGCAGCGGCTCTCCCAGCCCTACTCTGATAGGGATTGAACCTGGATTTTCCATTTGTCAACCACGTTCTCTACCACTGAGCTATGCCCTCCTCATCCAGCAAGGAAGTGATCCTACTACCGAGCTCCGAAGGCCACAGCACACAGAGGCTGCAGGATGCTGCACTATTTCCTATGAGACGCTGAACGCGACCTGTCCAAAATGAGGGCACTGGCCACAAAACCTTCCTTTCCACAATGACTGGAAATCCACTTGGGGAAGATCCAAGGTGGTGATTCTCCTCTTTGGCATTCAGGGAAATGGGACGGAGCAAAAGGTGGGATAGAAATCCCACCTTTAGAAATAGAAGCAAAAGATGGGATAGAAAAAATAATAATAACTTTAATGTTATTATTTGCCTGTAAACCGCTTTGTGAACTTTGTGTTGAAAAGCGGTATATAAATACTAGTGATTGATTGATTGATCAGATGCTGTAACTGCCCTGCAAAGAGCGGAGCTCCTGCAGTCTGCAAGCTTGTGCAAGTATCTGGAGACAAATGTTTGAGTGTCTTTTTTTCTATGTGTGTCCGTCCCCCCAAGTTTGCCAATGACAGGTGAAGGCTGGGTCACAAAACTGAACCCTTCAAGCCTTGAGGCTATTCAGTAGGGCTGCTCATTATGAGAAATGGATCAAGGCTTTTTTTTTTTGCAAATAAATAAAATATTACTTGTAAATAAACATTTCTTTCTAGATCACCTTTCTTTTAAAAGTCGAGTGGTAAAGCTAGGTGGGTCCCAGTGCTAAAAAGTTTGAGAACCACTTCCCTAGATAAATGCTAACTGCTTGCAAACTAGCAGGTGTGTCTGCTGTGAGATGCTTTCAGCCACAAATGGCTCCAGACTAGTTCTTCTCTCCCCAGCCCCCAGCAGAAGATCCCACCAGCTGCAAGGATGCTACAGCTCAAAGCTATGCTCAGTCAAGTCAGCTTCGCTTGTCTAGCAGCACACAGTACTCCTCAAGCAGGCTTTTAAGGAGACCGTGTCCTTTGCCACCTCTCCCCCCTTCTGCCACCAGCCAACAACAAGACTGGCACGTGCCATCAAGAGCAAAGGCGTTCAAACGTCCTGTTGCAAAGGGGCTCCTTCCCCACCCAGAGGGGCAGCCAGTCACCTGTATGAGTCTCCATCTCTGTTGTAGTCGCACAGCAGATAATCTTTCCCCACCACTTTGTCGCGAGCAATTTTCAAGGGCTGGTCGACTGAAGACAGGAGATCTTCACAGAGGCTGGGGACCTGGGAAGGGGGAGGCGGAAAGACAAAGCACAAAGAAGATCAGATCCTCACGCCTCGACAGCACTCCAGGGAAAGATAAACACAGGTTTTATTTAATTGTCTTCTCTTAAAATAAAACCTGGATTCTACATGGGGTGAGGGAGGGAGACAGGGCCTGGAGAGTCACTGTAGATGGCATCCCCTGCAACCCACACTGAGTCAGCAAATTAAGCAGGGAGCACAGAGGGAAGGTGCCTGGCACCCAGTTCGTTTGTCCGTCCGTCAGTCCACCTGGCGGAGGTAGGTGTTCACGACTCGCAGCAGTCAGACAGAGGAGGTCTTTCTCAGGCTGCCAAGGAAAGAACCTGGGACCCTCTGCAGGCCTTGTTCCCTGAGCTACAACCCTCCCACCCCAAAGAAGAGGCCCCAGGAACTCAACCCCCCCACCACCACTTCAAGTACTGGTGCCAACCAGAGTCCTCAGCTTCTTGTCCGATTCTACTGAGTCGTCATATTATTTTTGAGGTGCCTACAAACGCCTGGCAGCGTACATATCAACACAAGGATACCTTCCTGCCTGCAAACTTCCAATATAAACACGCAAACATGAAAAGGAAACTGTGAGGACACAGTGGAGGAAGAGAGCCCAAGAGGCAGCAAACTAACATTACTGCAGATTAGGAGGGCCTGGAAGAAAGAATGACATAAAAAATAGGCTTTGAGAAGCTTCTTCAGGAGTGGGATTGATCATGCAGATATCTGGGGGCAATGAGTTCCACAGGCAGGGTCCCATGCGAGTTACCCGGGCTTCCGTATTTTCTGTACCGCGACAGGCCAACAGCCTCTGCCCCTCCCTCCCTCCAAAAGCGCACTGTGCACGCCCAGAGATCTAAACAAATTCAGATCTCATTACTGCAGCCACTCGTGTGGTCTCATAAAGCTAAACGCATATATGGTTCGGGTATCTGTTTCTTGCCAATTGAGGCCCGTAATGCAATTGCTGAAGAAAAAAATTTCAGGAGTGGAGGGAAAGAAAGAGATGGGGGGGGGTGTAAATATTTATAATGGAGTGGAAATCCAAGAGCTGCTGAGAGAATAGCCGCCTGCGAACAGCCAACTTAATTTTTTCCACTAGCTCATGCTTTGGGTGGAGTTTAATATTCTTTCCAGGCTGCCTGCCAAGCATTACCAGGCCGCTTTGCTTCTTACTTCGTTTTTAAAAAGGGCCGCATCTACCAGATGCAGATGGAGATCCTTGTGAGGACTGCGGAGATGCGCTCTTAAGCAGACCCTTGCGAGAAGTGCAAGAGAAACCAATAAATCGCTGAGCGCCACTTGAGCATGAAAAGACCTTTGCACGTATTGTCCCAAAGTTGTCCTCACAGCCGCCTTGTAGGTTACCAAGCACCATTCCCACTCTCTTGCAGATGGGGAAGGCTGAGGTCGAGACAGAGCCACTTGCCCGAGGAGAGATTCAAACCGGGGGGGGGGGTCCCGCCTTGCAGGTCACTCTGTCAGCTGCTATGCAACACCAGCCAGCTTAAGGCCACAAAATAAATCAAAGCGGCACACAAAAAGTCATTAGTCTATGCACAAAATCCTCATCTACAACTAGTTGTGGCTGATGAGCATCTCTTTGGGGGGAGGGGCAAGAGTGTACAAGAGATAAGAGCATGAGGGGTGCGCCTCCTAAAGGCAACACTTAATTAAGTTTGCTCAATGAAGCTCCATGCACCATATTCAGTTATTCGACACCCTGCCTTTATCCATGAAGAGGGCTTCCATCAAGGCCGACCCTCGAGTGGATAAAGGCAGTCCAGTACTGCCTGCACTGACACAGGGCTCCAGGATCCTTCCCGGCCCTATTGGGGGGTGCTGCCAGGGCCCTGCCACATGCCGAGCAGGGGCTCTGCCCCCACCCCCAGCTCTGCCCACTGCCTTCCCAAGGGACACAGCCATGCGGTCTCCTGCCTGGGTCCTGAGCAGCCCCGCCTTTGCTCAGCCACCACAGCAGGGCAGCACATGACTCTTCAGGCGGGGCCCCCACGGTGTGGCTCCTTCCCCCAGGCCGAGATCTCTACTCTGCTCTGCTCCCAGACTGCATTTCCAGCAGGAGGTTCATATTCATGGATGCAGCAGCGTGGGAAAAAGAAGGTGGCCCAAGAACAAGCCACAAATCAGCAGCGATGTGGAGGACCAGTGGACATGTTCCCACAACTGGGGTGGTGGTGGAGAGGAGCCGGCTGATGCACGTAGCACACATCTGGGCGCAACCACCCCCCAAGTACACAGAGGGCAGCCTCTTGAAGACGGCAAGTTTTGTTCCTTGGGACAGGGAATGAATGGGGCCACTATCTGGAATGTGGCTGCCAAGTCGTGGCCGTGAGCGGAAGGGGCACGGGGATCAGCAACGGACAAAGAGGAGGAGAGATTGAAAAAACAGGCCCCTCCATACCACGGTGGATGTCGAACAAGGATTCTGTTGTCCTGTCGAAATGTTAATCTGGCTGGGAGTCAGCGGAGCAGGTACCGGCACGAAGGTTTAATTAAAAAATAAACCATCTCTCCAGCCTGCGGGACAAGCGGTCACCTGTGTGGCGGCAGAAACCGGACACCTCCCGAAGCAGCTGGCCAAACCTTTACTTCCTGCTTGAAAGCCGGACACCGCCGGACTGGAGTGAGCATTGAACAAGCCGGCTGTGTCAAGATTAGATTTGGGGCAGGTCGTGCCAAGCCAGGTGTTTGGGAGCGGCTCTGCAAAGGGAATGCACAGAACAACCGACTTCCTGAACTTCTAGCTTCTGGAAAAAGTGGACCTTCCTGGGGTTGGAAAGAGAGGGAACACAGACAGACGCACGCACACACGCAGACTTACTTTCACCCCAAATGTGTGTCTCTTTAATTGGAGTCTTGAAGGACTCTCTTCTTCCTCCTCCTCCTCCTCCTCCTCCTCATGGAAGGATACTACCACCTTTGTGGTTGGGGAGGGGAATCACTGCCTGGATTCCTAGTCTAGATTTAGTGCAGAAATATTGGAAACCATCGTTGTTCCTGGAGGAGAGGGGAAGGGTTTTGGACGCTGCAGCATCTTGAACAGATTAAGGTACATCGTGAAGACTTTGGAGCTCAATGACGTCTCCGTCTCCCAAGGCTGCTCGCAGCCCAATTTAAACAGACGCCGCAGCCCCCTTGACGGCCGCTCGCATGCACTGTCACAAAGAGGAGGTCTTGCAGTGAGTTCCGAATGCCTTGATGGTCATCTTTCCTAAGCTGAAGACATTTCCATTTACAGCCACACTTGCTGAGTGGAAACCTGGCTTGTGCGGAAGGGCACTGCGCTAATTGTGCCAAGTCCCCTGCAGTTCAGCCAGTAACTCTCACTTTGGAGTCTCAGCAGCTGCTTGAAGCATTAAGAGACGCAGGCTGCACCGTGCCCGACGCACTCAGCACCCTCCTGAAGGAACGCCAAGGCCACCCTTCTGAACTCCTGATCGGCTGGCAGGGCCTGCCTGCCTTCCGATCAAGGGCTTGGACCAAGCTGGACAAGACCAGGCACAGCCTGGCCTCGCTGGGCATCCCTGCCTCTGCTTTGGTTGACTCGCCTGCAGGCATCCAGGCCGTCCGGCAGACCCCCTCCCTCTCTGGCCTTGCAGAGGCTGCGCTCTCCTCCTGCACAAGCCCCACTGGAACAGGCAGGAGCTGTGCAGGAGTCAAGGCGCCTGCAAGGACAACTCCACAGCAGCCTCAGCCTCACAGAACGCCCTCCCCAGGGAGGCCCGCTGGACACGGCACCCCTTCACACGCCCCGCAAAAAGCCCGGATCCTGAAGGCAGCCCTGGGGGCTTGTCAGCTCCGTGACCTGCTGGGCTGATTTTTAAAAATTGTGCTGCAATTAGTGTGTCCTCTCCTGGTCTATCATTCACTTGCCTCACTCTCCTGTTATGCAGTTTGTTTTTTAAATCGCTTTCATTATTCTGAAAAGCTACGCACAGAACTGATGGTAAGAAAAGAGGAATATGAATTTTTAAAATCAAAATGTGTGGCGGCTCTTCGTGCCAGGAAGTGGGGTGTCTCTGAGGGTCAGAGCTATCTTTCTTCCACCCTTAATGGCACTTAGAACCTGCCATCGTGCTAGTCTCTGGGGGGAAAAAAAAAACAGCAGGAAAGAAGCCTCAAGATTGCTCCTGGTGCTCCATCTACCGTTTCTGATGTTCTACCTGCTTCCGAGGGGGCAGCACAAGCAACATCATTGTGGGTTCTTAAGAGGGTCCAAATGACACAGATACGTCAGTGCTGGAACGTCGGTTAGCATTGTGCCCTTAGTCTTGCAACTAAGTCTTGCAAAGCAAGTTCCATGTAAGGTATTGCATGGAGGGTAGCATTCCCTCCCCCCCCCCCGATGCTGCAGCCCCATCACATGCGACAGCTACTCCCCAACAAGGCTTGTTAGCCAAAGGGGAGGGGGGAAAGACACCAGGAGATCCTATCACAGCAACGCATGGCAAAGGAATGCTGAGAACTGGTGCTCTCTCACGTACATACAGATTCGGCACGCGCACACACACACACACACACACACACACAGAGAGAGAGAGAGAGAGAGAGAGAGAGAGATGGGGCAGAAACCTCAAGCCAGCCATGCCAAAGCTTTGGTTCTGCTTGCAGGAAGCTCTCCCCGTTGAGTCCATTATCCCCCCAAAGTCGAAGCCAAAATAATTTGCTCCCGTGCTCCACTCCGAGCGCAACGGCTCGAGCTTCTCTCCCCCAACAAGGCTCCAAGCAGCCCATTTAGGAATAATTAGCAATTAGATGCTGAGTGCGGCGGGTCTGTGCCAAGGCAGATTACCCGCATCCCGGGCCCTCTTCTTTCAGGCAGGACTTCAGGGAGGCCCGTGACTGACAGGGGCTCTAATGAACTCTAATTACAGGCTCGGCAGCTGGAGGAAGCAACAACAGCCGTGGCAGGAGGGCCGGTCGTGCCGCTCCGCTAATGAACAAGGAAGCAGTCGGGGCTGACGAGGGGCAGTGACCCAGAAGGGCCTCCACCTGCCTCCCCACCAGGGACTTGCGTTCCACGTTCAAGTTGGACATTTCCCTTCTGTCAGCACAATCGCACGGCGCAAGCCTGTCTCCTCGCTTGACAGCGGTGTGAAGGGCCTGGGGCAAATGCAACAGGATGGCGCTCTCAGGAGAAACAGGCTTCCACTCTGGGGCACAGCCAGTCCAGTGCCAGCTGCACAACACCCTGGGAGACAGTGGGCTCCCTTACTGAGAAAGGGCAGGGGTGCAACGTGCAGCCTCACTGCCCCATGCAAAAAAGAGCTGGGGAGGAGACCAGAGATGAAGCCGGCAACCTTACACCAGAGTAGTGCTTTCCCAGCTAATGATACTTCACTGGACAGCAGAGAGTCCTTGGTCCTGCTGCCAGGGACTGCATGATGCCGCTTTTCCTGGCTTGACCCCACTGATAGGTGCTGTCTACACAGAAACCCTGGGCAGCCACTGCCAGTCAAACAGGGCTTCCCGCACCCCAACTGGAGATACCGCTGGGCCCTGAAACAGGGATCTTCTGCCGGCAAAGCTCCATCACTTGATGCAGTCACAGCACTGGTTCATTAGTCTGTCTTCAACCTGCAATGACTTCCCAAGGCATTTTGTACCTGTAGTGGCCACGGACCAAGCCTGGGACCTCTGGCATGCCAGGTGGTCTCCAGGACACGCCCCCACCTGGACCTCAGCCCAGAAAATGCCATTTCACTTGAGCAGGACAAGAACAGCCACAGGAGCACAGCTGTGCCACGACAGTGATGACCAATCAGAAGCCACCACCCAGGAACCCTCCTCAAGCGTCAGAGATGACACAGGCACAGGATCCAACCCAGCAAGTAAGTGCAAGAGAAAGTGTGTGCCGCCCCAGTGAAGTGCCCCACACTCACCAGGTCGATCAGATCGCTGAGGTTTTTCTCAATTTGCTGGGGAGGCAGACGCCTCATCAAATCCAAGGCACAATCAAGCTGCTGGTCACTCTGCAGGGGGGGAAACACAAACACAATTAATTGAGCCACTTGCAAAGAAGTGCAGGCTGTCAAAGCATGCAGATAAACTAGCTGACCCTCAGGCCACTGAGCCCAGGCTGGCAGAGTACTGTCATTGCTCCTGTCCTCCTTTCAGAGAGTCTGCTGGGACAAAAGACCAGCCCTGTCAGTATCAGCCTGGAGCCCAGGCCTGAGACCCCAAAGCTTTCCAAGGAACCAGCCTCACCAGCACCCAGGAACCAGAATCTCCCACACCACAAAGTCAGCCCCAGGCCAAGAAGGGTGCAATCTAACAGAGGCAGCCTGCCAGAGACCAAGCCAGAAGACTGTGCCTTTAAGCATCCCTCTGCCCTTCAGGCAGGGATGTCTGCTCTGGGCCTGGAGCTCTTCACTCCTCCTCTGGCCTTTGGTGGGAACAAGCTGAGCTCTCCAGGAGTCTGTGAGCCCAGCCTGCCTTGCCTCACAGGCATCCACCCGGGGGAACAGATCAGGATGTGGTGGTTTTCCAGGCAGGGCCGCTGCCACCCCAGCTCCACCACCAGCCGATTCTGTTGGAGGGGCCAGGAAGAGTCACACTAGGCAACGGCTCCACCTCAACCCCCCCTCCGTGCACCCTGGATGGCAGAGACAGTTTCTCCCAAACAAGTATTCTGGTGTGCCCGGCAGCGACGCTCACTCTCTCGTTAGTTTAGCTGTTCAACAGGCCCACGTGTCATGATGCATTTTCAGTGGTCATATCTGCCAAATTTTTCTCCAAAGAACCATATCTGGGGGGGGGGGGACTCCGACAGCCCCAATTTGTCACTCTCCAGGAGATCAGAGCAAACCAGCAGGTTGGCACCTCCCACCCACAGTAACAGTCATTTCCCACAACCAACCAGATATCCCCATCGCTGACAGCAGGGACAAGTTGGCGCAGGCTGCCTCAAACAGGCTGACAACATGACCACAATGTGCTGGCCCTCTCCCCCATAAGGTGCCTTTATTGCCTACACTGATTGGTTTCAAATCTAATAGTCTGGATAAAAATGCTAACATGGAAGCATTTTGTAAGCATTTTGCGTCTTTGAGAACATAAGCAGAAATCGGAGGACTTCCATTCATTTTTGCTGGAGAAACCCTGCACACTGCTGCAGTCAGACTGGCAGTTGTGTCCCTCTTCCCTTCTACGAGGGAGAACACTGTGACCCATTGAAAAGGCAAACTGCTGGAAGGTGCTGAGCATTCCTAGTGCTTTGCCTGTCATTGACAAGCGGTGTCAGCGCTTCCTCCTCTGCAGGAGACCAAAATGCCAGGTACAAACCGGGCCTGGAAGCAGGCACTTGGGAATGAATTCCACAGAGGTCGCAGCACCGCACTGCGCCTGGCTCGAGACGCCCAACACAGGCAGGCTGGATGCAAATCCAGCAAAGGCTGGTCTTACTGGGGCTCCTTCAGTCCAGGGAAGATGCTCTCTCGCATAACAGGCTGCCCCATCTTAGCAAACAAGTTACTACTCCACAAGCACTTTCATTGTGTTTGTCAGCTCAGACGCACTCACTTATATCCCCTTTGAGACTCACAGACTGATACAAGACTTGGAAGAATTCATGTACATTTTTCACAGAGGTGCACACTTTTTTTCAGCCAATCAAGAATGAATCAAGGGTTCACACTTTCCCTCCCTGTGCTGCACATGGATTCACTTTTGTCTCCTGTTTTGCGCAAGGCACCACTCGCTGCTGCTTCTGCAAGCTAGGTTTCGAATCCACAAGCTAAGGTTCAAATCTGCTGTTCAAGCCAGCATTTCAAACCACAATTTGAAGTGACCCAAAGCAAGACAGAACTGCAAGCCCGATTCCAATGCTGTTTCACGGCAAACCATCATTTGCGCAAGTGAGTTTTGTGAAAAGGCAGGAGAACAGCTCCTTGCCGACCCTCCAGGCTATGAAATCGAGGATGTTCTTAATTGAGAGCAAGTCTACTTTAGGGCTGGTTACAAAATGAGGTCATCCCCCACCTCCAATGAATGCAAGTTAGCATGAGGAGTCCTTTTCAGTACAGAAGTCCGATTCTTTTGCTCAGAACAAAAGGCAGAAATCCATTTCGCTCTCCCCTCTCCACCCCTCGGCCCCCAGAGGAAAACGCTGTTTAAATTGGCCTCAGAACAGGCAACTCAAGCAGCCAGCCCAGAAAGGAGATCCTCCTGACCACGTATTGTCATTGCCTCCTGCCGCTTCTTATGCATCGTTTCAAAAGCAGAGCACGCAGTTCCAAGGTCAAGGTCTTCACTTCAGGGTCGTGGGATCGCTCTAGGAGATGCTCAGCACAGCAGTGCCAGCTGGAATGGTTTTAAAGGAGTGGGGGGATGAGACCTTCAGCACTTTCCTATCACTCAGGTTTCATAAGAGAGAGAGAACATGGCACAACCTCAAAGAGTTAAGACTCATCACTGGCAAGTTCATTTCCAGTCTGCTTGAAGCCAGAATGCAGTTTCCATCCCTCCTACCCAGAGTGACTTTAAGGCTCCTGGAGCTTCCAGCCTTCCCCCTGCACAATCAGGCATGTGAGATGCAATACCAGAGTACAGGATAAAGGAAAGTGCACACATACACACCCCTCAACTTATCTTTCCAAATACTGTTACGTCAGAGTGGAACAGCATAGAAAGCAAACAATGGACATGGAAACTCAAGCTTCTAGTCCTCGTGGATGCAAAGATAAGCTCAGCAATGTGCAAGCAACTCCTGAACACTGCTCAGGAGGCCAAAGAGGATGGAAAGGTTTGGAGTCTAGTGCTTCACAGAAAATTGCTACAAGATCAGGAGTGCTTGGCTCTTACAGGTTGCAGAAACCTGTAAGATAAAAGTTTTATCTTTACATGTGGCAATTTTCCACCAGTCCAGGAGTGGACTCCCGTGAAGGAGAACAGAGCAGGGGTGAAGTGCCAAATGAACTTTTATTATAATTTCAGGAGAGACCCGAGAGTCAGGAGAGGCCAGAGTCAATGGCTGCCAAGGTAAAAAAAAACCTGAACAAGTCTCCCGCAAAGACGCTTTTAGTTCAGAGTCTTCACATCAGCCCCCCACTCTGCTATGGACAGCAGTCTTGTTGACCCTCTCCCTCCCCTTCTAGTCATTTCCCTTCCTTTTCAGGCACCTTGTGAGCCTGTAAAGTAACTGGGTTAGCAGCGTTAAGCTTGCCCCCATGAGTTTTGAAAAAGGGTGGGGAGAAGACCAGGAACGTCAATGCTGGTCAATGCTGTTCAAAGCCGTAGCACTTCAAAGCAAAAAGAGCATTTTTTAACTGTTAGAGGGAGGAGTCTGTTTGCCACAGGAATCTGAAAGCTTCCGAGGTGCACAGAGGCAGAATGGAAAGAAGGCAAAAAGCCTGTTTTGTAGACAACGAGGGTCACGAGGAATAGAGACTCTGCTGAGGAGCGGCTGCCAAGCTAGGTTAAGAGCGCTTGAAATTCTCAAGAGGGAAAGTTATTCCTGCTCTAGAAAAGAAATAGAAAAAGAGCAGAGGACTCTGGGATGCCGATGTGGCGTCACTGAACACGGCCCTTACCTGCAAGGAAGGGAGGCCTACTGAGCAGACAAGGGCAGCCCCAAGGCCAGGACACAGAAAGCAGCCATCACTCACTGGCTACGGTGCTCCAACGTTTTACACAGAGGACATTCCTCTTCCCGCCCTGGAGATGCCAAAGACTGGAGCTGGCACTTTCAGCCTGCACAGTATTCTCTACTGGGCAAGGCAGAAATATGGTGCCACTTCCTGAATAACCCGTGACAAGGCTGCTTCGGAGCTGTCAGACCCAGCAACCTGCATCCAACAGCACCAACTGTCTCCAGGGAGCCCAGAAACAGAACACGGAAGGCAAGAGACCTGGCCTGCTGGTACCTGGTATGCAGGGGTACACTGCTCCTGAACATGGAGGTTCAATTTATTATTATGAGTATTTATATACCATTTCTCAACAAAAGTAGCTCATAAAACAGTTTGCCGAGCTGAACAAATGGTTCCCTGTCCCTAAAATGTTCACAATCTTAGTTTTAAGAGCCACCTCAGCAACAGACACTGGAAAAGACACCATGCTGGGGGAAAGAGGAACACCTGCTCTCCCTCTGCTAACCCTAAGAGGAAACCACTGCTTTCTAGGCTGACAGCTCTTGAGAGATGCATCCACCATGAGCCTCTCCTGTCTTTCTATCTACAAGATCACCAACGCGAGTGGAGCGTTTGCTTGTTAAGAAGGTTTGGCCATTTTATGCCCAGGGGGGCACTTTTCCAAACAAGTTTCCGTGCCCCAGTTACCCATGGGTGTGCATGATGCTCCAAATTACAGCAATCAAGGAGTCACTCGCAAATTAGAAATACTGCAGGGAGATTTTGATTTTACGTTTGTGGATATAGGACACAAAATAGCTCTTAATGCTTTTTCTTCTCCCTAACTGTCGTCCTCCATGATCCAAAACTAGAGGCGTCAGAGGGCGAGCACAAACAACAGGAATTAATCTTCATTTGGAAACATCTTTTTTGCTCACAGTGAGGTGGCTGGTTAACCCCAGATAGATTCTGCGGTAATTACAAGCAAATCAAGAAAGTTGAATTGTGTTTGACAACAAGAGTCAGAATGTTTCACAACAGAGGCTCTGCATGTGGTGATACACAAAAAACAGACATGCCTGCCATTGTGTTTTGTGGGGTATTTTTACACTCCACCTGCACATTCATAGTACAGTCTTATTTATTTCAGTGGAGCTTCTTCCCGGGTCTAAAACTCAGAGCCATCCTCCCCATTTCTTGGCAGCCACCATTTTAGGCCACCTATTTGCCTGTTTGGAGGGAAGGCAACCAGGAGCTGTTGAGGCTGCCATCCAAAATACCCTTACACAGGAGCAAGCCCCACTTCATTCAGTGGGGTTTACTTTTGCGTATGCACAGGCAGCGGGATGGGGTAGAAGCACTGGCTGGAGACATGAAACTTGGCAAGGGCAGAAATTTACCTGCAGGGGGAAATCCTGGTTCAGGCCTGATCCCCCAGACGCCCCTTGGCTCAGAGAAAGGAAACAGAGGCCGTTCGTTTTTTTCTTTGAGGATGTCATGCACCAGGCCTTGGACAACAACGTTCTCGAAGGACAAAAGGCCACCCTGAGTTTTCAGGGTGGGGAGGACACACTAGTGCTCCTGGAGCAAGCTAGCTAGCTCGCTCTCTCCCCCTCTCCCACAGCACCCACGGAAAAGTGGGGGTGGCAAACTCGTCAAGAGCTGTGGCATACCAGGAAGGGAGCTCAACCCTTTCCCTTCACACTGCTCTCGGCACCAATGGCAGCTTCCCTCCCCAAGCCGACAGCTTTCAAACTTTGGCATCTCCTTGGAGGGGACTCTGAAACCCTGCAGAGCCACTGAAAGTCAGGATAGGCATTTACCGGCCGAGACGGACCAACAGTAGTCCTAGAGTGAGGCCTGTGTCCATTCCCATTTTACACTGGCATTGAGCTAGCCACAGTTTTTAGCTAGGGGGAAATTCCCAGACAGCATCAGCAACTTTCAAAAAGCTCTGCAAACATTCCCCTCTGCAAACGGTTCTGTCCTTGGAATATATAGAACCTAATGTGTTCTAGAGAGAAAGAGAGAAAAGGGTATAGTAACCTAGAAACCTGGAGCATTTTAAAAAAGTAGAAAAAATTCTGGTTTCCTCATCAATTAGATGGCCTCGGCATGTTCTCTGCTTCAAACAACCAAAGCAGTCTGCCCGCAGAGAGGAAGCCAGAATGCCGTGCTCCAAATAAACGAGGAAGAACTGAACAGTTTATCGCAATGGCATTTTGCAGGAGCCAGAATCGGTTTTGCAGCCAGTAAGGCTAGCTGGCTGGCTGGCAGGGAGGAAGGAAGGAAGGAACTAGCAGCAGCAACATGTAGGCCCACACAGGGCTGAGTGCAGGCTGCAGGCCCTGAGAAGAGCAGGGACAGCACAAGACTCGGTTTCTGGAGAATCTCAGTGTTAATGTAATTTCTAAAAGTCACATTGCGCTCATCATGGTGACAAAGTAAGGCTGATTTCAAGGTGTTCACTGTTTTCAATCCTCATTGAACTTGCAGAAGCCAGAAAAGCTATTGAAGATTCCTAGAAGTCCCAGGGAACCCAGAATCCTGCATAGCCTCTCCTAGCAGATTATGGAAAGCCAAAAAAAAAAAAATCATCACAATGTTAAAGCAATAGGAAAGCCAAGCACAATGGATGCCACACCAAGACAGACCACTGGCCCATCTAGCTTTGTGGACTCTGACTGGCCGCTTCTCTCCAGGGCTCCCAGATCTTCCCAGTATTGCCTGGGGACACCTGGAGCCTCCTGCAAGCAAAGCAGGTACCGTATCACTGTGCTGACTCTTCCTCTAAGTTTGGGGCCAAGAACGCTGCTGCGAAGGCCAGTGGCTATGCTCAGCTTGATGTTCAGCACAGGCGGGATTCTGGTTCACTGTAGCTCTAAAAGGACAAGAAATAGCACACCTGGGAACGCACGAGTCAGGCCACAGCAACGGCACTGTGATGAGGCACACAGTATGCAAAAGATGGTTGTCTCAGGGTGGCTGCTGCCGAGGCCTGAAAACCAGCAACAAAGGTGGTCCATTTCATCCTAGGGGAAAACTGCCCACATATAGCCGGCAGCCCAACTGCACAGATCTGGGCCTCCCCACTCCAAAAAGAACTGCTCTGCAGAGAAACATGGGAGATGCCACAAATAATGGGGGGGGTGTTACCTCACATCAGTTCCTAGAATCATGACAGAGGAAGTCAGCACTCCTCCAGTTGGCCTGACGTTCTCACAAAGCCCCCACAGATGTACGATTCCCTCAGGCCCTGGGGATCCCCAAAAGCGAACATGTGGTGGCCCAGCGAAGTTGGCCAACATCAGCCAGTTTGGCCCGCTGCAGCAGTTTGTCTTCCCCTCCCCCGTTCAAAAGTTGAAGCGGCTCCTATCAGCGTTCATCCACCAGGATAAAAATGATGTTAATGCTGTAAACATAAGTGTCCTTGTAAGTTTGTTTTCCAAATATTGAGTCTTATCAAAAAGAAACAGTAATTATTGTCGGGGGGCGGGGGAACTGCCAAGAGAAAGGCTCAGCCATGGAGTCCTCACTCTCATTTTAGTATTAACCGTGGTTTCCTTCCAGGCTCCGTGTCGGTGACCTGAGTGGGCCCACACCCACCCGGACAGCAGATTGAGGGGTTGTGCTGGGCCACCTATGCGCCAGCCCACGGACTTCGCATTAGGCAGTCACGCAGGGTTCCATTCTGCCCCTGGTGCTACTCAACAGCTATGTGAAGCCTCTGGAGACCAGGGAGGGGTGGGCGGGCAACAGATTGCTTGAGGATTTGGGGCAAGGGGCAAAATAGGTGGTGGGGCAAAACAGCCTTTCAGTTTCTTGTTTGGGATGTACCCCACATATAGTCTGCAAATACCAGCAAGATTGACTCCTCAACTAAAAAGGGGGGGCACAGAAGCCGCTGCTGCACCTCCTCCAAGCCCAGCCGACCCACCCGGCATTTTACCGATCTACACATGGGGCACAGTGACGATCTTCCCCTGATGTGAAAATAAGCGAAACAAAACGCAGAGGGGGGCCAAGAGGAAGAGAGGAAAGGAAAGCTAGCATGCAACAATGCTTGTATCACAAAATCCTTCCCTGCCCCGCCCTCCCAAGCAAACAGAAGGTCCTTGGCTCTGTCAATTCCAAAACATTAAAGCACAGAGCCCAAAGTCCTATTGCTGCACTTAGGAGGACTGCTTGAAATCAATGAGACGTCACTTTGACCCCAGGCGAAGGCCTCTTCCTTTTCTGAAGGCTGCTCTGTGCCGCTTGGTTTTCTACCTGCCATGTTATCTTTTGCCTTGCTTATTATCTAGATCAGTGGTTCCCAAACTGGTGGGTCACAACACACCAGCCAGGGAAGCACTTCTCCCTTCTTCTTTAAGGGTCGGGAGAAGGCAGCAACGCGATCCCCAGGACTGCACTGCTGCCAGGGATGGGAGGGGGTGTTTGCCTGCAGCACTGTGGGGCTGGGGTGTCGGGGACCCCGCTGCAGTGCTCCCCATGCCTCCAAACGTGTGAAAAGAGCAAAAAAAAAGGGCACTTCCAGTTTCACAAAGAAAACAAAAAATCGTATTTTAAACCAGTCAGAAGAAAATTCTAACTAAAACTTAAAATCTGTTTACATTTTAACCATTAATTTTTATCCACCCTGGCCAAGTAGGACTGGAACTCAAGAACCACCGATAGGGGGAGAGAAGGGGAAAGAGAAAGCGGCAGAGGACTCGGAGGAAGCTCATGGGAAAGATTCCGCGGGCCTGAAAACAGGCCAGTATTGCCCGGAGGAGCCCCCCTAGTCAGCAGGAAAAGGAGTTTATGGAGAACTGAGAGGCAGCCCATTGCTGGCAGGTTCAATATCTGCACATACATCCCCCAGCAGCATCACACTCAGAGACACATTTCCCATTCTGCCAAATCTCGGTGCTGCATCCAGGCTCTCCGGCCCAGGGACTCCTTGCTCCTCCCAGCCTCCAGTAAGGACCGGGTTAGGTTTCCGTCACCCACAGCATGGAGAGGCAGCAAGGCGGGGGCGCAAAACCACAGCCCTCGGGCTCCAGATATACTTTCTATTCCTGGTATGCACCAATGCAAAAAATAAACCGGGGAAGGCAGGTAGCCGGGGTTCAATTTCAAACTCGGTAATGCTGTCAGCTTGAAAAAGGAGGAGGAGAAGGGGAGGAAACGGGCAGCAGAGACTCTAGAGAAAGATCAGGGCGGGTTTTTATTTACTGTGCCTTTTAAAAGTCACTCTCAGGCCGTCTCTACACCAGCAATGAGGAAGCAGGGATGAGTGAGTCAGACTGAGCATGTCCAGCAAAGAACAGGAACTGCCTTTCAGATTGAGAGAGGCATTTTATTTCGGAGATTGCCCCGCCAAGAGCTATGATGAGCCAGTCTTGAGTTAGCCACCTCTGAACCTACCAGCAACGTGTTCTCACGGCTGGGCACCCTGGATAAAGGAAGAACGACCTCTCTAGCAATATGGTCGAATGCAGGCCGTGGGTTCAAGGGGGCCGACTGCCAGGCAAGTGTGTTTAGGACTGCAGCCTTACCGCTAGCACCTCACCTAGAGTGCCTTGGAAGGTTCCATTGCTATCTCAGCCTACAGCTACATAGATAGACCTCTCCTCCTCCATCAAGGTGGGGGAGGGGGCTGCAGCTCATAATGAGGCATTTGCTTGGCAGGCGGAAGGCCCCAGGTGATGTGCCTGACAGGTCAGAGCAGGGAAAGGAAATCCTGAAAGCCGCAGCCACTCAGCAGAGCCAGGATGGAGCTAGATGGCGGCCTCATCAGTTTCTCATGCGACAAGCCCCTTTGAAAGATGGACCAAGGAAGGATAGAGGTGGTGGTATCGCCTCCACGAGCCATACAGCCTACAACCACCTGGACCACAACCCATGGCTTCAACTAAGGACAAATGTGCAAAATCACGGGGTGACCACTTCAAAGACCCAGAAGGCCCCTTGGTCATTTGCAAAAAAGGAAAACTGCCCAGCCAATTCCCCCCCCACACACACACACACCGTTTTCCCAAAAGAGACCATCTGGCATGCAGGGGGTGATCCACAGCCTGGACCGGCCCATTCATGAGGCCAACTGAGGCAGTTGCCTCTGGACTGGAAACGAAGAAGAGAGCAAAGTGGAAAAGGAACTATAAAAGAGATGAGAGTTGTAGTGCCTCTCAGCCGTACCTAGAGTTACTGTCACAGACTGAAACTGAAACTGCTAGTTGTGCAAATAAAAGCAGGGGCTCTACCACAGAGATACAGTCCTTTCCAGTGGAGTTCTTATATTCCTCAAAGCAGCAAACTTCTATCCCACTTAAAAAGCAGCTTTAATTTGCCCAGCGTGACGGGTAGATGGTTTCCACCTACATTTTATTCACCCTGCTGATTTTTCCATCAACCCTTTAAATTTTATGGCTGCCTCCAATTCCCATTTCTATTGTTTTTAATCATGCTGTAGTCAATTAATATTTGCATCACACCAAGAGACACAATACTGAAGGGTGGGGTAGAACTCAAATAGCAACACAGCGGCTTGCGCACTATCCAAATGGCCATTGGGCAGACAACCCGGCACAGCACCCACACATTCATCCAAGACACTACTGCTGCAAAATCAGTCCGCTCGGATGCTGGAGGGTGCTCCTAATAGGGAAGCGGCAGGGACCACCTCAATGGTAGCCGGCTACTTTCTGAAACAACTACTTGCCATTTAAGAACTGCCACTGACTGACCTCAGGACTTTTGACATTTGTCTTGCCAATTCCGGAATCCACAAGCCTGTTTGGATATTTAGGACTTGTTTTCCAATAGCGCCTACAGTTAGAGGAGATGCACATTTGCTGCCATAGAAGCCTCAAAGTTTCTCACACCTTCGCGATAGTAACACATGTTGTTCCATCAGACACTGAGCTTGTGAGGGAGGGTGCCTCTAGAGAACTCGGTTCCCGCTTTCTGGAAGACACTGACAAAAGTCAGTCAGAGCCAGATGATCCACGGAATCCCTTTTCTGAACAGCAACAAGCCAGATGTTATGAGCAGGGAACAAGAGCCACAG
The DNA here is from genome assembly GCA_029204185.1 of Lerista edwardsae. Taxonomy (NCBI): domain Eukaryota; kingdom Metazoa; phylum Chordata; class Lepidosauria; order Squamata; family Scincidae; genus Lerista; species Lerista edwardsae. The sequence continues at coordinate 3,472,249 of JAJKFI010000091.1, forward strand.
ACCTCTCTGTTGGTCTGACCCCAAAATCTGGTATTCAGAAATGGCACCTCATTGTACAGTGTTAGCCTATTCCTAACTAGCCACTACATACCTGAGTGCTCAGGGCCCTATTAGGGAACATCAAGGGCAACCCTGCTGAACTGAACGAGAGGGTCACATAGTCCAACTTCCCCACAATAGCCAAAAAGAAGCCTCCAGAAGGCCTGCAAAGCCTGTCGTCATACCTAACATTTGCTCCTCATATGAGTTGCATATTGAGATGAATGTTATCTCTGAACATAGAGGCTCGGTGTTCCAATCCTGCTGAGCAGCCCCACCTCCTCCACTAATTTCTCTTGCAACCTTTTAAAGCTGTCCTGCAGCAGTGAATTCCACCAATGCTGCATTCTGTGAGGACACAGATTTTTGGTTTATCCCAATACTAATTAATTTCATTCTAGCACAATGCAGGGGAAAAAACACTTCTGTTTGCCTTCAGTTGCCTGGGTCAACCCAGGAGGCTGGCAAGACTCAAACACACAGCAATGCTCAAACAGAAACTGTAGGACTACACCCTGCCCCAGATGCCCCTTCAATAAGCACCTTCTACTTCTGGTTTCATGCACAGTGCTAAGTCAGCTTGCAGGCGGGGAGGGAGGGAGGGAGGGAAGAGAGATGTCTCGCTTAGCCACAGCCTTTACCTCTTCCAAAAGGATTTACCCTTATGGGCAAGTACAGTACCAAGCAGTCTAAAAATAAACAAGCGCTACATTTATACTGTATGCTTAGGTTTTTACTGCTGGGTGACTGAGACCATAATATCCCTACTGGAAATGCATACCAAAGTAGGAACACGACATGCCGGAGACAGACTGCTCGCTTAGAACGAAGCCTGCAGGCTAGAGCTGCAGAACAGCCGAGGCTGCTATACAAAGAGAACTATGGTAAACCTGAAATTTGCAGCAGTGTTTGCCACCTACTATGCGTTTAATAAAAAGAGATACTCATCTTCATGAACAATAATTAAAATTAAACAGAAAACCACCAATGCCTCATTTAGAGGTGGGAGTTGATTGACATTTCCTTTGCCCACTTAGTTTCTCATTTGTGTGCAATTTGAAGCAGCATTTCCCACAATGCCAAATGTTTGTGTGTGCGTGTGCACGCACACACACAGAAACGAGAGGGCATAGTAGGGACACCAAAATGACATGGTCTTTAATAAAAGCAGGCAGGGCTTAGGAGGCATAGCAAGTCCTCTCATTCCCGCAGATAAGAACATAAGAACATAAGAAGAGCCCTGCTGGATCAGGCCAAAGGCCCATCTAGTCCAGCTTCCTGTATCTCACAGCGGCCCACCAGGTGCCCCAGGAAGGCATGAGACTACAAGATGCTTGCATCCTGTTGCCACTCCCTTGCACCTGGTACCAGTAGCCCATCACCTATATAAGGAGGTTGCACAATCCATCATTGCCTATAGCCCACGATGGCACAGCACCCACACATTCATCCAAGACACTACTGCTGCAAAATCAGATGGACAAGTTCAGAAGGTAGCCCCACACGACAGGCACATTTTTCAAGAACAAATCCAGGATTTGGATGGCCTGGAGACTTCAGGATGGCTATTCCCATAAAATATTACGCAGATGTGCCTGCTCTACCCCAAAGTCTAAACGCTGTTCAGAACTGCTCACTGGAACAGTGATTTTTACCTGCCTTCCAGCTACCTTTAACAAAATTCATGTTTTGCTTTGAGGCATGACAAAACGCTTTGTGATTCCTGCATCTCTGTCAGAGCAGCTGTGCGCTCCTGCACACTGCAGAGCTCTAAAGGCCACACTAATCAGAAGTCTGGGCATGTTCCTGAAACTAAGCTAAACTCTTCCACATTTCACCGAGGTGCATGCAACAATCTGAAACACAGAAAGCATCAATATGCACTCTGCAGTGCTGCTATAGAGTGGGGACTGTGGCTCAGTGGGTGAGAACCTGTTCTGAATGCGCAAAGTCCTGGGTTCAGTCTTTGGCAACATCTCCAGGTTGGGCTGGGACAACACCTGCAGGAAGAAACCCTGGAGAGCTGCTGCCTGTCTGTGCAGACAATACTGAGCTACACAGGCCAATGGTCAGGCAACAGCTTTGTGTGTTCACAGCACACAAGCCCACATGGGCCAAGAACACAATGCATAACTGCACCCACAGCTCAAGTTTCCACCTGACGCATGGTTCTGCCTGCTTTCTACAGGAGAAGCGCCTTATGTTATGACATAAACTGAATACTGAGAGTTTGGGTTATTAAGGGTTCCCCTCCCCCAAGTCTAATTTCCAGACTGTTCTTGTAATCAGGGATGCTAAGGCCATGCGTGGACCAACTGTCAGATCTCTAGACGGCGTAGGAGTAGCTGGCCGATTTGGAGTACACTGTGTCTTCCTGCTTTTTGGTGGGGGGAGGAGAAAGATATGCAAAATGTTCAGTTTCAAGTCACACAAGCAAAGATATGTGGGCCAAGTTTCAGCTAAGTTGTACAAAAGTATTCTAACCAGTTTGCTACTCCTGTGATCAAGTCCCACCAAAGTATCTTCATCTACGCAATATCACAACTAGTGTGGAATAGTTAAATCTGAAGATAATTATCCTAAGCCTCAACTCTGTCTTGGTTGTATTGGGTGGTTGGCCATCCACGAGCTGGTTGGGTTCCTTCCTGCCTCCCTCCCCATCTATGAGACAGAAACACTGAGAAATCTAACCCCAGAGGGCTGGGTCATAATGGTTCAGTAAGAGAGAACATTCTTCAGAAATTTCCAAGTTTAGTTTATAATGTAGATAGGAGCCCCAAGCTATCTTAATTAGGAGCTTAATTACTTCCCCATTATATTGGTCTTACAGTCAGGACAATGACTGAGGGTGAGCAATAATTCATCCTGGGCAAGCAGAAGGAGAGATTCACCACTCAGACTGTCCCTGTAATTACATAGGAGCGAGCTAGTACAGGCCTGTACCAATCCACAAGCAAGATTTTAATGCTTCGTTCACACCACCCCAGGTCCTCACTTGGTTTACAGCAGACACACACATACCCCAACACTGACACCTTGTGAAACAGAGAAGCCCCAACACCAGCTGAATGCCCTAAGAAGTGCCTGGCATGGCACCTTCCCACCATCTTTCAGGCCCATGATGACAGCTGCCATCACACCACAATGCAACAATCGCTGCAGAACTGCCCCACCTTTATGACTCACTGAGGCAGCCCATCCTCAACTCCTCTGCCAACATCTCTTCAGTGAATCTCACAGATTACATGGCGAAGGCCTTTCCAACAGCAACACACTGTCATTGAGTGCAGCCAAACCACAGCACTCCCCCACTCCAAGCTAATGCCTCTCCTGTAGTCATTGCCAAATTTTTCCCCTTTGCAAAGCAACCCTCCAACAATCCACAGCCCTTGTCCACCACTATATTCCTAGACTCGTGGCATCTTGAACCTCCTCATAGCCCCCAGACTTCTTTCCCAACACACTTCCACCTACTCTCTTCCCTCCATAACCTAAAACCTCTTTTCCTAGGCCTCTCTCCTGCCCCCCATAATCTCCAGACATCATCTGTTCCTATCATACTCACTCACTCCTCCTAACCCTCATCTGCTCTAATCATTCACTCCCCCATAACCCCCATCTGATCGTTCCCTGTCCTGCAATAGGAGGAAAGACCAACATCATTGGGGGCACCCAACACTGTATTGTCTGCATGAACTGAAAGTGCTTCTCCAGGGTTTCCACTCTTTTCTGGTCCTATTTGGAGACACACAGTCAGGGATTAAACCCTTTGCATCGAAGATACATGGTCTCCCGCTGACCTGTGGTTCCACCCCCAATGGACACGTGAACACAGGAAGATGACTTGGGCAAAGTCAGATCCTCATCTACAACTTGTTGACAATCCAGAGTCTCAGGCAGAATGGGGTCTTCCCCAACCTGTTGGCAATGCCACCAGGAACTTAATCTGGAAACTCTTTGCATGCAAAGTATGGATTCTGCCACTCAGCAAAGCTGCCGTATCCTGATCCCACAGTCCTCCTAGCTGATTATTCCCAGCACTGACTGCAGCAGCCTGAGTGCTTTCAGGCAAGGCTGCCTTTCCTTTCCGGCTCTACCTGGAGAGGCTGCCAGGGTCTGAATCTCAGACCCACAGCATGCAAAGCTGAGGCTCTACCATCGAGCCCCACAGACCACGCTGCCTGCGACCAAATCAGGTCCTTCAGCCATGCTGCTCAGCATCTCCATCACTGACTGGCAGCAGCTTTCAGGGCACCTGACAGGCTGCTGCCAGGACCCCCTGCAGACAGAGGGGGCTCGACCCACAGCCCCCATTCCCCTACGGGACAGCCCTCCTACCCACCGGCCCACCCAGGTGTACCCCTTGACTGACACGCACCCCAGCCACCCAGGCAGGAGGGAGGAGCTTCGCAGGTGCATGGCCCCGCCCCCCGCGACAGGCCCCGCCCCGCCTTCTCCCCGAGGCGCCCGGGCAGCCCGACAGGAAGCGCGCGCGCGCTCTGCCCCCTTCTCACCATGTTGGCTCCGCGGGGCTGGGCTCTGGGGGGGGACAGCGGCGGCGGGGTCGGCGGCGGCGGCGGCTCCTCTTCGTCCCTCCGTCCGGCCTGTCCGAGCTCTGAGCCAGGCCGCAGCCCTCCTCCTCCTCCGCTACCTCCTTCTTTTTTTTGCCTCCACTTCCGCCGTTGCCTAGGAGTTCCACATCCGGGTCAGCGGCGAGGAGGAAGGGAGGGGGAAGAGGCCACGCCCCCTCCCCCGCCTGGCCGCCGGCGCGCCTCAGCCAATCGGAGCGCGGCTCCCCGGCCATAGCCAAGTATGGAGCGGTAGGCGCGCGCATGCTGTGGCGGGAGGGAGAGGAGCGGGAGAAACCACTTGGGCAGGAGCGGGGGAGGGATGGACGAGCCTTCGAGAAACCAATACCAAACGTGGTAAGAGCACAAAAAGGCCAGGTCTCTGCCGCAAGTAGTTCGCAATATGTGAGAGACACACCAGCAAACAGCCACTAGAAGAGAGATTGGGCTGGGACGAAAGCAAGACAGTTGTTGCTTCCCTGGCTGCGGGATACGAGGGAGCCACTCTTTCCGAGGCGCAGCGTGGTTCACAGAGGTCTTGGCGGCACCAAGGAATCTGCAATCTGAAAAAGAAACATCAGCCAACCGTGCTGGAAGGGATGCTCAGCCCACAGGCTAGCTAGCCACTGCCTTCATTTAGCAGGAGTTTCTGTGCGTAGTGCTGAACAAGGCGTAAAAGGGCCAGGTCTCTGCCCCAAGGAATCTGCAATCTGAAAAAGAGAAAAACGCGAGATAACGGCACACAGCCACAGGGAGGGATCGCTGTACATGCATGCAGGCACGCACAATGTCAGGGTTACTGACTCTCACTGAAGGTTTTCCAGGAAATGGTTTTCCAGCCTGTTGCAATATTGGAAACTCCCAGGTTTGCTTTCAGGAGTCGCCTGGAGAACGGTTCTGGTTCCAGGAGGCTCCAAGCAAATCCTGGAGCGTTGGCAACCCTACGCAGTTTCCAGCCCTGTCTGCAGATGCTGCCAGAGACCTTCCTGGTGCAAAGCCGACCGACCTTCCTGGTTGACAGTCGAGCTGCAGTCCCCTGGCTCCAACCCTGTACATGTACCTAAGAGCTGGCATCATGGTTAAATGAGTGAGCTGCCACGCAAGACTTCCTTGGTTGAATTCACACTTCTGTCGTACACTCAGTAGGTGGCCTCCTTAACCAAGCCTCAGTCTTCCCCATCTGCAATAGGGAGATAATGACACCCACCCTGCAGGGTTACTGTGAACATAAAATCAAGACACGCTGAACCCAGACATTTATTACGCTGCAATAATGCTGTTTCGATCTCTTGCTTGTCAATAGCCCTGCCTGGGGCTGGTGCAAAAAGGTGGGGAAAAGCTTCAGTCTGTCAACCTGTCAGCTGAATGTGTCATCATATCGCACCTATATTGCCATCCTCCTTTGAAGGGTTTAACAGGGACCCAAGGCAGATGCAAATCAACTCGCCTGGCGGAACAGTTAGAAATTCTTGGCTGGTGGTAACTTGTTTATTTGATTTATTTGCAGATCCCTTTCAGGCCTGGGTGTGTGTTTTTAAGGAGTGGTCCCAGTCAATGGCAAAAGTGAGGTTGTACAGCCAGGTAGCAACTGCTTGTGTAACATTGGATGGCAGTAATTTGGCCAGAGGTGTTCTGAGAATCACTGCTGGCCACTGTACAAAAGACAACTATAAAACAGCCACATTTTGCAGTCTAAGTGCTTTTTAAACATTCCTTTGTGAAGCTGCTCTCAGTAGGGCATCCAGGAGATCAGAACAGTGTCTGGTCGGTAGGGCTGGGGGCATTCCCAAGCCATGCTTGAAGGCTCTCCCACTGTTGTTCCTCAAAAGCAAACAAATGAAATCTCAGCATTCAGAGGTAGACTGCCTCTCAGCCTGGAGGTTTTATTTATCGATTATGTTTAAAAACAGCTGTTGACAAGCAGGATTGTGTCTAATCCCCTTTTAAGCCACTTAAGCTACAAGTTAATTATCTGTTTTCTTTTTGTCTGGCCTGAATTCATTGCCAGTCTATTTCGCCATAATAGAATATTGTTTCATAGCTGTTTCTTTATCAGCCTAGGGAAGGGTGGGGGCTTGGCCACAGATGTGAGGTGAAAAATAGGTGTGATTAAATATGCTCCAAGCATGGGCAGGGCTGAAAGACTGAGAATACCCGCAAGAGTGATTTTTTTTTTTATGATTTACACCAGCTGACTCAGTTGTCAGCATTGCAGCCAGCCCCTGTAGCAGTATATTTAAAAGCAACCTGACATGCAATTCTGTTTGCTGCAGGCATGAGAGGTTTGGCTGGTAATGATATGGGAAAGGGCTTCTTCTGCGCTGGCACCCTGCATGTGGAACTCCCCACCACCGGAGACCAGATCAGCTCCCTCTCTGCGTGTTTTCCGGCTGTAGCTGAAGTCCCGCTTCTCCAGCATTCCGAGGACTGGCTTTTGTTCTGCTGCTTATGTTTGTTCTGCTGCATTCTTTGGCTTATGTTTGTTCTCTGCCCTCCAGTTGAGTTTCTTGTGCTGGGTTTTTTTTTATGTTAATTGAATTGAATTTGGTTTTTGTTATTATATTTTCAAATAAGCCACTGAATGAGCTGCCTTGGATTCCTCCCTCTGGGAAGGGAAAGGCAGGATACAATTTTTTTTTAAGAAACAAATAAAGCATGCCAACATCCCCAGATATTTATCTCCACATTGTGGAAAAACTTCAGCCAACTTAGCACAAGAGCAGACCAGGTTATTTTTTTCCCCCCAGTGAACTGGCAACTGTTAAAAACATCCAAGTGCACCTGACCAACTGAATCTGTTCTGGTTTTAAATTTAACTCTCTTCCCTTTTTCTTTTCTTGTTTTTCTTTTGCTGCATCAGCTTTTCCCAAGCCAAGAAGTGAGGTTAGCATCGTGGAAACTTTGCCACACTTTCAACAGGACTTGCCATTTAAAATAGTTTCCTGGACAAAAACAACAACTAGTTTCACATTGTTTGAGACAGATAGGACAGGGAACTCTGTTCATGTTGGAGCTCTGCAGGAACCACAGATCCCTGAGGGGGGACCACGACTGTTTTCGTTTTTCCACCTACGTCAAATCCAACACACAGATCCTGCAAGCTGGAGGATGCCTTTGATCTTTCAGTGATTTGTGTTATGGGATCTGGTTCACGGCTCTAAGCAGAAACGCTTAATTAGCGAAAGGCCTGTCAATGTGAGCATGTTCCCCCAGCTGTGCTCCACAGGGCCAGCTTGCCCCGTGTCCCACAATGTCTGCCTTCCATTGCTTTTCCTGGGAGAAATGTCTGAAAGCACTTTGGGAATTAGTTTATGCACTCCTTGCCACATTCTTACATTCTGGCTGTTTTAAGCATTCCTCACAGGTCACTGATATGCAACGGCACATGTGTACATTGATTAAAGCGCAGCGGCCCAACGGACCTTAATGCAATTGCCCTGTTCTTCTGCAGTGTTTTAGTTTTGCATTGTTTCATGATGATGATATTGCATGTTACATTAATGTACTGTATGCCACCAGCCATTGCAGGCAACATATAGCCAAAATAGCCCAATGCTCTGCTTCTGTTTATATGTTCTGTATGGCAATACTCTGCATAACACAAAAACTGATCTGATTCATCTGATTCACAACAAATCGGCAACCAGTGAATATTCCCATTTTACAGGTGAGGAACACTGAAAACAAGAGAGAGGCAGTTTGCAAAGAAGGTTGTTGGCTTGCAAGTGTCAAACACTTGTCAGAAACCCTCATGAATCTTCTGGAAATCGCCCAAAGACCCTCCAGGTGATCCCAACCCACCCTGGCTTAACTGCCCACGATTCAATTAATATCACTCTCTCATTCTTTTGTTCACATACCAGGAATACCAGGTTTCCATTTGCCTGGACATGAAACAAAATCCATTCGACTTTTGCTCTGAGTGCTTTTGGCTGATGAGCAAACCACAGGGTTGGGGTCCACATGTGTTCAAAAGCTGGACAATTTCTTGGTTCTCGTCTCATGTCTTTAGTTAATCATCCCCCTTTTTTGCTTTTAACAAACTCAGAGTTCAAGGAAAGGATGGATGTTTTCCTTTCTGGCCCAGCGACAAGGACGAAATAGGTCTCTGTTTGCTCTTAAGGGGTATAAAGCTGGCTAAAACAGCTGCTTTCGTTTGTCCCCTAAATATTTGCACAAAGTTCGTCAGCCAAAAATTGCTGGCTTGCTCTGCCTGCAAGAACATGGTTGGAAATGAGGACCAGCTGCCTGTATGCTCTTGAACGTTTATAGCCATACATGTTTGAAGAGGATGTTTTTAAACACAGAGCTGCGGTATGCCACATGAGGGGAAGTCTCAAGATATGGCACGTTTCAGGCAGGTAGGGAAGCAATCAGACAGGTGAAGCTGACTGTTGGTCAGATCTGTTGGTCCATTGAGGCTGGAATTTTATCTGTTCCCAAAAGCAATTGGAAATGTCAATTGGCACAAAAATGCAGAAACCAGGTTGTGATCTGGGGCTGCATTGTGGGATCACATCACCCCAGTTCTTTGGGAATTCATAGAGATGACCCAAAGTCAATCTCTTCTCATATGTGCCTTCCTGATTGCTCTGCTCAGAAGCACAATGGGCATCAGTCCCTCCCTTTCACTTCTCCAGGAGATCTGTCAAAAGTGGGCCTTTCTGTTTGACTTTTGGCAGAGGGGAATGGCTGGGGACATACTATCTGGTTTTTCAGTTGTAAACTTGGTCTTTGTTGATCCTGGGACCCTGTGCATGCAACATACATGCTTTAATATGTCTTTAAGAGCAAAGCCTAAAATACCTCAGGATTAGTAGACATGCATAGGATTGGACTCAGTTGCTGTAAAAAGTACTGGGGCAAGAGTGGTTAAAAAAAAATTGCAAATTTCAGCTGGGCAATTCTTAGAGTCTTCAGGGCTGGCAGAAAAGCAGCATATCACTAAAGATTTGGAGAGGGGAGCACATTTAGCCAAAGACCCGTCTCACCTCTTACGCTTTAAAATGCACTGGATTGCGTGCATAAAACATGTGCCCGGTGTACCTCATTAAAGTGAAAAGGAAACTCGGTGCACCCCAAGAAGAGAGACCCACAAAGAGATTAGCCTGGCAGTTTAGCATCTTTGCAAAAGCCACATCCATGTGTAGTCAATCAGTGGCGTGTTTGATCGCAGTGGCCAGTGACAGCACATCACATGTGCACTCCCGGTGTGTTTAAATTAAGCAAACACACTGATGTGCTTTCCACTCTTTGTACCAAAAAGCAGTGGCATCGCTACACGGGGGGCGGTGTGGTAAGTACTGCAGGCGCCACAATGTGGTGTATAAGTGACCCCGCCCACTCACTGTCAGAGCCATTCTGAGCAGCACCACACATTGCTGTTGATGCCCAGAATGACTCTGATGGCAAGCGCAAGGGGCTGCTTACATGGCGTATTGTGGCATCTTCAATACTTACGGCGCTTCTCCCCCTGTAGTTATGCCACAGCTGGAAAGTGCTTCTTTGTGGTGGGCCAGTATTTTTCAATGTGGCATGTAAGTCTCTCAGTGCAGATGTATTCTCCCTGACTTTTGCCAGGGCAAAATTAACCTCACTCCTTCCAGCAGAGGCTAGGAGACTAATCCAGAACAGTTAAAGAGTTGCAATGGGCAGCCTCCACTGTGCGTGGGGCTTAATGCCCTTGGGTTAAATATTTGGCATTAGGTTCCTTTTACAAAATTCACCTTCGTCTCTATTGCTTCTCCTCCTGCTCCGTGGATTGGAAAAGGACGAGGGGAAAGGAGTAGAAGAGGGCACGCAGGAGGCCACACAGGTGGGCCCGCCTCTCCTCTGCACGTCCTTTCCCACTCTGTCCCCTTTCCAATCAAGGGGGTGGGAGGAGCCGAAGTTGGCACATTATCTGATAAGGGTCCAACTGGCCCAGGAGGTCTTGGCTGGACCTGCTGGAGTTCGAAGCCAAGGAGTTTGCAGCTTGTTCCATGTCACACCGCAAGTCCAATTCACTTTCTACTTCCTCTTGCCCTCAAAATCCCCCCTGCTCTCCTTTCCCTCTTATTTATTTATCAGGTTCACATTATGGAAAGTGCTCGTAAACCTCATACAATGCGGTGGGAGGATTTGGAAAGAGCGTCATTGGATAATAAATGCCCATGATTGTATCTAATCGGATGGCTTTGATTGCCGGTGAGTATCTATGGCAACTGTGCGGAAAGAAGCCCTGACCTCTGTACATGCTGTGCTCCTCCACCAACTTTTCCCAGGAGGTGGGAAATGGATTCAGGGCTGTTAATGGAAAACATCTTCCAGGCCCCTTTTTGATTGCCTGGCGACTTGCAGATCACAAAGAAGCAGACAGAATTAGTAAAAAGAGACGGTGGACTTTGGGAACAATTATGCCAAAATACTTTCCATATCTTGCAAAGAGAAGTATTTACCCCAGCGATCTAGCACACAGGCAAGGGGGAGCAAGTCCGCATAATGCAACCCACATGAAAGAAAGGCTTGGCATGGCGCTAAGTGGGAAAGGCTCTCCTTGGGTAGCCAACTGACTGTGAGCTGAAGGAGTGTTCAGTGTGGCTTACTCCCAAGGAAGTAGGCTTGGCAGCCTTCATTTCTACACATGGTGATAGGGGCCGAGATTGTGCCAGTCTTTTGAAACTCTGAAACTCTTTCCACTTCGCACTCGATATATGATGGGCTGGTTGTAGTTACCCAGGAGGGAGGGCAAAGTACTCTGCACGTACTCAGAGACACTTTCTTGCACCTGAGCATTCTGACCTTCAGTCCTCAGTGCAACAGCATCATGGCTACACTGCTCACAGATTGTATTCTTGTGGGTTGTGTTAGGAAAGCCAAATGAGCATTATATATATCCACAATGGGGACAAATGCAGTTTAAGGTGCCAGCCAGTTTGTGCCAGCCAAACTTTACTGGCCTAACTGTGCCAGCTTAACTCCAGGTGAGGATTGTGCTATAAATAAATGATTTTTCCTTGTTTGCTTTTAGAGTGTGTGTGTGTGTGTGTAAACCCACAAACTATTGCTGCGCCCTCAGCACCGGCCTATCCATGAGGCCAAATGAGATGTATGTCTCAGGCAGCAGATTGATGGAGGTGCCTGCCTCCGCTGGCCCATTCTCCTCCAGCGCTCAGTTTTTCATTGTGCTTGGATTAGAGAAAGGGAGGTTGGAGCAAAACAGGAAATGTGGAGGGGCAGCAGGTAGTGGGTGTTTCTGCTCTCCTCCACACTTCCTCTTCCACTCCACGCCTCTTCCTTTCCCAGTCCAGGGACTGGGAGATGGAGAGGCTGGCAAACCACCAAGGCAAGGGATGGGGGCAGCCTTTGGCATGCTGGCTGACACATCAGTGTGAGAGATAGCTGTACACTGAGCCTTTGTTTTCCATCTTCTGCACCGCCTCAGGCACTTAGGAATTAACTGTTATTGGAAAGGCAGCTAAAAAATGCAGCAAAGAAAAGAAAGATACACCCCGCGGGTTTTTCTTTCTCTGTTTGAGGCATGCGTGCGCCAGCCTGGAGAGGAGGATGCCCGGGGATGGAGGTGAGTCACACGCCTACGGACGCCTTAACAGCCACCGCGCATTTCCCTTTCGGGCCTAGCGCGCAGAGGACCCAAGGTCAAGCCAGGTTGCTAAGGTTACCCTTGGTTACCCTTGGCAACAGGAGCCTAGAGGGCGGGGAGGGTCAGAGGAAAAAAGGGCGGAAGCGGAAAGGCTCTTTTTCCCTCTACCCTCGCCCCATAGACTCTCGCGAGCGTTGCCTCGCGCCGTGGGGTCCGCGGCAGACCTCGCGAGACTTGAGTATTAGAGGGCGGGCGGAAGGGGTGAGTGGCAGCTACGGAAAGCGCTGGCGAAGGAGGAGGTGGCGGCAAAGATGGCGTCGGAGGGAGAGCTGGGCAGGAAGTGGGACCGGTGCCTGGCGGATTCCGCCGTCAAGCTGGGTAAGGAGGGTAGGAGGGGAAGAAGGAAGTGGGGAGGGCTGTGGGGGAGGGGTCAGTGTGTGGGGCTGTGGGGGGACAGGGCCTGGGGGGGCCACGCCTAGGCTGGGGGCTCTGTGCATGCAGCAGCTGTGGCCAGAGCGGCTCAGGAGCAGATCCCGCTGCAGCAGCGCATTTCTCATTGCCGCTGCCAGCGCGCCCTTTGCTTTGCATATAATAAGAGCATCAAAAGAGCCCCACTGGGTCAGGTCAAAGGGGGCCCATCTGGCCCAGCTGCCTCCATCTCAGGAGTGGTCCACCAGATGCATCAGGGAGCACAGAAGCCAACAAGAGACCTGCATTCTGTGGCCACTTCCTTGCACCTGGCATTCTGAGATGGGTGACCTCTAAAACTCAGAGGTTGCATTCAGGCATCCTGGCTTGCAAGCTGTGATGGGCTCTTCCTCCACCAACCTGTCCAACTCCTTTTTAAAGGCGTCTAGGCCAGGTGCCATCACCGCATCCTGTGGCAAGGAGTTCCACGGATTAGTTACTTGCAGGCCCCTGCCTGCCCCAAAGAGTTTGCAATATGGAAATAGGCAGAAGGCAGGTGAGCAGGGAGCAAATGAATTTCTGTTGCTGGCAGAGGAGAGAGCAGGGGCTGTGATGAGCATTGTAGGTCTTGAGTAGGTTGATACAGGAAGGTGGCTCTTGAGAGGAGCCCTGTTGTCTGGCATCCTCTTTACAACCAAATGACCCAGGAAGCAATAATCATGGGAAGGCTCTGTGTTTATCTGTTGCAAGAGATGTAAGTCCCTGCCCTCAGGAGTTTACTGTCTGGCAGTGTATCCAAGGGTAGGGGTTGCCAACCCTCTGGGGCAGTCCTGGTGCTGCGCAAATGAGCATCAGTCTCTAGGTGACTACTGACAATAATCCTGGAGGTTTTAACAGGGTGTCCCTGGCTACATAACATTGCATCATGTTTGAAGCAGAAGATCTCTAGACATAGCTTTGGTCAACGCTGGCAACTCCACAGTGGCGGAGAGCAGAAAAGAAATGGAGATTGGGGAGCAGAGTGGAAGAATTTTCCAGTTGTTTCAGTCGGTGCTGGAATGCCTCGTTCCGTGTGCTCTGATTCTTTTCCAGCTGAAGAGCTCTGCTCGGACAGCCATCGGCTTCAACCTGCCATGAACTCCTCAGCGCTTGTGCGCCAAACTCTTTGAAATGAGCGTTGTGTAAGAATTCCCAGAACATTGCGCCCCAAGTTGGCTGCAGTTGTGAGGTTTTTGTCTACAGCCAACTCCCATCTTCCCGTACTGGGAAAATTGCTTTTAAGTTTCATGTTATGTTATAAAACTTGTTTATCCCTGGTTGGTGGTAAGAGAACATGACTCCATTTGAATTGCAAACGAGTTAATATCTGATTTGTGCTTGTTGTTGCAGCTCTATCTCTCGCATCTTTTGTGCAGGTATTAATTTGGTTGTAAAGGAACAGCGGTGACAGAATTGGGTTGAGGGAAAACTTGCTTTGTCAGTAGTTAAGAATATGTGATAAGAGCCATGCTGGACAAAGGGGAGCAGGTTCCATCTTAATCTACCATCTTGATCCTACCAACAGGCAACCAAGTGCCTCTACTAATTGCAAGAAGGGGCATGAAGCTATCAGCCGTCACCTGTTGTTTGTCCATCATATGGTATTTGGGGGTAAACTGCTCCTGACCACGGAGGGTCTGCTTACTTCAAAGCCGTTGTCAAAGAAATCCTCCATGAATTTCTCACCTTTTCCTAAGCCACCTACAAGAATTGTTGCTCTCTTTTCCAGAAAGTAGGTTTAGGAACATATTCCATATTGTTTGGATGACAGTATTAAAGTGCACACTGTGTGTGCATTTGGGGTGTGTTGAGAGGTGAGTGAGGCTCATGTCCCTGTGAAATGGCAAATTTTGAAGTTACATAAGTTGCAATTTGCTTTGCTTTGGGTCGAGTGCTGCATCTGCTCATCTTCTCTGAGGCTTTTTAGCTTAACTCTGTGATCCTTAACCCCAACTGTAATCATGGTTAATTGCAGCTAACCACATTTGCTGCCGTTCACCCCTTGCTGCACTCATTTCTCTGCTGGTCTCACTTGCTTAACTGTGAGCTTCTGAGGGGAGAGGGTGAGCTTTTACAGAACTCCTTAAGGCGTGTTCATGGATGGAAAATAAATCAGAGTTGATCGATGGCATTTTATAGGCCCAAAGCCAATGCAGACTGCTGAATGAGTGTGCTGTTGTGTGGGATGAGGCGAAGGCACGCCTATCTGTTCCAATTGTTCAAAAAGGGGAGAGAGCTTTCTTGCATGTGGCCATTGTGCTTAATCCTGTTTCCTTCCAAACCTGAAGGGGAAAAAACTCTACTGGATCCACGAGCAAAGGTCAACCCTACTTGGCATCCTCTTTCCCATTGTGGCTAATTAGGTGCCTCCAAGACACCTACAAGCAGGACCCGAAGGCAACAACCCTTCCCAGTTTGTCTCCAAGGGAAACTGTCTTTGTACATGGAGGCTTCCTTCAGCCTTGGTGGCCAGTAGCCTGGAAAGACATATGCTCCACAAATTATTATTATACTGAAAAAGTAAAAAAATCTGTATCTTGCCCGTCTGTCCTGTGGAGAGTCCACAGAGGGCTAAAAACCTATTCAACATGATGTGAAGCAGCAGAGCATACCCAGAGCAAGTGGGGATGTGAAACATTTTGAACTGACTAATGGCAAGAAAAGGCCGGAAGGTCCAGTGTGATGCAGCCTACTTCTCCCCATCTCCTTTGGCTCCCTTGTGCGTCCATGGGCAATGCCTTAGGTCCTTGGGATATCCTTGTGACTCTTGGCGCCAGTGTGCCCCCGCATCTGATAAATGGACGCACCTCCTTGTTGGGGAGGATCAGCCCTCCTCTTGCGCAATGGATCTACGTGATTTTCTCAACCAGAGGCACGCCAGGTTTTCCCAGCAGACGTTTCTGATCAGCCATGATGCAGCTGCTGGATTGGGCTGGAGTCGTGTTTAGGCATGGGCCCTTGGCCCAGAGTACAAGGGGGAGCGATCACGCTACTTTTCACGTGTATCAGAATTTAATATATGTCTGCTGGGAGCCAGAACTGAAGTTGCAGAGGCAAGCATATTGCAGATCAGAGTTATCTAACCAGCAATTAAATTCTGAACCCACCAGGGCCCCAGAGAACACTCTGGGAATTCTTGAGGCTGCCATAGCACTGATACTAAGCAAGTGTGGATGAGTTCCTCAGGCGGAACTGAGGGGAGGGAGGAAAGTGTACGTTCCCTGCCAGCCAAGTCTTAAAACGACCGCCAACAGTTTCCCTATCATGCAATGTAAATGTCGCATTACCCCGTTTTTCCTGCAAGAATCCAGGCGACAGATCCTTGAAATCAAGCATCCTGCTTCTGCAGCAGCCAGCCAGATGCCTTCAGTCCTTGCCTGCTGTAGTTCCCCAGTATCTGCAACTGAGTGGCAGAGTGCCTCTGAACCTGGAAGTTCTACAGATCGTGCCTAATCGATGGCAGTCTGATCCCCTCTCTAAAGCCGTCAAAGTCAGTGACCAGCTTTCGGCAGTACACTCTGTATACTAACAGCGCGTGGTGGGCTTCCTGTATCTCCTCAAGTCAGTTTCGTGGGATGAACCTGAGTTTTAACATTGCGCGAGAGGAAAGAGAAGCCATTTGCAGCCTTGCTGACGACACTCAACATGTCTGGGTCCGATCAGTGCCTACGTGGGAAGGCCCTTGGCAACCCCGTGAGTGCCACTTTGTTCCATGATGAAAGAGAAACATCAGGAGAAAATTAACTTGTAGAATAGGCTGCCATAGGGTGAAGCCCACTTTCAAAGGGCATGAGAACTAGTGTCGGGATCTCTGAGTTGGCAAGGGTGTGAGCGGCGCTGCATCAGCTTGGCTGCCAGCAGCAGAACCCATGGGAATGATCAGTGATATCTCAGACTGCCCCACACAGACGCACATACGGTTCTTCACCAGAAGTAGTGCTGTGGGGTTTTCTTCAACACAAATTAACAAGAGAATCTCATTTCTTTACATATTTCCCTTCAAAATTTATATATTCCTAATGCCACAAATATTGCCTGCTGCTGGGCGATGATGCTCACACACGTGCCCCTTTCCATCTTCTCAGCACTGATTCCTGATCTTTGTTCTGGAACCCGATGCTGTGTTGTGGCAGAGCTTCTCGGGATAAAGACTTCCTGGAGCTTGTAGTGCTCACTCTCATGTGTCTTCTCCAGCCTTGCTTCCAACCGTTCAGCTTCTGCTGGGGTGGGGATAATGCTGCTTCTCTGCATCTGGATCAATGTTACCCCCCCCCCCCAAAAAGAGACCTAGTGGAGATTCTTGCCTTTGTCAGAGATTGCATGTTGTGTCTCTGCATGCTAGGCTAGGCTTCCTCCAGTCAAGAAGACTTGCTCAGGTTGATGCAGAGTCTCTGGCAGCACTAGCTCTTGAAGGTGGTCTCTCTCTCTCTCTCTCTCTCTCTCTCTCTTTTCCACTTTCACAAAGGGAGTTACAAGTTGGAACAACTGTTTCTCATTGTTCCCGCGAAGCATTGACAACCAAAAATCGGCCAAGAGCCCGCTTTGAAATCGTCTCAGCAGTGGATTTTGAAACGATTAAGTGAAGGAAATGATTTAAGCTTGCTAATCTGTTTGTCATTCACAAAGCAACTGGAGGGAAGTTTCTTGTTTCCTGGCACGCAGTTCAGAGGGGGTCCGGCTGGATGTGCCTTCGGTTGGGAGCCATCCTGCCATCTGGAGCTGTGCCAGTGCAGGACCAGGCAGCGGCTGCCTGGGGGCTCAGCAACGGCCCGCTCCTCGCGGAAAAATGCGCCGATCGCTGCGTCTCTAATCCTTGGTTTGTTTTGACACTGGAAAGGAAAACGCTCACAAGTTATTAAGTCATTTTCTTTTTAAGAAAATGCTCTTGCTTATCCAGGAAAACGTTTTGGTTTTTATTCTCATTCCTTTGCGGCTCTTAACGTGGCAGAATTCACAGGTGCTGCAGGACACAGTGATGGCTGCTGACTTGGATAGCGACAGCTGTTCACTGTGAGAGCCCAGTTCAATCTCCGTGTTCAGTGGCAGTCTACCTCTGTACTGTGTAGCAGGGAAGCTGAAAAGCAGGGGAGAGCTCTTGCTCTCATGCAGTATGTGTCGGGAGGGGAGGCTTCTTTTATTGGAACCGGGATGCTGGAGAGGCCTTTGGTGGGCTTCAGCAGTGCTCTTATGTGCAAACAACATTTTTCCTCAGCTCTCCTGTGTGGGTGTCTTTGGCTGAGGGCTGCAGCATGCTTGTGCAACCCTGGCCCCCTGTGTGTGTGTCTGTCCTTGGAGAGAGGAGCTGCAGCTCGCAGTTGAGCACACAGTTTGCATTCCGAAGGTCCTGGGTTCAACATCTGGAGAAAGCGAGACCTTGGAGAGCCACAGCCAGCAGCAGACAATAACAAGCCTGCCGTGGACTGAGATCTGGCTCTACATTAGACAGTTTCCATCTGCTTTTGCGGCTTGGTGGCATAATTTGTACAAGTCAGTGTTATCTCTTGGTGCTGAATTGTGTGGTGGGTGTGTGGGGGACATTTCTTGGAACAGAGCAAAGCACAGCCCAAGGCTGTGGCTGAATATACCAACAGCTGTGCCTGTGGGAGGGGGCAGCCAATAAACCTTTCTGAAAAAGGGTTTCCCAAGGTGGACTGCAGGAACCACGTGCCATTCAGAGACAGGCGTGTGTAAGAAAGGAGGGGGGCTTTCTTTGCCCGGCTGCGAGTCTAAGACATCCAGTGGAGAGACTGTGGCTGGCACTGCCCGCTGTGACATTTCCTGGGCAGTTTCTGTGTTAGGAACGCAGGTGCTGTTGTTAAAATCAGGAAGTGCTGTCTGGCTCACTTGCTCTGGTGCCAACTTAGTGGGTATATATACCCACTGCCCCTATGAATCTCTGTCGTGCTCCATATCCACTGATGGTCCTGAGTTATTGTGGTGATTGCAAGAGAGCAAAGGAGGGCCAGGCAAGTTGAGACCGAGTGGTGGTTGGGCTCTTGTGGGCATGGGGAGGCAGCCTGGTTTGTAGGCAGCCGGGCTTCACCTCTGAGCCTTGCAGCACCTCCACCACCTCTCCCTTGAGAGAGACAGCCCTGGGGGCAGCGAGCAGCCCCAGGAACGTTCTCGGGGCACCCGGGGGACGCCCACTGAGCTGCCTGTCACTGGACAGGGTTGCTGGAGAGGCTGTTCCTCAAGCGCTTTCCCTCGTCTCCTCCGAAGTCCGTCATGGAGGGGAGCGGCCCTCGGCACTGGTTCTCTTCCGTTTGTTTTCCTTGTAAGCGAGACCCTTCATGTCTTACTGCTATGAAGTTAAAGGCTGGCCTGGAGGTGCCCTCTTCAGTGGAAACAGCTGCCCCTCGGTTGGGCGGGCTGGAGCGACGTGTCGCCCTCTTAAAAGGAAATGGAGCGTGCGAGGCCGGGGACCCGCAGAAGCCACCCGAAGTCCAGGCCGTGGCCTCTCCCACTGTGAACCGCCATGCAGGACCGGGTGTGCTGGCACACAGACCCATCTGTCCGGCAGAGTTCCCTTGGAGAAGTGCCTGGTGGGGTTGGACACCCCCCCCCCCCGTTTTGGTTTCTTTCCCAAGAAGTACTGGCCGACGCGCCCTGTTGCTTTCTTGGAGTCGCTAAGGAGATGACCACATAACCACAAGTGCTTCCCAGCGGGGTGAAAAACTATTCACTGGACCAGTTTCCTCTTCCCAGTGGGGTAGCAGCTTGTTGTTGCTGAGCTGGTTTTTGAAGACATGGGGAACAGATGGAGCATGAACTGACCGGGAGAACGGGTTATTTACCTGGGTGTAGGGGAGTCTCTGCCTCGTCCCGTTCGCAGTGCAGCTGCTCGTACGTTTCACGGTGTCCGTCTGCAGTTTTACCTTTGTGGCCCTCCTGGTTGGGCTGGCCAGCTCGGCAAATGGGTCTCTGGGCCCTCACCGCTGCTTAAAGCCACTTGCCCGCATCCTGCTGATGGAAGCACATGTTGTGGTATCGCAATAGCCTGAGCTGAGAACAGAAAAGCCAAAACGCTTCCACTCTCACAAAACATCTGTCCACACCGCTGGAAGCTGTTCTGGTTCTCTGATGAGCCGGCAAGTGGCTCTTCCCCAGCCAGCAAGGACCTGTGAAGCTGTTCTTGGCCTTGATTCCACGACACTGCGGGGGGGACGACACCAGTGTGGGTTGACAGTGAGTTGGCTTTGGATCTGGGAGAGCCAGTAAAGGGTGTCAGTTTGCTTCTCATTGTGATGATGACCACTCTTAATTTGCACTGCAGCCTACTCAGCTGTGGTGTTGCTGTTTCCAAAATGGACAGAGCGCCTTTCCCTGTCTGTGGGGTTGTGACTGGTGCTAACCTGCCAGCGGGAAAACAGGCCACGAGTCGCCCACACCTCTTGTGAGCTCTCTGGTGACCCTAACTTTGGCAGTGGCAGAAGGCTCCACCTCCCAAACGGAATGGAAAATGGGGTGCTGGAGCAAAAGTGTGCAAGGATCGTCTGTTGCGTGTTCCGTTCTCCATGGTCCCATTGCAAATCAGTTCTTATTGATCAGCTACCTTGTTTGGGTGGTCTGAGGGAGAAAGAACAGGCAACTGTCTTTGGGCAGGATGTATAAAACAGGACTGTGGCTTTTCTTGGAAAGCGGGATGGCTCAAGCGAGTGCCCAGCAAGCATGCGCTCCTCCTCCCCCGCCTCCCCCCCGGCCTGTGTTTGTGTTTGAAATAATTATTTTTCACTAGAGCAGCTTGAATTCCGGTGCTGTGGTTCGAAAAGGCAGTGCAGCCCCACATAGTGCGGGAAGGAGTTGTTTGAGCTTTGGGTCAAGAGGCCAAACAGTTTGAGCATTTGATGGATCCTTGCAGATGGTAATTTGTTTCTAAATAGCATAAACACACTCTTTTCCCCCCCTTGCACCCCTCTCCAAATCCAAAACCAGCTGCTCTGTTGGGAAGCTGGGGGAGGGAAGAAAGAAATTGGTCATCGCTAATGGACGCTTGCTTGGCTACAGACTCGCTTTCAGGAAGAACTTGCCTTGAATTGAAAT
This sequence comes from Lerista edwardsae, assembly GCA_029204185.1. Lineage (NCBI taxonomy): Eukaryota > Metazoa > Chordata > Lepidosauria > Squamata > Scincidae > Lerista > Lerista edwardsae. The sequence continues at coordinate 3,492,925 of JAJKFI010000091.1, forward strand.
GCCATTCCCCCCACCACCACACACACACATTAAATGTGTAGGCTCTTTGGGGGCAGAGACTTGCTTTTGCAATTCTGTCAGGCCCTGTCTTCACTGGTGGTGCGCTGTAAACATGAGCTTGGGCCATGGATCTGGGGTGTGGTTCTGAGCAAAATTCTAGTGGAGCTTAAGGAGGAACCGAGCCCAGCACTTGCCCAGCTTTGATTTTGTTGGGCACAAATAGTGCCGAGGGATATTTCTTTTCCTGTGGGTTTGTTCTTTAAGGTAGGAAGAGCGACTGTTGTTGCCGGCTGTTGGGCCATGTGGGTCAATCGGTGCGGATGGATACTGTCTCTCTGGGGGGTTGGGTGGGTCTTTCCCAGCCCTACCTGGATGCACCAGGTGCCCGCCCCTGACCAGCCCTTCACCATGTGGTCGGGAGCAGGTCTTGAGCCCAGGTGGAGTCCCACTGGAGTCGACGCTGGGCCTTGGCTTCAGAGGCTGTTTCCGTGTCTTGGGACACTCACAGCTGCGGTGCCCTGGAGCATGGGCCGAGCGTACGTCCCCTGCTGTCGGCGGATGACGTGCAGCCCAGGTGGCCGATGGCTTTTGCAGGTCCCGGGCCTCGCACGCTCCATTTCCTTTTAAGAGGACGACACATGTCGTTCTGCAAGCGCCTCCCTCCCGCCCACCCGACCGAGGGGCATCGAGGGCCGCGACAGCTGCTTCCACTAAAGAGCGGCACCTCCGGGCCAGCCTTTGACTTCAGATCAATGCGACATGAAAGGTCTCGCTTACAAGGAAAACAAAAGGGGTGGGAAGGAGCGCAGAGGGTCGGGCTGTGCTGGGCCGCCTTGGCCTCCCTGTCCCCCAGCGCGACGGCTCCAGGGGCGACGAGACCACAGCGACTGCTGGGGAAGGGGGCGCTGGCTCGGGGCTGGCTCTGGCTGCTCGGCTCGGAGCAAAGGGCTGCCCCTCAGCGCTGGTTTAGCGAGCACCCTGCAGTGGAGGTGCTGATGGTGTCTGGCCTGGGTGCCTTGAAAAGGGGACTGGACAGATTTCTGGAGGAAAAGTCCATCGCAGCCCACAGGCCATAGTGGCTGCTGCAGCCTCCTTATTTTAGAGGAGGGCTGCCTCAGAGTGCCGGATGCAGTGGAGTGGCAACGAGATGCAAGTACCGGGTTGTCTTGTGTGCTTCCTGAGGCCTCTGGTGGGCCACTGTGAGATGCAGGAAGCTGGGACCTTGGCCTGACCCAGCGGGGCTCTTCTGATGGGCTTGTGGGGTGCTTGGGGGGGGGGAGCATTGCAGCCACCCTGCTCGCCTGCGGGCCACCGGCCAGCCCTGCTCACCTTCCGCCTTTCTGTTGCAGGTGCTGGTTTTGGGCTGGGCATCGTCTTCTCCGTCATCTTCTTCAAAAGTAAGTGGCTTCCAAAGCTCCAGGACTTTTCTTTTTCTGGCTGATCCCCGAAAGCCTCCATGCTTTGCTCAGACTAGGAGTAGGAGAGTGCTTTGGGGGGGGTATCTTACCCAGCACCCTGCCTCTGAGCAGCCCATGGTAACAAGACCACCCCCTGCCTTCATTGCTTGGAATGGCTCTGCCTGCGAGTGGGAGGGGCCACTGGTACAGCGCATTTCAGCACCTGCAGTTCATACCATGTGCCCCCCCCCAGCTGCACTACTGGTCAGAGGCACTGGGGAGAACTGTTTCCTTTCTCCTTCACATTCCCCTTCTTGCTGCCTTACCTTTCCATTTTTAGAGACATGTTGATTGTAAGCTCCCTGCCCCAAGGAGCTTACAGTCTTCTCACTCCTTGTAAGCGCCAGGTATGTGAATGGCGTGGTGTGAATAATGAAGAGCCCCACCTGCTTCGGCCTTTCCTGGTGGGTCCTCCAGCCCCCGATCGTGGCAGGTGCCCCTGTCTGAGTTCAGGTCCCTCTTCTAAGTCTCCGCCCCCTCTTTGCAGCCACCACTCCCCCGAGCAGGACAGGCGTGCTCTGGACCCTCCTCCGCCTCCATATTTCAGAACGCCCCGTGGAGGCAGAGCTTGTTCTCACAATGCGGCTGGGCTTTTGGAAGAGGAAGGTGTTCCCTTTTGTGGCTGATTTGAAACACGGGCTCCCTTGCCTTACTTTTGGGGCTGCTAAAATGACTCCGCTGCAGAGCTGGGTTTTATAACGACAGTCGGAATGAAACCGCCAGCCTGTCCCCAGCAGCACCACAATTGCCATCAACTCCGTGTCAGGGAGGAAAAGGAAGTTGGACTCGGTGCCTCCGAGTGTAGCACAGTTGATGCTGTGCAGACAGGAATCCCCTCCGCTAATCTGGGGCCTCCTGGGACGTGGCTGGTGGTCCGGGGGTTTCGGCTTGAGAGGACCGTTCTCTTCTTTCCCCTTCCAGGGAAGACGTGGCCCATCGCGTTTGGATCGGGGACGGGGCTGGGCATGGCTTACTCCAACTGCCAGCACGACTTCCAGGCTCCGTATCTCCTCCACGGGAGATTTGTCAAGGTGAGTCCACGTTAGGAGACCCTCCTGGGGAGGCCCCAGGGCAGAGCCAGGAGCTCTGTGGCGCTGCCCCCCTGGCTGGCAGCTGCTCTTCTGGGGCTCGGGCGGGCCTTCCTCAGCCCCGTCAGAAGGTGCTGCCGTGGTCCGAACCTGGGGCCCCCGTTTCAGAGGAGGTGTTCTGCGTATGGACTCGGCTCTCCCCCTCCCCGCCCCCTCCTAAGGCGTGGGCCACTTGTTGGGGAGTTGCTGAAAACGGGGCCCTTCCGCCGGGATGCCGCCTGGACGGGAGACCCCCAGAACTGCCCCTTGAGCTGTGACGGGGCTGAGCCACGCGTCGTCCTCACAGCAAATCTGGCTCCGACTGAGCCCGGCCCCTGCCTCTTCCAGCCCACTCTCTCCTACGCCGACTGGCTCCGCCCCCCGGGGAGAGTGGCGTTTCCTAGCTGCCTGCAGAGCCACTGCCAGACCCACACGCGCAGCTCCTGCCTTGGGGCTGAGGGAAGGCCCCTCCGCAGAGTCCAGAACTCAGCTAGAGAGCCACCAGTGGGGTGCAAGGAAGGCACGTGAATTTGAGTGCAGGGCGAAAGGGGACTTGGGGAGGGGCTCGGTGTTGGAGGGCCCCCCCGCCGGACCCCTAGAGAGCTGCAGGCCGTGTCGGCCACGCTGCCAGGCCAAGGCCACTTTCTGGGCTTCTGAGGGCGGGGAGTGTCCTGGCTTCCTCCCTCTGCCGAAGGATGGGCTGCTCTGCAGAAGGGCTCGGGTGCCGTCACGTTCCCTGCAGAGTCACGAAGCAGCAGTAAAAAGTTTATAGCCGCTGCTCTTGGCGGCCTTCTCCTGGCGCGTGCTCTCTTGCGTACCCGCAGAGCCCCCTGTGGGGAGGAGCAAGCCGCCAACGGCTCTCAGAAGCCAGTAAAGCCCCCGGGGGTGGGGGGTGGCCCAGGCTCCCCTTTGGGGCTTCCATGGGAGCTGCGCCTTCTCCCCTCCTGGAAGGTTTCGCCTTCGAGTCCGGAGAAAACAAGAAGGAAGTGGACCCTCGGCTGCGGTCTGTACATGTGCGAGGCCTGTGCACGGGCGGGGTCACAAATGTGTTGGATTTAACTGACTTTGGCACCGACACCCCCTTTCCTCCTCCCCCCACCATCACCACGTGGGTCCCTTAAATCGAGGGTTCACTGCATGTCCTGAACATGCTCATCGTAGTCCCTGAGCTGTTCTGAGCCGCCCCATGAGATGGTTGGGAGCGGAGTTTCACCTCTGAGAACAGCTGTGGCTGCCCTGGACTCTGGGAGCACACACACACACACACCCAACCAGAGGAGAAGGGACGGCTGTCGGTGCAGAGCTGGATTTCAAGAGGGAAACCGAACTGGGGGGGCCTCCTGAAACATGGGCATTTGGGGGCTAGCGTTGTGTCCAGCCCTTCTGTCCAGCGCAGTGTTGAGAGCAGCTGCCCGTCAACACGCTCCAGGATCTTTTCCAACCCTCCCTCTGGTTGGCTCTCCCCACTGAGCAGGGGCTCCTTCCCCATCTCTTTCCAAGGCATGGCTCAAACCTGCGCTGCTTCTGTAGGGAGAACTGGGCCCTGGGCCTGGGCGGGAGGTTCTTGGGAGCCCCCCGCCTGCCGCCCTCAGTGTGTGATGGGAGGAAGGCGAGGCATCGCCGTGCCCTGCGAGTGCTCTCTCTCTCTCCCCTCTACCAGGAGCAGTGATGCCTGCCTGACATCGCCTCGGTGGCAGAGGAGCGGTCGGTCGGCACCTCCTCGGCAGCGCCTCGGGAAGATGGCAGCATCCAGGCCCCGGGACGGCGGCCCCCGGCAGCCCCGGCCCCCTCGCTCTGGGCGGCGGCGGCGGCGGCGGCGACCTGTCCACGGCCTGCACCCAACCCGCGTTTTGTATCTCCTGCTGGAGACTGCCAGGGAGAGGCTGTTGCGGGGAAGCGAAATAAAAGTGACACACTCACAGCCCTCCCTCCGCTCCCTGCTTCTTTGTGCGTTGCCTGGTGTGCGTCGAGAGGGAGTGTGGGGTGGCCCCGCGTTTGAACTCGCAGCTGCAGCCACCTGGTTAGACTTCGCTTGGAGAGCCGTTCCCCCCCCCATTGCAGCTGTCCTCCATTCCTCTCCCCCGCGTGGCCTGGCCCTGCTGAAGTTAACAGTTGGGGGGGGGGGGTTTGTATTCCTGCCCCACAGATCAACTGCTTTATCTCTGCCGCTTCGCCTGTGCCGGAGCAGCTCCCTTCTAAGAGCTAAATAAACGTGGTTTTACGAGAGGCTCTGATCCGCTCAGCCTTGGACGGGGGTCCCAGGTGCCAGGCAGTCTTCACAGCCGCCCTTCCCGCCTGCTCTCCCTCTCTACTGCTGTGGCTGCAGCCCCTGCCTCGAGCAGCTCAGGCCATGTAGGGTTGGGGGAGGCATGCTTCCTAAAGCTAGCCCCAAAATCCAGGTGGGATTCGGTGGGCCTGATCCATTCCAAGTGGCCTTTCCTGCTTGGTATTCACTGTCCGTCCCAAGAATGGGGGTCAGGACTAAAACACAGGCAGGAAAAGGTGCCTGCAGCTCCCGCAAGACAAGCCAGCCTCGCCTGTGCTCCAGCAGCCCACACGGAGGTGGGCCGTCTCTTTTTAAGAAGGCAAAGCGTGCAGTCAGTGGAGCTGCCGGCTGAGTCAGGCTCTTGGGCCGTTCAGCTCAGGGCTGCCTGCCTAGACCAGCAGCTCTCGCTCTCTCTCTCGAGTCTGATGGGGCTTCCCGGTCCCCACCTGGAGAAGCTGCCCGGAATTTTTTGTGCCTAGAAAAGCAAATGTCCTAAGATTGGGCAATTTTGGGCACATACTTTGGGCAACTCGGGAGCTGGCCACTGTGCCATCAACCCCACCCCCGCATCTGGTATTCAGAGGTATACCGGACTGCCTTTGACCATGGAGGTTCTGCTTATTCTTTGCAGCTCATAGATGCTTACAATGAAAAAAAAAAACCAACCACCTTGACTTCTGCAGCGTCTGGGCAGCGTGGTGTTACTTAGCACCAACTAACGCTGCATGCTGTTCTGGGAAACGCCACCCTGTTCCCAAGGCTTTGGGTGTGGCAGCGAAACCCTCAGACATCCTCCTCTAAGGCCTAGTTCACACTGACAGTGGATGGGGCAGGCAAAACCTGCGCTCTGGCTTGTAGCACCGTGTGCGGCAGTGGCGTGGGGCCACACGATGTACCCATCCACTCCACAATGAAGTGGGGAGAGGCGTGGATTCCTCTGCATGTAGAAAAGTAGCAGGGGGGAGGCTGCCTGACATGCTAGCTTGATGCATGTAGGGAGTTTTGAGTGTTTTTATGTTAATCGTGAGTCTTCCCTCCACCTGCTGTCTGAAGTGGGTCAGGTTTGCCATCTGCTTGTGAGCGCAGAATGTTAGAGTCAAGGCTGACTCTCTCTCGGTCTCTTTCAGGTGGGCTTTGGGGAGATCTGACAACGGAGAACCTGCAGTGCAGAGTCCTCCTTGCCTGGTCCAGGATCACCTTGTGTTTGGTGCAATGCCCAGGATAGGGGTGGTGGTGATGGGGCCCCAGTTTGCTTGGGGGGCATCCCGCTGTGTGCCCCCTGGGATGCCCATTTGGGGAAGGTTATTTCTCCACCTGTCCAAACAAAAGGTGGGGGAGCATCCCCGTGGTTTTTGCCTCCTCATGAGCAGGGCAGTGACATCGGAACAAAAGCAGTGGCCTGTGCGGGAGCAAAGCAGGGTGGGCGTGGAAAAGCTCCTGTCCCGCTTTCAAAAAAAGGATCTGAAGGAATGTTAAGTTTAATAAATAAGGCTCATCTGGAAGCCATCACAACTCCTCAACCCCCCCCCCCTTTGTTTTAAGCAGTTGGAAATTGCTCGCCCCCCTCAAACTGGAGCGCATGGTTTTGCTGGCCAGGGTCGGAATGGAGATCCCTTTCACTTGAAGACAAAAGAGCCCCACCCCCCGCCGTGCTTTCGGAATGCATGCATGCAAGAAAACGAGGGCTCAGCTTTTCTCATGGGAATGGTGTGAGAGTGTTTATCTGTGCAGCAAGGTGGCTGCATCCCATAGCCTGAGCCTGTAGCCCTGGGCTCCTAACCAGCGTGGGTGTTTCTGTGCCAGGAACAGAAGGGATGATGCAACCCTGAGTTGGCGCAAGTGTTTATGTTGGCAGCACTGGGCATTTTGAAAGTAGGTGCCTGACACTCTGTCCTGCATTTTTACATCTTTCTCGCCTGCTTTTCTTGCCCCAAAATTCCAGGCTGTGCCTCTGTAAGGGTACCTTTTTGGGGTAGACTGAGTCCAGAATCCCAGTCTTCCCAAAGCCAATAGACTTTTTCTGAATCACAGCTGGAAGCAGGCGCTTAGAGCACGTAGGGCTAAGAAACTAACCTCCCATAAAGGATCCTACCATCCTGTGTTTCTGTGCGAGTCACCAAGCTAGGAATGCCGTCTGACCAGAAGCAGAGCAGCCCAGACCAGTGACTCAGGCAGAGGGGCATGGGGAGCCTCCTCTGCAATGCCTGAGATCTGGGTGCAAGCACACAGCGAGGGTGACCATGAGCAGGAACTCATACAGAGACGAGAGAAGCCTCCTCTTGGGTCTTCGATCCAGCTCAGCTCCAGATGCCTTGAAACTGATTTATCCCTTTGGCAGAGACTGACTGGAAGCGGAGGGCAGGATTGAAGTGCCAGCGGGTAGCCTTCTTTGTGAGGGTGTGGAGCTGGTGGGAGCATTAATTTTGGTTCCGCCTTGGAGCGGTCTTGCTTGGGCCACTTTGCAGAGGGTGAAGGGGGGAGGCAGGCGAAGAGCAGGTTGAGTCGCAGACTCGGGCAAGCGAGGCGGGGAAAGAGCAACCCTTTCCCAGGCGAGAATGACGACTCAGCGAGTAGCCTGTGCCAGCCTTTTCCTTGGCATAGCTGGCTGGTCTCTCCCTCCCTCCCTCCCTCCGCTCTCTGCCCCAGGGCCTGCAGCACCAACTGGGGAGAGATGGGGCAGGGCCTTTTTGAAGCCTCCGTCTCCAGTGGCCACAGTGCCAGCTTTGGCACAGGGATGGAGCGGTTCGCATACCAAAGCATTGAGAGATGGGGGGGGGGCTGCTGGACCACCCACTGTGTGAACTTTGCAGTGGAGGGAGAGCCAAGTAGAAAAAGGGGGCAAAGCGGGGGAGGGGGAGAAGGGAGCAATTTATAGCTGTGCTGTGGTGGGGATGCCCCCCCCTCTTGCACATGCCACAGCTGTGGCCAGCCGGCCTGGTCTCCCCAGTTCTTTACGGAAGGAATCGTGTGCAGTGAGGCTGCCCTCTTTGGCGGCTAGACTGGCTGGGAGCCGATGGGCTCTTCCTTGCTCACTTCTGTCCCCGCAGGCCTCCTGCTTCTATAAGAAGATTAGCGCAGCAGCCAGGCAGATGCCTCCTGGGCGTTAATGAGCAGCGCAGGAAGCCAACTGTCTGCCCCTGGTGGCAACTCGTGCAGGGAGGTAGACTGCCTCTAAAGAAGGAGGCTCCATTCTCGGCTGACATAAGGAAGCTTGCGGGGTCAGGCCAAAATTCCTTTTCCCAGTGCTGGCTATGCTTGGTCTGGCCGTCCTCCAAACAGGGCATGAAGGTATGAGCCCTGCCACAGTTGCCTCCCCATAACTAGCATTCGGGGGGGGGCTGCTGCTGAGGAACGTGGGGGTTTCATTTAAGTGAATAGCCCTCGAGCAGACCCCTTTGGAGCTGCTGGTTCAGCTGAGCGTCGGGGGCCCTTCCTGAACGCCTCCCAGAGCGGGACTGAGCATCCCTTGAAGGAGAAGGAACACCCTTCCGTTTATTTTTGTTAGACTACTCTGGGCCCTTGCAAAGTGGGGAGTGGGAGTGAAAACACCCACCCCTGCAAAGGGAGCCCCCCCTTGCTCGCCTTGGGCCCCTGCCGACAGGGGAAAGGTTTGATTCGACTGGAGGAGGCAGCTGGGCTGGCCCGACCTCCGCAGGCTGCCTTCCTTCTTGGGCCTCAGGAAGAGCTGCCTGCCCCCCGCTGGCGCGCTGCATTCCAGGTTGTGTGCCGGGCCCAGATGTTTCCAAGCGGCTCCTGCGGCCGAGGCATTCTTGGCCGCCAAGGCAGCATGCGCTTGGGCCGGCCGGGCCTTGTAGCCCTGGGCAAGTGTCCGCACAGGGGGGGATTTTCTATACATGTGCGCCAGTAGCGGCTGGCAGAGCCCTCCAAGAACGTCAGAGGGGCCCAGCGGGGTCTAGCCAGCCCTCTCCTGTCACCTGCTTCCAGAATTGGCTATTTAGGGGTAGACTCTCCCTGACCATGGGGGTTCCACTCGCCTGCCATGCAACTCCTAACAGCACCCCTTGTTGAAATTGGCGTTCCAGAGGCCTGCAGCGGCCCACGCGCCAGGCGGGAAGTCAAGCCTTCCTTTTTACGTCTCCAGCGTCTGGCACAGATGGCCTCTTGGCCTGCAGGGTCAGTTCCCAACTCAAAGGTGGAGTCCTACTGCATTGGACTCTTTAGCTTTTGGCTGTCATTAATCTTGTAGCAGTGAGTTCCACTGGTCCATCTGGTTTATTTTTGGCAGCTGCAAACCCCCAGATTTAGTCTTTCTTAGCCTCGTCTACCTCATGGGGGTGTTGTGGGGCCAAAATGGGAGCAGCACTGTCCACTCCAGCCTCAGCAGTCTGGAAGAAGCATGGACGGGAGCAGAAGTGTGACTGGAGAAGAAAAAAAGTTGAACCTGCGCCGCATTAGGGGAGGGGGCATGGCCACCTGGCAGGGCAGTGCCCCAGCGTGCTCAGAACTGACCCACTCAACCTGGCTTTTTGGAAGTCTGTTCCCCTCCACACTACACTCGCAAGGGGCCGGACGGTGGTGGTTTCCTTCCTGAGCAGGAACCCAGAGTGCTGCGGGTGAGAACACCTGGAATCCGCATCGCTCCCAAAGTTCCCAAAGGAAAGTGTACAGTGGGTGTTGAGGGGCACTCTGTGTGTGCCCAGAGACCCTCTTGGTTGCTTCAGGGCTGAGCCTTGGCCTTGGAAACCGGCGGTGGGGGCCGTGACTGGTGAGTGCTTGGCTCCCAGCCAGCAACATGCCTGCGGGACCAGTGAGTAACGTGTGATGGGGAGGAGGGGGGCCAAACAGACGGTGCATGCCCCCACCTGTCGAAACAGCTAAGGGCAGGACGGGCCCCCACCTCCCTCCCACCTCCCGCTCCTCAGGTGCCGGCCTCCCAGCAGGTGTTTGTTCTGGAAGCGGAGTGCGCTGGCTGCGCTCTCTCCTTGGGCCCTCTGCGTCGGCAGTCAAGTCCAAACAAACGCTGCCTTCCTTATGAGTATTTTTCTTTTCTACATATTTAGCTGGTACATCTCCTTTCAACTCTCGAGCCCCACGGCTCCTGGCTGTGTCCTGACCTGCTCACGGCCCTGGCAGCGATGTGGGTACCTGATATTGGCGCGCCTGGAGCAGAAGTGTGAGCTGCGCAGCAGGGTGGAGCACCCAGCGCATCATGGCACAGGGAGAGCAGCCCTGCAGGAGCGGAGCGGTGGTCCCAGCCGGCTCCCACCCACAGGGGTCTGTTCTCCGCTGTTGTCTTGCCATCAGCCCCTGGTATTCAGAGGTAGACTGCTGCTGACTGGGGAGGTTCTACTCCGCAAGCAGGTTTGGTTTGTCTCCGTCGTCCCGTCCGCTGGCCCAATGAGGCCGGCCGGCCTGATGCTCTCCACAGGGCAGGCCTGGGGGCTGAGGCAGAAAGATGGTCAGTTCGCCTAGAGCACGTCTGGGGCTGGTTGGAGGCCTCGACAAACACCTGGCTGTGGGATCAGACCGAGACCCATCCGGTCCCATCCGGAGGCGTCATCACCCTGAGTCAGACCTTTCAGCCGCCTTCCTGAGCAGCGTCAACACTGGCTGGCAGCAGCTCGCCAAGGACTCGGCTGGGTTTTCCCCACCCTGCCCGGCGGAGGAACTGAGGCCTCATCCAGACAACAGAGATTTGTCCACAGACCCACAACAACCCACCCCTGAGCGCCAGCAGCCTCTCCCCAGTGGTGGCCAAGGAGTTGCTTCTGGGCAGGCCTTCCCATTGCAACATCCTCACCTGTGCCTTCCCCTCCCCTCCCCTCCCCTCCCTCCCACCTTTTCCCCAGAGGTAGACTGCGCCTGCCTGTGGCGGTTCCTTGACAACAAACAGGAACCCTCTCGATGCACTTGCCTGGTCTCAGGCTAAAAGCCATCTGAAATACAGCGCAGCTCAGCTTTAGCGTTTTTTCCCCTTCCTGCTTTCCTTGCAGTTGTGATCTCTCTCTCTCTCTCTCTCTCTCCCCAGCTACTTAGCAGGAGTCCTCGTTGGCCCGGCTCCAGCCCAAGCTGCGGCAAGGAGAGGCATCCAGTTCTGTTGGAAAATAGGGTGAGGGCACTTTAAATTTCCTCTCCCCTTGTCCCTGCTCGCTCGTTCTTGTCTGTTACAATATAATCAGCTCTACTCAAGAGGCAAAAGACATTTTTCCCCTTACTGAAAGCGGGGGGGGGGGGGGCTGGAGCTGGCTTCCCAGGGAGAAAGACGGCAGAGAAGAGGGGGAGAGAGAAAGGCAGGCGGGGGGGGGGGAGGCTTTGATTTAGGAGAAGCAGAGCTGCTGTCTGTCTCTCCTTTTGAGCCTAGCCAGAAGGAGCTGCAACCCCGTCCTTTCCCCCTTCCTCTCCCTCTGTTGAGGATCATCTGTGGAAGGATATCCCGGCAGGGCGAGATGTCCGGACAGCTGCGCTGAGTGCGACAAAACTCACCCACCCCATTATTGCCCCGCTCCGCTTCTCCAGACATTCCTACGTTTGAATTTTTCCCTTTTTAAAGAACATTTTTTCCTCCACTCTGGAGAAGTCAGTTTTTCTTTTTCTTTTGTTCCCCCCTGCCCTGTTTCTTCATCTCGAGTCGGTGCCTCTCTGAGAAGCGTTCAGTACTTTTCTCCCTCTCCACTATTACCCCCCCCCCGCCCCAGCTGGACTGCTTGTGTACTGTGGCCCTGGGGGAGAGAAGATCAACGTTGACAAAGGCGTCTTTTGGGACCCTGCCGGTGTCGAGGCTTGGAGCTAAGTTTTCGCCTCCCCTCCACACGCCCAATAAAAGTTTTTGAGGCTTCGGGCTGCTAGGAATCACCTTTCCTCTCTTTCTCCTAGGATTCTGTGAACCAACCCAAGTGCTAAAGGCTTGTGGAGGAAAAAAGGGATGCCTCCCTGATTAAACCCCCTTACCTGACTCCAGGCTGCATCAAGGACCAGTCCTCCTTTTTCATTCTTCTTTGCTGGATAAGCTATTTCCCCTTTTTTCCCTATCTTTTTTTTTTAAGAGAAAGCTGTAGTTTGTCATTGCTCCCAACCCACAAATCAGTCCAAGAAACTTTATGGGATAACCTTCCAGTTCATTTCATGGTAAGTAACCATTTTCAATGCCTTCTCTTGCTTGATTTTATACTGTTTGCTCTGTGCCGATGCTTGAGGTATGGCTTCCTGACAAATTGTTCTGTGTAATCCAGAAGTTTGCAAGTTACTACATTAATTAGAATAAAGTTAGGTGAAAGTGGTCACCTTTTACATTTCATGTTTTGTCAGGTGATATTAACAAGGTGTATAACATCACTTTGCTTTTTGGGGAAAAAATTGTTCTTAGCTTTCTATCTTCTTTTCCATGAGTTCACACACATTTGCAATGATTAAACACTCATGCAGCCATAGAAGTGGTACAATAATGGGTCAAACACCCATTGCGGCGAAATATGCCTATGTGGAGGGAGCACATCATTGTTGCTTTTGCTGGATTAGTGAAGGCCCTTTGCATGCACTTTGCTGAAACACAGGTTGCCACCTGTTTTACACTCAACTGTTCTGCACTTTCTGGTCACACTGTGTGCTGCAGTTAGACACTCATGTGTTCAGGGGTACACCTGAGCTGGAAAAACTGCAATCTGCTAGAGAGTTTGAGGCCTGCATCACCCTGTCAAATTCAACAGGAGTACGTGCACCAGCCTAATTCCTAGCTGGACTGTGGCCAATATGCATTTTGGTGCATTGCTCCATGGAGACGCATGCCAGCTTCAGGGATTCACAGGACTCTCCATTTGGATGTGTCAGGAGCCACACCTGCTCTCCTGAGGTGAGTCACTATCTCTTCTAGATGATCAGATTGGAAAAGGGGCATTTTATTACAAGACAAGGAACTTTTGAAAGCGAGTGGAGCTTGGGGTTGTGGTGGTTGAGAGGCTGCCTTGGAGTGGGGCTGGGTTCATGGGGCAGAGCACATGCAGGCTGGGGAAGACCCCAGAGAGCTACAGTCAGACTTCGATGGCATCCTAGGAGAGGGGACGAAGACTATGTCTTGGCAGGTGATGACTGATTGGTTTGTCTTCATTTAAAAAGATCAAAGTATTCCAGCAGCACATGCTGAAATCAGGAACATGCATGTGGTGGTGGTGGTGGGGGGGGCTGGCTTGCAGTTTTTGTGGGGTGCTTTGCACTTAGGTCCAGCTGGTGCACTAATGCCCCCATTGTTGCAGCCCTTTCTCCTGCCCTGCCTCCCCCAGCAGGGTCTTTGTTAAAGGCATGCAAACCCACCTCTCTCTCTCTTCCTGATTTATAAAGACCAGATTGTCATGCCTCTGTTCCCTCCACCAGCACTTTCCACCCCTTTCCCTGCTGTGATTGATGGTTTGAAAGATGAGAAATCGCTGCAAATTGAAATCACTTGCAGATGAACCAGGGCTGGAGTGTGGCTGCTGGGGGGGGGGGGAATCATAGCTTTGGAGCCATTGAAATATTCTTTTTTTCCCTCCTGCCCTTCTAGTTTTACAACAAAAGAGAAGGACCCATGAAGAATTGCGTTTTGGAAATGTCTTTTGCGCTTAGCTGCGCTGATCTCGCCTGTCCTTTCTTTTGTACCCGCTTATAAGGAATGTTTGAGCCAAAGATCTGCAATTAATTAATTTGGGGTAGGAGGGCATGGGGGGAAAAGGAAGCTCAAACAAAGAGAACCAAAAGGGGAATTTTCCTCTTTCCAAAACAAAAAAGCCCTACAAAGTCACACGTGTGAAATGAGTGGGCTTAGAAATGCGCCTTTTGCAAACCGAGAGTGTTTCGAACGTTGACGTTGCACTTGTTCCCCTTAAACAAGTGACCATTGCCATTGACTTCCGCGCGCATGAAAAATGCGCCTGGTGCGTGTATCTTAAGGCATCACAAATTGCTTGCTAATAGAAAGTGTTTTAGCAGCATTCGGCAATTATTAGCAGCAATTTAGGTTTGCTATGAGTGGAATTTTCTCTCTTGGCTGTGTGGTGTGGCTTCTCGCAGCAAATCCATCCTTTGCGCTTGCGATCCTCTTTCCCGTATTGCACTTTTTTGTTTTAGAAAGGAGTTTGCCATCCACAGGTCTTTTAAAAAAATGAAAAAAGAAAGAAATGGCCACTGTGAATTTGAATGGAAGCGTGATTGCCAGAATGCTTTCTCCCAAAATTGCCAACACTGGAGCTCCCTGACAATTTAGTGTTTGGGAAAGCCTGGTCCAGATTCTGAACAATTAACTCAGATGGCATCACTCTCAGAATTAAAAAGAAGTTTTATATTTTCCCTTATGTTACTGCCCAAAGATAAACAAAGTACGTGCCTTTTCTGAGTTTTCTTGCAGTGTGTCATAGGTGTGTGTCTTCGATGCTACTGACAGGGTTTTTTTGGGTAAACATATTGCTTGTTGATTTGTTGTCCCACCAAATCTTCCACTTTTAACATTCCTAGCTGCGCTGGCCTCCCAAGAATCCTAATTCTGTAGCTTCTCGAAGCTTGGATTCAGGAAGCAGGGCTCAAACATAAATATTATGAAGAATATCTATATTCTGCTTTTCAACCAAGTGTACTTCACAAATCAGTTTTCGTAGCAAAGGAATAGAAATCAACACAGCATTCCCTGTCCTAAAAGGGCTCACAATCTGAAAAAGATGCAGAAGAGATACCTCTGGGGTGAAGAGGGGCAGAACTGCCCCCAGGCCGATTCTCACCTGAACAAGGCACCCCCCCTCCGCAGCAGAGAGATGTTAGCAACCATCTTAGTAAAGGAATGGGTTTGTAGCATGCTATTAGTATAAGCTTGATGCATTGCTCCACAGTAAAAATGGGACAGAAAGATCTAGATCTGCCAAGCATCTGAATCCCCCCTTTTTTAAAGAGTGTAGGAAGAGCTTGCTGAAGTGGTTCGGGGGCCAGCCAGTTCAGAATCCAGTGGCCAGCCAGAGGCCCCCAGGAAGTCCCCCAGCAAAGGCACACAAGCGACTGTCACCTCCAGGTATCTGCCGTGAGCACCTGGAATTCAGGGGTGAACGAGGAGCTCTACTCTGGCTGTGGAGGCTTTCCCTGAGCTGTCACAGGTAATAACCGTCGACAGGCCTCTTCTTGACAAATGTGACTGATCCCCCTTACAGCCCCTGTTGCATCTTGGGGAAGCAAATTCCACCGGTGAATTCCACTTTCTTTTTGTCTGTCCTGAACCTGCTCTCCTAGGATGATGGGAGAGGGAGGAAATCTCTGCCCCACGTCCCGTATTCATAACCTTAATCCTCTTTCCCTGTAGCCGCTTTCCCAACAAAAAAGCCCCAGAGGCTGTTCATTTTCCTTCCTGGCAATCCCCTCGCCCATTTATTTAGCCAGAGCCGCGTGGAGTGCCCGCCCGCCACCCGCCACTCCAGTTCCCAGAGGGGGTGAGGGGCCGCCTCCTTCCCACTCTCCCGAGCTCCCAGTGGGCCAGCCCGCAGCACCCTTGTGGTTGTGGAGATGGCTGTGATCTCCTGGAAGCAGCACTGCTGCCTGCTGATCTTTGAAACCACAATTGCGGCATCACCTGCAAACTCCGTGGAAAATGAAGATTTCCTCCGTCTCACTCCGTCTGCCTCCAGCGGCCCAATTCAAGGCTCGCAAACGATTCTGGCACTCTCGCTTCTCAGCAATTAAAACCAGAGGCTGCCAACTTTACTGTCCTCCTGTGAGCCGTACCTCTTCCAGCTTTGAGATGCCACCATGCCCAAGGCCCCTTGAGTCCCAAATCTCATTTTCGAGGGGATGCTTGCAGGTTAATCCTCAGAATTCTGTAAATATCAAGAAGAGTTTTTTTTTTTGGGGGGGGGGAGGAAGCAAAGTGTGCCCCTCCCCAGATCTCCTGAGCTGCTATGATTTAGAATCATGATTGAGCTATGATTATTTCCTTGCTGTCTGTAGTGTTCTTGTTCACACTGATATTTAGGAGAATTGTTCAGAGTTCGTGTGAGGAAGAGAGAAACGTCTGAGCGGCAGAGCTAACAAAAGGAGCTGGGGTTTGCGTCAACGGTGTATTTTATTTGTTTCCTAAATTTGTACATTGCCTCTTAAAAACCATTAGTTCCAGGGTGTTTTAACAGATAGAAAGACCAACGTTTAGACGGTGGTGGTGTTTGTGTCAGGTCAGAAAGGTACACAAAATTGATGAAATGTCCATCTTCTTGTGAACCGGCTGAGTTGCTACGAACTGTGCAAGGTTTCATCGAACTTTGCTGAGCAGAACAGGAAGGTGGAAAGAGCTGGGGGGCGCAGTTGACAGGCAGCTAAGATTGCAATCCTCTACAGACTTTTTTGGGAGTAAGCCACATGGAACAGAGTGGGACTTATTTTTGAGGAGACATGCGTAGGATCGCTCTGTGAAGTGTTCGTGCTTGATAATGAGGCATTTGCTAAGTTTGCCTAGAAGCAAAATCTTGCTTTTCCTGGTTACAAACACAGAAATCCTCTGTCATTATTCTGAAGAAATGTTTTATGGGGTGTGTAATGTGGCTGGATTTTTTTTTTCACTAAGTGATAAATCTTCCTTCCAGCGTATGCATTTTTTTAGTGTTGGGCCAATTCCCTTGTTTAGATGAGATCGGGGAGCAGAGCTGCCTTCTTAGGGGAAGAGCTCCCTGACAGGTGGTATCGCCTTGGCCGGGCTCTTCGCTCACTGGCAGGGCTGGCCCATCCCGGGGCCGGCTGAGGCTGTTACCTCAGGGTGCCCACTTGCGACCGCCCCTCTCCTTCCACTCCCTGTGTTGGCGAAGGAAGACGGGGACGGACCTCTTTTCCTTTTCCAATCCATGGCGAGGGAGGGGCAGAGGCTGACACGTCACCAAGCGGGGGGGGGATGCCTTTGGGCACGCCAGTTCAGGCGCCAGGAGGTCTCGGACGGGCCCTGCTCACTGGCCAGCCTCTCAAAGGCACTCTGATCTCACCCACTTAATTGCCCGTCTAGTGGCAACCAACCTGAGTGTGTTTGGCATTCTCCAGAGGGCACGCGAGCATTTCCCACACAGTCTGAAACGCAGTTCGCACAAGTGGTTGTCAGAAGACACCTTAACGCGGATCACACGCCCTGCTGTCACCAGCCTCCGTGCAAGTAAGTGAAATGAGAGCCTGCTCTTCCAGCACTTTGCCCTGCCTGCGTGGGCCTCCCCTTCCTCGGTACTCCCCCTTCTATCAGATTGGAAACCTCTTGGGGCAGGTGCCTGTCCCCTTCCACTGGAATCAGTGCAGTCTCCCTCCTGCTTTTAACCCGTCTTCATGCCCCACCTTTCCCAATCTCCCTAGGGTCTAATTGTAGATTGTAGGCTCTTTGAGGCGGGGAACTTTCTCTCTAATCCGTCATGCATGTCGATGGCACTCTCTGATTTAGTTTATTTAATGGAAAGGCTGTTCCATTATTTTTTGGAAGCTGGGCGAATGTGCGCACAATTGCTGCTGCAACAAGCGTTCGGTGATGGGTAAAAAGGCAGAATTTGCAATTCGAGTTTTGTTTTGTTGTTCACAAGTCCAGACAAATATGAATCTGACGGTTGATGAAGAGGCCATTCCTCATGCTTAATTAAATCTGGAAAAATGCAGCCTCTGAATTCAATATTTGCTGTCAGTGAAGTGGATCAGACTTCCAGGCCTCGAAAATCGCGCTCCGTCAAACTCTTGCATTGCGACACTGACAGGATGTGGAAAAGGGTGTCCAGGACAACAGCAAGCCTGCCTGCGACCTGTCACACATCTGCTCAAAGTGTCTTGCTCTACCGGGGACGTGCCCTGTGTTGCTTGTTTAAGAGCCAAGCCCAGATGGCCTCAGTAGGAGAGGGGCCGTGTGAGAGAACCAGCGTGAGTGTGTTCGTATGTGACAACAGCTCACCTGGCCGTGCAGAACCGAGACAGTCCTGGGCTTGGATAGACTTGGACAACCTTTGCTTTTTGCTTTTGCTTTCAGCCGAACTTGGGTTTTTGAGTGAGTTTTCAACAGTTAAATGAAGAGATCTGTTGCTTATCTCACGCTTCCAGTAGACGAGACCTCCTTGACCCCTTGTCAACAAATCATTGTCTCCGATGGGTGATGTCTCTGGAAGATGCTTCCTTTAAAAAAAAAAACCCACTGTGAATCTGCCAGAGCATGTTGTGGTTCTAATAATAATGTTCCTCAGGGTTCAGCTCCTTCCTCCAGGTCCTCCAGAAGTGAAAGATCTCTGGTGTGGCTGAGCTGGTCAACATGCTGGTGCTGGGCCTGCTTGCCTGGAATTAGAGATTCTGGCCAACGAAGACCATCACTTTCAGCTTTGCCTGCCTCGCAGGGCTACTGTGAGAATAAAAGGAGGGGAAGGAGCCGTGTCTGCGCCCTCAGCCCCTTGGAGGAGCCCAGGGAGGCATGTGCAACGTGGCAAATAATCCGTGGGTGTCGCATCTCCGGCACGCATGAGAGCACGCGGGCACCTGCTGTTTCTCAAGGCTCCCTGCAAACAGTGGGTGGCAGTCAAACCGGGCGACACCTGCTCCTTCGGCAGATCCTCCCCTCCGAGGGGGCCCCCACTTCCAGGCATGTCCCGCCACGCAGGGCTGGCAGGAGAAACGAATTCGGCTCCCGGGGGGAACGGCAGGCTGGGGTTGGGCATGAAACCGCCGAGCAAGAACAGGGCATGGCAGGAGCGTGCGCTGGGGAGCGGGTTGGCAGGAGGATCCCGAACGTGTGCCCTGATGTGCACTCCCGCCGTCTTCTCAATTGCTCTGAGGAGCACTTGATTCACATCGGGGGAGTCGCTGTGTGTGTGTGTGTGTGTGTGTGTGTGTGTGTGTGTGTGTGTGAATAGCATGAAAAATGCCCCAAATGGATGGGAATTTGTCTTTCTACTTGTCAGTTTCTGTGCTGGTGTTGGAGGAAGGGTGACCAGATGAGATCGTAGGCCATGGCCAATCACAGATCCGCAGGTCTTTGTTGCATCTCCGTCCCTCGGTGACTCCCTCTCTTCTGCTTCTTGGCAGCTTTCAGCAGCTGTTCCTTAGCCACGGTCTGTGTTTTCCAGGGCGCAATCCTAACCGGCTTTCCAGCACTGAGATAGCTGTGTCAACGGGGCATGTGCTGCATTCTGCAGTGGAGTAGGAGTCACGGAGGGGAAAGTTTGTTCCCTTACCTCAGAGCTGTCCTGTCCTTACCTCGGTGCTGGGAAGTTGGTTAGGATTGCGCCCCTACTGAGTCGAGCCCTTGTTCAGTGCTGTCTGTGCAGAGCAGCAGGGACACCCAGGCCTTTTTTTGCCGCCCTCTCTGGAGATGCTGTGCTGGGGGGGTGGCGGCACCTGGTCTCTTGCGCACGCCAGGCAGGAGTGAGCCCACTCAGGAGCCAAAACTCTGATGCTGCTGCCAGCCTGAGTTGGCTCATGGGTTCACTCTGCCCTGACTTTGGGGGCAAAGGTTTTTTCCTAGCCCTGTCTGGAAACATCAGGGATTGAACCCAGGACCTCCTGTGGGCAGAGAATGTGCCGCACTCATGGCCCATCCCCAATTATGGGTGGAGAGCAGAGCAATGCCGCTGAGAGCCGGTGCGATGCAGCAGGCAAAGAGCCGGGTTCGAATTCCTCCCCAGCCCGCAAAGCCGAGAATCCGGATCACTCTCTCTTGGCTGACGCTGTGTCACAGGGTCACAGGGTTGTGAGCATAAAATGTGGGTCATTGTGTAAGCTACCCCAGGCTCCTTGAAGGAAGGGCAGGTGGAAAGGAAATAATAGCTTTCCCAAACTATCTTTGCCACGATCAGCACATTTGTAAGAGGAAACCTTGACAAAATACGGGGTGTTGCCTTTGAGAACCTGAAACAAAACCACGGGCGCATTTTCGGGTCTGGTTATCCTGTGAACATGAGTTGGCTAAAGGAGAATTTATGAAGAGCGTTGATTACATCCGTACAAGTTTGAATCCAGATTAGGGGTTCCTGTCACCTTAATTACAGTGTTGACGACCTCAAGGTGAGCTGGAAGGATTTTGTTAGCATGAATTACTGCGGTTGTGAATCCATTGTCCTTATTAAGGCCAGATGCACTGGTGCCAAGTCTCATTACAGCCGTGAAGTCAGCTGACTCCTTGTCTCTCTGGCTTTGTTTTGTCACTGTCCGTCCTGCTGCCGGGAGTCCTGCCAGGTGCCTTGAAATGCTCTCCGAGTGGTTTCCGAGTATTACCTTTTCTGATGAGGGATTCGTGTCTAAATTAGGCTACAGTGTGTTATTACAAGGCCCCAGGTTGGAGAGGCAGCTCCAGATTGATGAAAAGAAATGGGGCAGGAATGTCAAAGGCCTATTTGCGTAGGGGAAAAAAAGCATGTCGAAGGACTGGGGAAGAGGCGATTGTGGCTTCAAAAATGACGTGCGGCCTGGAGAAATGGGAGGGAAGGCTTTCTTCCTCCTTTCCCGTCTCATAATCCTGGAATTTGGGATTAAGGTCACTAGGTCGGACGTGTCCCAAACCCTGAGATTTCGGGAGCCCTGCCTGTTGACGTCGAAAGGCGGAGAGTGGCGACGTTACAGCTGCCGCCTCTTGCAAAACCGGGAACAGAATCTGGCTTGTGGGGAGAACTCACGTGTGGCGCACCCCGAATGGCTTGCCAGCCAAGAAAAGCTAGAGAAATGGGCTCATTTTGGGCACCCCAGTCCAAAATGATTTAGAGTGCAATCCTAACCTGGATTAGGTTAGGCTGGCACAGTTAGGCCAGACAGGTTTGGCCGGCACAAGGGCCACCATCAAGTATGTTTGGACCACTCTCAGAGAGGCCAGGGTACAGACGGGCACCATCCTCCATGACTCCGAGGGTGGTCCAAACAGGCTTTATGGTGGCCCTTGTGCTGGCCTCACTCCAGGTTAGGACTGCACCCTCAGCTGTTTCCCGGCTGCCAGTGGGTCAATCACAGCCCCTTCCTGCGCGGGGAGGACGTGGTGCGCTGCCCTGCGCTCCTGGGAGGATGGGCGTGATAGAAATGTGCCTAATTGATAGTAATTGATAGTTATAATTAATAATGGTAATTTGGGGTGTTGCCCGCCTGCCACCCTTGCTTCATCCACCATGCAGGTCTGAGCTCGTTAACGAGACGATGGAGGCTGTAAACAAGGCGCAGACGCGGTGATGGGGACGTGGTGATTGAGGGCTGCTGCTGGATCCGGCCCCTGGCCTGGGGCGCAGCTGCAGTTGGGCAACCAGCCCTGTCGGGGCACGCATCGCTGGGAGCCTGGCTCGGTCCTGCTGCCACGGGATCACCGTAGGCCTGGGTGCTTCTCTGTGAGCCTACGACACCCTCTCAGCTTGGGATCTGGCCTCGGTGCCTTTAAAAGGGGACTGGACAGATTTCTGGAGGAAAAGTCCATTGTGGGCTACAGGCCATGACGGGTGGTGCAACCTCCTTACGTTAGCAGTAGGCTGCTTCGGAATGCCAGGTGCAAGGGAGTGGAAACAAGATCCACGTGTCTCGTGTGCTCGCTGAGGCTTCTGGTGGGCCGCTGTGAGATGCAGGAATCTGGACTAGAGGGGCCTTTGGCCTGATCTAGCACAGGGGCTCGTCTTATGTTTTGAATTTAAAAGCCACATTCACTCATAATATGGCTGGATGTTACTAACAATGACAGGAAGAGGCAGGGTGCTCTGGGGGCACAGGAGGGATCCAGGGGCATCCTCCAACTCCCTCGGGGGGGTAAAATCTCAACCTCAGGGCGCAATCCTAACCTGGAGCTAGGCCAGCAAAGTTTGGTTGGCACAAGGGCCACTGTGAAGCGCATCTGGGCCACTCTCAGAGTTGGGGACAATGGCGCATGTCTGTGTGCTGGCCTCTCTGACTCTGAGAGTGGTCCAAACCTACTTTACAGTGTCCCTTTTGCCGGCCAAACTCCAGGTTAGGATTGCGCTCTCAGTCTCAATCTTCCCAATCTCAACTCTGCAGACCAGTGAGAACCTGAAGCTTGCACTGTTCATGTGTCGTGGCCTTCTTCAGCTTTGCTACCCAGGACGGTTCCTTCGTTTGCGCCAATCTGCCTGCAAATCCCCCTTGCTGCTTAAAGAAAATTCTTATTGATATCGCACCACCAAGGCAGATTGGCCTAGAAGAGGGCAGATTCCTGCCCCGAAGAGCTTACAGTCTTCGCTTGTGATGGAGGGCAGCCAGGGAAGGGAAGGGAGGGGAATACCGGGATGGAGGTGGGGTTGCCGAACAGGTGGGGTTGCCAACCCTCCAGGACTGGCCGGGAGGCTCCAGGGATTGGCATCCATCTGCAGGTGCCACTTGAGAGGGATCCTTGGGGTTGTAACGGGGCTTCCAGGAATTCCCAACATCGCATTAGGCGGGGGGGGGAATCGTCAGTTAGAGTGGTCAGCCTTAAGAAGAGGGGATGATGAATATGCCTTCATTGCTGGAACAGAAAGATAAGTCCCTGCCCCCAAAGGGGTTACAATTTAAATTTGACACCAGAGAAACAGCAGAGAGAAGGGAAGGAAACAGAAGCCTGGAGAAAAAGGAAACGGGTTGACTTCACTTGGGAGGATGACTTTTGGGTGACATTACTCAGAGAGTGGACAAGGCCATCCCGGAGAGGAATCGGTTTTTATTTTGTTGCAAAGTTCCACATAATGGTAGTGCGAGAGAGAGAGAGAGAGTGTAGACTATGAACATGTTACAGATTTCAGCTTGGATAAGATTAGGACTTCCTGACGGCTGTAAACAGCTGTTGGCGAGAGGAGAAGCTGGTTACAGCTGGTGCTTCTGTCGCTGGGGCAGGATCAGGGCTGAGCCAGACCAGGGGTCTCAGATGGTCTTTTCTTTTTTGTCTTGAACCTGGAACATTGTCAAGAAGTTGGAATTG
Source organism: Lerista edwardsae (assembly GCA_029204185.1). NCBI lineage: Eukaryota > Metazoa > Chordata > Lepidosauria > Squamata > Scincidae > Lerista > Lerista edwardsae. The sequence continues at coordinate 3,515,548 of JAJKFI010000091.1, forward strand.
CTTAGTAGTGAAAATGTCAGGGAAAAAGCAAGAGAGGTGGAGCGGGAGGCTTGGAGTAGACTTGCATCACATACTTACGGAGGAGAAGCTGCCAGCCGTCCTCGCTCAATGAAGCCTCCGTTTCAGGCCCAGGGAACCTCTACCTGCCAGGTGCTAGAGACAAGCAGGGCAGGGCCGTCTCTGCCACCCACCGCTCTTGCCCTTCCCAGCTGCCCTGGCTGCCCACTGTTGGCAACAGGATGCTGGATTAGGTGGAGACTTGGTCCAATCCAGTAGGACTCTTCTGGCTCTAAGAAAACTGGATCCCCCACCCACCCAAGCTGCTGGAGAACAATGTGGATGTAAAATCAAATAGCAGTTTATATATGACAGTGGTCTCATAGTTCTAGCAAAAAATAGGTGAAGCTGCGTTGCTGTGTGATTTGGGGCCGAGCGGAAGAACTGGGTTTAGCCTCAGCCAGGCCTTGGCACCCATTTTGCCACTGTTACAGGAGCCCACTGGCTCAACAGTCCAGCTGCCAGTCGGGTGTCCTGTGTTTGACTCTCACCTCTGCCCTGACCTCCCGCGCTGGCCTTGGGAAGCCTCTCTCGGCCTCGAGCGTGAGGGTCATGCCTGACCTTACAGGGTTGTTGTGACAAGTCCCTGAGGTTAGCCTGCAGCAGCAAAACCGACACAGCCTTGTGGCATCTGAAAGGCTCACTGGCTTCTTTGTAAGGATAACATCTAGACTGGTTGGAAGTGCTTTGAGAGCATTGGGGCGCCTTAAGAAATAAGTGTTGTTGCAGCTATATTTTTGGGGGGGGCGGGGGGGATTTAAATGCATCTTGGCAGCAGATCATATGCAGAGTGCACCCCTCCCCATTGCATCTGGGATTTCGTGGAAGGTTCTCTGCAGCTCCAGAGGTTCGGTGCCTGCTATCTGGGTCAAGGATGATTTTGTACCCCCAACACAATGAAATCAAATTTAAGTAAATAAAAAGTTTTCTGGTTAATTGGCCATAACTTATCAAAAGTTATGGCCAATTAACATCTAGACTGGTTGGAAGTCTAGAAACTTTTGAAGATGACTGTGTGTTACTTTATCAAATTCCAGTGTGGTGGTTTGTTGCATTGCAGTCAGCATTAAATCATCTTTCCACTGATATATAACATGATGGTCTTATTCATGCTTACTGAAGTGTTCACCATTTTGGCCACTAGTGTCAAGTTCAGCTTGTTGCCCCCCTAAAGCTTGTTGCCCGGTGCACACACTGCCCCCTCCATCTCCCTTAGTTACACCCCTGGCATTCAGGCTTCCTCGTGGCAACTTCTATGGGGAGAAATGGCCAATTCTGTATATCTGAGAGTGGCCTGAGGCTTTTTCAGGCAACAAATTTGTGCAATATGTGTTTTCATCTCCCTAAATGAAACTGCAAAGAGAAGTCTGGAATTTCCACCCCCCCTCCTCTGACCCACTGATTCCTTTGTGCCACTATTTGAATTGTAAGGCCTTTGGGGCTGAGGACTGCCTGTTCACTCGGTGCAAAGCACAGTGCAGAATGCAAAGGAATAAGAGTAACGATACAGTGCGCGATGGGGAGCATTCCCCTTGGAGGGATATGACTCTTAGGGATAATTTTGTCCTGGAGTGACACCTGCTGGTCACACCCTCTTAAACACTGTACAGGACTTTGTTCCAAGTTCCTGAGCTGTCACGAAGCCCAGATGAGGCACGCCTGTTGGTTTGTTTATGCTACATCCAGGGAATCTGAGGAATGGAACTGAACCCCCCAAAACATGTTGGTTGCTTTGAACCAGGTGTGGCTCATTTATGAGGAAACTGAAGCAATTGGAGCCAGCTTTGTGACCCCCCCCCCATCTGCCCATTGGCTCCTCCTCTCTTGCTTGGAAAAGAGAGGGGGGCGGAGTGAGAGAGGAGGGGGGAGGAGACAAGAGCGGGGGGGGGGGCGGTGGCTTGCTGCCAACAGACCCTTAATTTTTGGCTGGCTTTGTGCATCCCTCACTTGCCGTTCATCCTGGAGTGTGTCTCCGAATCAGTGCTTCAAATGTGGTGCCTCCATAATGGGGAGGAAGTGGGTAGTTCGGGGCAAGGGGCTCCTGCTGTGCTGATACTCCCCCCCCCTTCGGCCCCAGTTCTAGGGCTCTGGAGGGAGCGGAGGCCACGATGCTGCTGCAGGTCCTGCTGGGCACCCTCGCCCCCGCCTTGCTCCTGGCGGCCCCTCCCATCAACAAGCTGGCGCTGTTCCCGGACAAGAGCGCCTGGTGCGAGGCCAAGAACATCACGCAGATCGTGGGGCACAGCGGCTGCGAGTCCAAGTCCATCCAGAACAGGTACCGGGGGGGGGGGGAAGAGGTTTTTTCCTGCCTGCCTTCGAAACGAGCCTCTGCCCGACTGCCAGGTGCAAGGGGGTGGGACCAGGAGGTGGGGGTCCTGCAGCCTTGCCCAGAGGCATCCGGTCGGTCGCTGTGGGGCACAGGCAGCTGGACGCGACCCAGGGCTGGGCTCCGGCCCGCCAGGCTTCTCGGCTGCGCTCAGGAGCGTCACGGCTGCCGCCTCCCTCCCTCCCTTCCTCCCCCCGCAGGGCCTGCCTGGGCCAGTGCTTCAGCTACAGCGTCCCCAACACCTTCCCGCAGTCCACGGAGTCCCTGGTGCACTGCGACTCCTGCATGCCAGCGCAGTCCTTGTGGGAAATTGTGAGTGCTGCCAAGCGGGGTCCTTCCGGGGCGGGGCGGGGCGGGGCGGTGGGGATGCTGGGCGAGGCAGAGCCTTGCAGCAGAGCTTCACCCTCTCCTCTCGGCCTCCCCAGGTGACGCTGGACTGCCCCAGCAGCGAGGACGTTCCCCGCGTGGACAAGCTGGTGGAGAAGATCCTGCACTGCAGCTGCCAGGCCTGCGGGAAGGAGCAGAGCCAGGAGGGGGCGCTCTTCAACGTCTACCTGAACGCTGATGAGAACCTGCCCGCCGAGGCGCCCCACCCTCACCCCCCCTTCAGCCACCCCCCGGCAGACGCGGCCTCCAGCCGCCACCCCCGCCAGCACGTCGAGGAACTGGAGAACTGACCGCCGGGGGCTGGGGCCGGAGCCCCCCCCCCCCGCCTGCTCGCAGCCCTGTTGCCAGGGAAGGGGCCAAGCAGACCCTGGAGCACCTGGTGGGGCGGCCTCCGTCTTCTGCAAGGCCAAGCGGACCCTCGGCCGGAGAGTGAGATGGACAGATCCACCCACCCACCCCCAGTTGACCCCAGCCTGTGCTTGGTGGTTACTCTGGGGCGGGGGCTGGAAAGTGGCAAGAGAGACTTCCCTTTTTGACACATTTCGTTGGATGGCAACAATCCGGAAGAGGGATTTGGACAAGCCAAGGCCACCCTTCCCCCCTCCACAGTTGTGGTACTTCGTAAACTGAGTTTTCCAGCAACGCTTGCGAGCGTTTCCAGCCGTCTCCTGCCTCGTGCTGAGAACCGAAGTGCTCTTGGGGTCTTCGTGATGCGACACGACACTCGGCTCTGGGCTTGGGACACAAACTGGGTTTGCCTCCCTCATCCCAGGGAGGACTGGGAATGGCCGTTTTGCGAGGGAGGGCCGAGATCTCTCCTGCAGAGGCCCCCAGGAGAAGGGGGGAGTCGACGCCTGGAGGCTAGAGCTGCACGTTCAGCATTTCCGGCTTTCCTCGTGGAAACGTGAACAGGCCGTGGCCCCTCCTGCCCGTTCCTGGTTTTGAAAAGGGCTCTCTTTGGTCTTCCGTCTTGTGTTGAGGGAACCCGGACTGAGTGCCAGCAAAGAGGGTCCAGGAGGCTCGGCTAGAGTTGGGGGGGGGGAAATGCCCCCTAGGCTACAGCTGGAGAGCTGACCCAGAGAACCCTTCTGGGCGGAGGCTTCTCCCCCCCCCCCCAATAATTCTGGGCTCTTTCTACGAGGCTTCTCAGAGGGGATTCCTTTGGGTGGATGCCAGGCAGTTAATCCTGTTGAAGACTGGAACGCAGATGAGAAACCCTCTTTGCTGGTTGTTCTCTGAACATGCCTGACACCCTTCCCCAGCTGGGAGGTGAGGCCAGCTGGGATCTTTGGCCCTGAACTCCACTGCTAGCTTGAGAGAGAGCCGCCCCCCTCCCTGGTCCTTTGTATGCCAGAGCCCAGCGCAGCCCATACCAAGTCCATTTCATATGGGGACAAGCAGAAGAGGGGGGTTGTAGGGCTTGATTGCTGGACCACCGGTAGCACTTTAATGGATGGAGGAAGAGGGCAGGTGGAATTCTTGAAGCGCAGTTGGGGTGTGTGTGTGAGTGAGATCGTGCCGTCCTCTTTCCTGCCCTTAATTACCGAGTCTTTGACATTAATGTGGAGCCTGCAGGTTTTTCTCTTGCCAACTCTCCACCCCATGCACACAGCCCCTGCCTGTTCCGTCACGACAAGCGTGCAACCCACCTGCACACAGATGTACATTTTTGTCATTGTAACAGTGTTGCTTTTTTCACCACTCTTGTTAAATAAACTAGATCTAACAGCCAGGCTGCCTGTTGGTCGGGGAGGGGGGTTGGAATCTGTGCAATGTGGGGGAGGGATGTTGCTCTTCCCATGTGGAAATTGTCGCTTCTCCCACATCAGTGGCAGAGCCAGCGAGGCTGTTCTCCATCAAGCCACTAGGTGGCGCTCTGGCACTAGCAAGGCTGTCAGGGAAAAGCAGGGATTTTTGATGTGTCAGAGTTGGAAAAGTTCTGCTGAGTCAGGCGTGAGCTGGAGGTTTGTGGTGAACGCTCTGTTAAAGCGCATGTTACAGCAGTTAAGCACCTCCTTCCTTCCTTTTGCTTCCTGGTTTCTGCATGAATGCCTACTGGTGCATGCTAACAGCTTCCCAACTCCAATTCGTGCCCTCATGAGCACAAAGCACCCATCTGCAGAAGAGGCTGCCTGCTGCCTCTGCATGAGTCCCTGCTCTGATTGCCTTCTAAGGATCCTCCACTAGGGGAGTTGAGTAATTCTGGTATGATTGGAGCATGCCCTTGCAGCTGCTGTGTCTGCGCTTTTGAACTGCATTTCATCAGAAGGGGGTGCCTGTCACATTTCTGTATGAGTCACTGCATTAGGTACCAACTCCTGCAGAAGCACAGTGGGGTGGGTGGGCTTCTCTAGATATGGTCAAAGTCAGAATAATCTGTTTGCAAAGTAAAACTTTTTCAGGTGCAAGACTAAAAGATGCCTTTTAGCTCAGAAAAGAGACTGGAAATACATTGTCAAAGCGGAGGCAAGAGCTGCTGCCTGACATGTGTGAGAAAATCACGAGGAGTGCGATACACGCACAGGTGTGAAAGAGGGCAAGATGTGCTCCGTTTGTGGCCTGCAGGGAGGGTTGCCAAGGGACAGGTGCCAGATATAATCTTTAGCATCTCCAGTTTCCAGGTACCAGCCAGCAAAAACTGAGAAAGACCCAATGCGGCAGCCTGCACCAGAAAGGATTTTACTAGCCCAGTTTACTGTGAGAAGGAGAGATTTACAAGAGGGCAACGAGCTGGGAGGTTGCCAGCGATGCAGGGAGGTGGGCAGCTGGAGGTGACCTGGGCCCGGGCCTGATCTGAGCTGCCTGCAGAGGAAGGGAATAAATCACGAGGGGAGGGGGAAGCAGGTTCCTGGAGAACAAACACTTATAAAGCGGCTCACAGCCCGTTTTCAAAGAAAAGCTGAATTTCGGCATAGCACCCATTAGCTCGTACCTACTAACAGCGACTTTGGAAGAGTCTGCTGGATCACAGCAAGGCCGGAGTCAGAGCTACAGTGCCCCTAAAACTGGGGGTTCCATTTAATTGCTTAAGGGCTGATGGACCCTTTGGGGTCAGCCCCACTGGTCCACCCACTCCAGCCTTGTGTTTCCCAAAGTGGCTAAGCTGGGAGTGGGGTTCTTGGAAGCAGCACAAGCCACAGGGTGTTCTGCTCCGAGACAGAGGCCCCTCAGAAGCTGGTCGTCCTTGCAGCCAGCATGCCTGCTAGCCACCTCTGCTCTCCCTGAATTTGCCTTTTATTTGCAAAGCAGGCTTGTGCCTGCCTGCCTGCCTGCCTGCCTGGAAACAGGACTACACATTTGGCAACTTTCACCCACCTCCCTGAGGTCCAATCAGCCAATACATACCCAGCAGACTTTGTTGAAAAGCTCGGTGCTCTGCAGGCAGGGACTGATACAAAGAGGTGTCTCGGGCAAGTGAGCCACATTGCATCCAGCTGCAAAGAGGAGAGCACCTGTGCCATGGGCAGCTGCGTGTGGCAAACATGGTGAAGGCCCCCAAAAAGGAGCATTCATACTGTTCACTCAGGCAAGACTTTGTGGGCATAGTTCCACCCTCTGCCAGCACCACTTTGCCTCCACAGAAGCAGGCCCAGATGCCCTCCTGCAACAAGGGCCTCAAGAGGGGGAAACATTCTTTGCTGATGCCAAAGGTTTATACTCCAGGGCTCTAGACAGAAATGAGCGTACTTTGCATATACACAGAATAAGCTTCAAAGCTGTTCAAACTCAGTAATTAATTATTATCTCAGTGCAATCACCCCTAATCCCATTTGGTAATCCCATTTAATCCCGGTGATTTTCAACTCTTTCGTAAATGACCTGGAGACAGGGATAAGCAGCGAGGTGGCCAAGTTTGCGGATGACACTAAACTTTTCCAAGTGGTGAAATCCAGAAGAGATTGTGAAGAGCTCCAGCAGAATCTCCCCAAACTGGGGGAATGGGCAGCAAAAATGGCATATGCGTTTCAATGCAGACAAGTGTAAAGTGATGCACATTGGGGCAAACAAAAACAAAAACAAAATTTCACCTATAGGCTTAAGAGTTCTGAGCCGTCTGTGACAGACCAGGAGAGAGATTTTGGGGTGCTGGTGGGCAACTCGGTGAAAGTGTCAACCCACTTTCATGGGGTTGGCAGCGGTGAAGAAGGCCAATTCCATGCTTGGGGTAATTAAAAAAAGGGGTTGAGAATAAAACCGCCAATATTATCATGCCATTGTACAAATTGATGGTAAGGCCACAACAGGAGTAGTACATACAGTTCTGGTCGCCACATCTCAAAAAGGTCATAATGGAGCTAGAAAAGGTGCAGAGGAGAGTGGCCAAAAAGGTTGCTGGGTTGGGGCACCTTCCTTATGAGGAAAGGCTGCAGCATTTAGGGGTTCTTCAGTCTGGAGAAAAAGTGCCTGAGGGGGGACATGATTGAGACATACAAAATTATGCATGGGATGGATAGCGTGGATAGAAGCATATTCTTTTCTCGCTCACACAACACCAGAATTTGCGGATATTCACTAAAATTGAGCGTGGGGAGCGTTTTTTTGTCTGTTCTGACAAAAAAAAAATTCCTTATGCAGTGTGCAATAAGCCTGTGGAACTCCTTGCCACAGGATACGATAATGGTGTCAGGCCTAGATGTCTTCCAAAGGAGATTGGACAGATTTCGAGAAGAAAAGTCCATCACAGGTTACAAGCCGAGATTAGTATGTGCCGCTTCCGCTTCCTGGTTTTAGAAGTGACACCTTGGAGTGACAGATGCAGGGGAGTGACCACAGGATGCAGGCAACTTGTGGCTTTGTGCATTCCCCGCAGCATCTAGTGGGCCATTGTCGGATACAGGAAGCTGGACCAGATGGGCCTTTGGCCTGATCCAGCACAGGGGCTCCTCTGACGTTCTTATGTTAATAACAACATCCAAAGGTCAGCCCTGTAAGGTAGGCGAGTGGTCTTATCCCCAGGTCACAGACAAGGTTCCATCAATGCTATGACTTCAGGCCTCCCCCCGCCCCTCCGCGCACACAGATCCAGCCTTAGCTCAAGGTTGGCTTCTCTGCTCCCACACATGAGCGGGGTGGGGGGAACTCTGCCTTCTTTAGAGTTGGGAAGGGGATAAAGACCAGGCCAAACAGGCCACCTCAGGGTGTCCCAAAATCTTCTCCTAGCCATGTTTAAGGGCATCTTGACGCCGTCCAAAGATTCCCAACCCACTCTGGGAAGTCCGATATCCCAGTTACTGGCCAGGCGAGGCCCTGGGCTCGTGTCCGTGGCCCACAGTGGCCTGTTTGTGGGGCTGTGTCCTGGGATCGCCTCCACTTCGGACGGCTTCCTCGCCTTCCACTCAGCTTTGGCGCCGTCGTCGCTGGTGCGTTTCCCGCCGCTTCAGCCGGCCCGTCCTCGGCAGGGCTCGTCCCTCCAGCAAGCCGGGCTGGCTCTTTCAAGCCGCTTCGGAGCCGGGGGAGCCCTTCCTCCGACGTCTGGCAGCAACAGCTGCTGCCTGGCGCCGCTTTCCGCCGGCCGGATCTCTCCCCCGCGCGCCGGGGTGGGCTGCTGCTGGGCTGCCTCGGAGATGCAGTCGCGGACGGGCGCAGCCGCGGAGCCTCCAGGCAGCCGGGCAGGGGCAGCGAGAGGCGCACGCAGGGCGGGCGGCTCCCCGGCAAGACCAGCAGCGCGCTCGGCAGGGGCCACGTAGGGGGCCGCGGCGGCGGCGGACAAGGGCGAGGCGCTCCGGCCAGTGCTGGGGGGGGGGCGTCCCCACGCTGCCGCCAGCCTCCCCCGGCCAGCGGGATGTGGGTGCGTGGCGGGGATCTCGTCCCCTGCGCGGAGCCGCGTGGAGAGCAGCGCGCAGCCCCGGCTCCGAGCAAGGAGTGGGAGACGGCGAGAGGCGAGGAGGAGGCGGCGGCGAGCGAGGAGGAAGCCCCCGTCCCCGGCGCTGCCGCGCTTGCCGTGCCGCGCTCCGGGCGATGATCGCGGCGCCCCGGCGCCTGGGCTCCCCGAGACGTGCACCCCGCGCCCGCCGCCCGCCGCCTGCCCGATGGACGGGGCGCCCGCGAGCGCCCGCAACGCCAGCCTGCCCGGGGAGCGGCCGGCGCCCAGCGGCAGCGCCTGGGTGGCCGCCTTGCTCTGCCTGCTGATCCTGCTGACCCTGGCGGGCAACGCCTCGCTCATCCTGCTGATCCTGAGCCAGCGCGCGCTGCGCAACACCTCCAACTTCCTGCTGGTCTCGCTCTTCATGTCGGACCTGATGGTGGGCGGCGTGGTGATGCCCCCGGCCATGCTGAACCAGCTGCACGGGCGCTGGGTGCTGGGCGCCGCCTTCTGCCCCGTCTGGTTCTCCTTCGACGTGATGTGCAGCAGCGCCTCCATCCTGAACCTGTGCGCCATCAGCCTGGACCGCTACCTGCTCATCATCTCGCCACTCCGCTACAAGCTGCGCGTGACCCCCTGCCGGGCCCTGCTGCTGGTGCTGGCCGCCTGGACGCTGGCCGCCCTGGTCTCCTTCTGGCCCATCCGGATGGGCTGGCACAAGGCGGAGGCCTTCTCACTCCAAGGTGGTCCGCTCAACACCACCACCGCCGCCGCCGAGGAGGAGGAGGAGTGCCGGCCGCTGGTCAGCCTGCCCTACGCCCTCATCGCCTCCGGCCTGACCTTCTTCCTCCCGGCCATCGCCATCCTCTTCACCTACTGCCGCATCCTCCTGGCCGCCCGGAAGCAGGCCGTGCAGGTGGCCTCGCTCACCAACAACGTGCTCAGCGCGGCCGACGACCCGACGGAGCAGGTAACAAAGCGCCACGCAGCCGGCTCCGCCAGCGCAAGCGGCACTCGGTCCCTGCCCCGGGCAGCTTCCAAGCTACAGACTGGCGCAAGGCTGGTGACCGAGGTGGGGCAGGAAGGGCGGGTGGAGGAGCAAACCTGTGCTGGTTTCCGTCTGACATCCTCTGCTTCGCTGCAGGGGGGAGCGGGCTCAGGCCTGGGCCCAAAGAGACTGGAACCGTGTGGCTCAGAGAGGAAGCAAATGCAGACGCAAACAGCAGTGTAGCAAGTGGTCTTGGGGGGGCGATACACCCCAGGCACCGCGGCAGAGTGTCATGGGACGCCCTGCCAAGATGGTGGAAACCGAGCCGGGGAAACCGGGAAACTGGCAACTGGCTGTGGCCGAGTGTTTCAGCAGTGCAATCCCCACTCAGGAAGCTGCCAGAACCTTAATCTGGCCACCACCTCTTTCCTCCTTTGGAGGCTTTTGCTGAGTCTCAAGGAGGAAAACGGGTGGTGGCCAAATCGCAAAACTGCCACTTTACTTCTGGGAGAAGCCAGAAGTGACATCACAACATTGCTTGACCTCACCATTTCAGCACCTTTGGTTCCGGGGCCCCGAGCTATGCCGCTGATTCAAATGATTCTGATGCAAAGCATAGCAAAACAACCCCCTCCGCTCTTAGCAGAGGCCTGCCTGCGCCCCCTTGCATGAGTCACTGCTCTCTGGCATACCATCTGCCATGGATCTGCGCCACAGGCAATTGGGTGGTTCAGTTACTCACCATGCAGAGAGCACCCACCTTCATAGAGGTTGCCCATTCTGCTGGCCCTGTCTCCTTCCTAGGAGCCCAGTTCAGTGACTCATGCTGGAACACAGGGGGGCGGTGGGGGTGCTCCTTTGAAGGTGGTCAGCTTTATAATCTGAAAAGAAAGTGGATAAAGATATTATTTTTTCATAATAACTGATTATTATTAATACCCCACTTTTTCCTGTCAAAACGGTGGTCCAGGGCAGCTAATAGCATAAATGTCAATTCACCATCATATGAAACATATACAGTTTCCATTTCAATTCTACACACCCTTTCCTAGAAGTACCTTAATTGAACATACTAGGACTTGTTTCCAAGTAAACATGCATCGGATTCATACAGTTACAGCATACACCTGCGCATGTCTCCTCAGACATCCATCACCTTGTATTCAATGGGGCTTACTCCCAAGGAAGTGTATTTAGGATCAGTGTTAATCTCCTATATCTGGCATTCTCTGCAATATTGGCAATAAATCATCTCAAACGAACAAAGCAAGTAAAAACCACAGACACTGTCAAAAAAAGGGATAAAGTTTCACTTCTCTAATAAGGCGACAATTGAAAAGCCAGATGAAAAACAAAGTTACATTTGCACAAACTGCCAAATGAGGGAAGAGTTTGTAGGTGGGGGTGGCTTTTTGTCCTGCTCCCTGCTAGGTGCCGGGTTGGCCTTCAGAAGGCCAATTCCTCATTCATCAGCTTCCCCATCACTGTTTGCATGAAACGAACAGAAAAGGTCCTGGGGCTGCTTGCTGAAACTGAGCAAGAAATGGGCTCCCCCACCTCACTTTCATGAGAGAAACCATCCCCTCCCCTGCGTTCCCCTCCCCCTCTGTCTTTTGTTCACTTCTCAATAAGATAAACTGCAAGACAAAAACTCGGAGGAGGCAGAGCTGCCAAGCCTTTTGTCTGAGATTATGGAGGCCCTGCTCATCAGGCTGGCGGGGGGGGGGGGAGAAGAGGCAGCTCCGCTCTGCTCACTCCCCCCAAGTGCCACATGCCGTGGGCAGAACAGACGCACAAGGCAGGAGAGAGCAGGAGGTACATGCAGTGATTACGCCAAAGATCATTTTGTGCGCTCCAACTGTCTCTGTGTACTGGGGAACAGATTGCCACAAGATGTGGCCATGGCTTTAAAAGGGAATTGGGCAAAATCATGTTGGGGGACAGGTGCATTGCTGGCCTCCTTTTCCTCCTGAATGAGGGCAGGATGGGAGGCTTCGTACTGCCAGAGCGGGGATCAGGCCCAATCTGACACCAGAGTAACAGGGTGCAAACCCAAGATGTGCATGGCATCCCTCAGAGACACACCACTGTGCCAGTTCCATCAGTCTGTGCACGATGACCCAGAGCTTGATGTGTCCAACTGGCCCCATTAAAATGCATTCTGTTCACAGTGGAGTTTGAACCGGTCCCCAGATCTGGGGGCCTGGGAAGCTTCATTGCAAGTGACTTGAAGGATGCTGGACAGCACCACAGTACACTGAAGAGCATCACATCCAGTCGTCTCTCTGAGTCACAGAGATCTGCTTGAAGAAAGAGAGCATTTTGCCCTTCCACAACCCCAGCACCACCACATGCGCGGCAATGTTAGAACTAGGTTAGACATCCCAGGAAGGGCAAAACTGCCCACAATTTATCGCTCTTCCTCTTTGGCACTTGGCCACTGCAAAGGCTCCAGCAAGACCAGCCTAGATTCAAGCTCTGTTGGGGAAAAGAAAAATCACATTAACCCCAGTGCAACGTTTTTTTTCCTCGCTTGGAAAGAATCCTATTCACCCCAGTGCCTAGTTCAGTTAGCGCTCAATGAGCAGGAAATCTCGGACACATCCACATGGCTTCGTTGGACTTGCAGGGGTTGGAATGAATAATGTCATCATTTGCCCAAGCCTTGGGAAGGCTCTGATAGAGACATCTGTCCTGTCCCCACAATGGCCCTCCTGCCTAATGTCACCCTCTGACAAATGATTTAACATTCCTGGCAAGTGAAATTCAATTTGCCAAGACCGTTTAGTCACCAGTGAGCTTGTTCCAGGGAAGTGGTGCTCTTCCCAGGGTTGTGTGCGCACACACATTCTCATGGACTCCTGCGACAGATCTTCAGAACATAATACTCGACGCAGAATTCAACCTCTTGGGAATATCAGATGCTCTTTCTTTTAGAGACAACAGGTTCCTGGCCCTCATGGAGTCTGGATGCAAGATCTTGGCCTTTCCACAACCTCAGCTTTCCTCTTTCCATACCACCACCACAAAAGTATCCAGATGGGTCAACAACACCAACAGAATGATGCCAGGAAGCTGCCAAACCAAGTCAGCCCCTTGCTCTATCTAATTTAGAATTGTCAACAGTGACTGGCAGTAGCGCTCTGGGGTTGCGGACTGGAATTTTCCTCAGCCCTACCAGAGAAGTCCAGGCCTGATCTTAAGACTTTTGGAATGCAAAAAACAGGGGTACTACCACTGAGCCATGAGTGTGGCATGCAATGCCACAAGCTCAACATCTCAAGACAATCGTTTGGCTCCCAGACTCAAATTGGGAACTTGCAAAACAACCGCAGTTCAACAGAACAACTTGCACTAATTTACTAAATAGGAAGCAAGTCTTACTGAAACCCCTGGGAGTGGCTTCGGAGCAAATTACCAAAGCCCCCCTAACACCCCCACCACAAGTCTTTACTATTTACAACTAAAGCAAATGACCCCATTGGGTGAAATTGAGTGATTAAGCACTTATGTGATGAGACCCTTGAAAACCACAGGGTTGGGCCACAGACGCCCCCCCCCCCCAAGTCATCTCGAGAGTTTTACGGCTATGGCGAGAGTGAGCACCACCACTTGACTCTCCCCATTTCCAGCACACGTACACAGCAGGCACCCACCATCCTGGTCCCTGCACCACGAACAATGGTCACCCGCCAGATGCATTTACCAAGCCCAGCAAACTTGTGAAAAGCAGGAACTTCGCTTTGCAAAATGCCCTTTGGAGCTCAGGCAGGGCAGCCGTTATTTCCTTGCCTTTCTGAAGCAGCTTTGTCTGGGTTTCTGAGCTCATTTGTCACGCCCGATGTCTCTCCATGCGTTTCTGCACATGCTTGAGCATCAGGCACAGACTTTTCCTTCCCCTTAAAAGAGGAAGTAATTTACCATGGAGATTGGCAGATTTAACTCAGCCAGACTTTTGCAGCTTCATATCCTGCAGGAGAAAACAATCCTAATTACCTTTAAATGCTTTGATCTCACTTTTTACTAAAAATCCATTTTCTATGCTGCACATCAGGGTTTTGTTGGCTGCCCTGCTGGCCGTCAAGTGTCCAGTGGCAAGTGTTTAGTTTATAAACAATACTTTTAAGAAGAGATGCAGAGAAGCTGGAATCCAGCACTCCAACTGATCAGCGGGGGGGGGGGGGGGGAGAGAGAGAGAGAGAGAGACCTACCATGACTTTTTGAATGCTTGTAAATACAAAGCACAACAATAATGGCAATTACTGTGTGCCTTAATCATTTCACACAAACAAAAAAGCTCTCAGCCCCCTTGGCAAACTGCATAATTGAAAACGCCTGTTCTTATCCTGCCAGTTCTTAATATATGACTGTTTTGGTTCCTTGATTGCATTTTGAACAAGCATTCTTGCTCCCACATAAAAAAATACTGTGAGATGCTAGCATCCAGAAAACAGAACACAAGCCAGACACATCATCTGCTTTTGGGAAAAAAAAGTGATCTGGAGAGGACACGGTTAGTTTTGGGATGACCACGTGCATGTACAAAGTGGCTGCCTGCTGAGCTGGACTGTTGGTTCATCTTGTTCAGTACTGCCTAAACGCTCACCAGCAGCAGTCCTACAGGTTTTTAGAAAGGAAAGTTTTAGTCTTCCCAAACCCTGTCACTGGAGGGTATTTTTAGCACAGGCACGAACCAGAAAGCTCCTGCATGCAAATCAGGGGCAACAGCCCCTCCCCAGTAAGAGAACCTTGGTTGGATCAGACCCACAGGCCAGTAGTCCAGCATCCTGCTTTCCACAGTGGCCAACTGGATACCTCCAAGGAGAAGATGAAGGCACACCCTCCGCCACCAATCTTGCCTTGCAACAGGAATTCAGCAGGAGGTCACTGCTGCTGCTGCTGCTGCTGCTGCTGGAGGTAGAGAGAAGCCATCAGGACCTTGCCATCAATGGGCCTGCCCTCCATGAATTAGCCTAATCCTCTTTTTAAGCCATCTGAATGAGAGGTCATCACCACATCTTGTAGCAGTGAGTCCCACAGACTACATGCTGTGCACAAACACCTCCCAAGTCTCCCACAAGTCTCCCTCTTGATCCTCTTTTTCCCATGCCCCAAAGATTGTAGCCTTACCTTATAAGGAAGGTGCTCCAGCCCTCTGATCATGTTGTGCACCTTTTCCAGCTCTACAACATTCCTTCAGAGACCCTGGTAGGAGCCTGCCTTTTTGGCCCCAGGAGTTGACCTCCCAGCTTCTGCATCCCAATGTAGGGAAAAGGGAAGTAGCACTTTCCTCCTATTCACCCCTGCTGGCCGTAAGCACAGAAGAAGAGCCCTCCTGGATCAGGCCCAAGGCTCAGCTGGTTCAGTGCCCCATGTCCCACAGTGACCCCTCCCCATTACTTCTGGGGAGACCACAAGGCCTCCCTCACCACTGCAGCTATCCCGCAGCCGCAATCTGGAGCCCAGTCTAGTTTCCAACCGCCTCTCTAAGCCACAGCAAGGAAGCAATTTCAGCACCACGGACAGTAGCAACCAATTTGGAGCCCGGTAGGTCACTTCAAGTTGCGCAGCCCCATTAAAGAATTCTGAGTTGATGAGTTGCCTGCCCTTAAAATGAAAACTCCATGTTTGAAGCTGTCTAAGACGTCAACAAAAATGCCTGTCTGAGATGTCCAACGGCCAAAGGGAGTGCCGTATAATTTGCAATTTAAAAACTGGCAAGAGAAACTGATTGGCAGGAGGGGTGGAGCAAACAGGGCAAAGTCCGGTCTTGCACGTCATGAAATTAATTTATGGAACTACCTGCCACAGGAAATGGCAGTTGGTATTTGTTGGGCTTTTGTCTTCATGCCCTGCTCATGGGAAGCTGTGGGAAACACATTGGAATTAATGGGCCTTGGGCAGCAAAGCTTGTCGTGTTCTTATCACACTTCGCAGCCTGAAAGAGAAGGCTACAGAAAGCCAAGAGAATTACAAAGCACCTGAAATCCAACAGGCTTATCCAAATCTCAGCCCCATGGGTCAAAATTTGCCCCCAACTTTAGTTGATTAATCTGTCCAATGCAACTCACATCCCTCTTGCTAAACCGTCCCACTGGTCAAATTCTGCCGGGAAAACAGAAATCTGATCCTAAGAATTCCTCCTGGGGCTTGAAACATCCTTTTCCACAAACTCATGAGGACCAGAAACTTACTTGGTAAAGAAGAAAGCTCAGCTACTCATGGAAGGCAAATTTCACATCCCTCTGAAGCCAGACCCAACCGCCACAAATTCACGCAATACAAGTGTTATATTTACTGCTGTCACCCAGATTAACAAGCACTTCTTTGTACCCCTTAACCCTGTTAATAAAATCCTAAATGCTTAAAAAGGAGAGGAATTCTCTGGGGGGCTGTGATAATCCCTAGAGGGGCAAACAGGCAGTAGAGACGTCTGCCCTCTTGTGGCTATGGCTGGAACTGCAATGGAGCTAGCAAACGGCTGCAGAAAATCTGTTTTTATTAAATTAAGAGAGGATGCAAATGTAACAATTTAATTTACAGCCAGGAGACAGAATGCAGAGCCCATCTGAAGATTTATCAGCTAGAATATTCAAGGCTTCAAATGCATGTGTGGTTGTTTTGTTTTTTAAACAAATCTAATTAAACAGCTTTGACAATCAATAGTAAGATCTCATATTGTAAAGATGAGCTGAAAGGTACAACGAAATAATTAAGAGTTTATATGCCTGGAACTCCCCAGTTAGTTTCTGCAGTTAGTAAAAACACACGTATATATGTTTTGTTTTTCACGAGCTTTTCTGCTTTTCATGAGCTGAGCTTCCTCTCTTCATGTGAAAGGGACCAACTAACTTCCTGGAGGAAAGTTCCATGCATGGTGGCCAATCCGTAGCCAGATTGGCTAAACAGAGCCTCCCTTTCCAGCTGCAGTATCTCTGATCATCACATGCTCTGGTCAAACAACATGGGGAGGGGGGAACGATTGCTGCCTTCCTGCCCAAATTGGAGGGTTCTGTTGGAAATGCGATACTGGGGTAGATGACACTGAAGGTCAGATTCGGCCGGGCTCTTTTTTTGTACCTAAACTGAACCTCCATTTTTAGAAGCAGTCTTCCTTTCAATATGGCATACGGGTAACAATCAATAGACTGTGGCCTTCCTGCCCGGCTTGGGAGCATTTTGGAAGATTCTGGCTGGCCACTGCAGGTGGGGGCAACATTGATCTGGGTGAAGTGTTGGTCTGCGCCATGGTGTAAGAAGAGCCCTGCTGGATCAGGCCAAACTAGGCTCTCTCTCTCATTGGCGCAAAGGACTTTTGTGTTCCGCAGAACCTCAGTGGAGAAGTGCCCCATCTGGGCTGTGGCGGTTCATGCGTTTTTCTGGCTGTTGTGGAGGCGCTGGAACGAGAGCATGGCAAGTCGGTGCATGCGCCTTCCCCTCCTCTCCCTCACGCACCTCGTTCTCCTCTTCCTCCTCAGGGTCACAGGGCACACAGTCAATTGACGGCCACGAGCGACACCCGCAAGTTTGCCAACAAGCACAGCAAGAGGGCTCTGAAAGCCAGCCTGACGCTGGGCATCCTCCTGGGCATGTTCTTCGTGGCCTGGCTCCCCTTCTTCGTGTGCAACATGGTGCAGGTATGCCGCGGAAGCGCAGGGGGGTGCCGGAGACGCTTCGCGCCCGAATCGCGAATTATAAGCATGTCCTGATGTTAGCCTTGCAGCCGCTGCGGAGGGCCAGCATGATCCCCATACTGCAGACCTGCGAGGCTGAGGCCGAGAGGGAGCTGCTTTTCTAGTCCGTCAAGGGATAATATCGGGTGTGACTAAATGCTGCAGCCACGCCCAAAATGCTCCTATTACGCCCCCCACCCCCGCACATGGCGAGCCCAGATGATGGCTTGCAAAAAACCCTGACAGGACACCTCTGAAAGGAGGGTCATTGCGTTACAACTCAACAACTCAATCCTGGGAGAGGTCGAATGCCCTAGACTACCGATTCTCAGACTGTGGGTCTGTGGCCCATCGGTGGGTCATGACCCAATTTTTGGTGGGTTCTGAAACTGACAAGGCAGATTAAGCTATATGCATCAAGGGCTAGCCAACCTGCTACTTGGGAGGAAGCACTGCTGCCTAATCACCATTATAGCCTGAGTGGCTGGTTAGGTGGAACCATGTTTTAGGTGGGTCCCGACGCTAAAAAGTTTGGGAATCCCTGCCCTAACCATTTGATGAAGGAAGGCAGGCAGGGAGGGAGGGAATGCATGGATATCACCCTTCCTTCTCCAGCAGAGGCTGATCGGAAGGAGGCCTGGCCGGAAAAAGGGATCAGAGATGCGGCAGGCAGACTCCGCCTCAGGGTCTCGGTCACTGTTGCGCGTTTCCAGCCAGGCAGACACAGCTCAAGGCCTGGACTTCTCTCCTCCCCCCCTCCTGCAGGCCGCCTGCAACTGCGTCTCCGCAGACTTCTTCGACCTGCTGACCTGGCTGGGCTACTGCAACAGCACCATGAACCCCATCATCTACCCGCTCTTCATGCGGGACTTCAAGCGGGCCATGGCCAAGTACCTGCCCTGCTGCCGGCGCGCCTGGGAGCACCGGCCCACCCCCGCCTCGCTCTCCATGCGGAACTCCAACAGCGGCCCCCGGCCGGGCATCTCCCTCAAGAACGTGCTGACCCTGCAGGGGGACACCGACTCGGCCGACTCCATCACCCACCTCGACGGGCGCCACAGCCAGCGCCTCGGGTCCCTGCCGGCCACGGGAGCAGACGCCGTGACCCTCTTCAACCCCGAGCAGCCGGAGCAGGAGCCCCACCCACTGAACACCCCCATGGACTGAGGCCCAGGGCCGCCAGCCCTGCCAGGTAGTCCCCTGCCCCGCACTCTCAAAAGGAGCGCCCCCCCCCCCCGCGCGCCATCAACAGCATGCCTGGTTCATGCTGTCCAGTTACACCTGCTGGAACGAGGAAGCTGGAGGAGGGAGGAGCATTCAGCACATCATGTGCCCCCAGGGGAACCTCACAGTGCAAGAGCCTCTTAGCCTCCTCTCTCATCCTCCCACAAAACCGTTCCAGGGCTCATCGCCTTCCCGATTTAAGGAGACCGAGGCAGCGGGAGGGTCACTGTGCCTGCTCTCTCCTCGGAAGCCGGCTTCGGTGGCAGCCAGGGGTCCTGTCCGCAGAGCCACCAGCGTTTTGATCGCTGCATTTTCCTGCCTGGGCTCCTGGCCGTGGCTCGTTCCTCCCCTCCCCCCCCCCAGCACAACGTCTCCCACTTGCATGTCAAAGCCAGAAGCGGGGGGCGGGGGGAGCTTTTTTTTAATCACAAGAAAGAAAATATTTGAAGGGGTCATTGCTGCTGTTGGAATCTGTACGTCAGAAGCCAGTCCCTCTGTTGAGCCGTCTCTTCTCGCACCCTGTGGCTTCGGGGTACGTGCTCGAAATGCAGCCCGCACGCAGAGACACATTGACGTGGCCCCCTCATGCAACCGACGTGCAACGCGCACAGTGTGCAGGGAACGTTTCCCTCCCCTCTTCCTCTCTCCAAACGCAGCCAAATCCGAGGCCAGGCCCTGCTAAAACCCTGCCGCTGCCGCCTTGAGCGATCGAAACACAACCACGCGCCTCTGGCTCCTCCTGGCTGGACTGACCTCACTTTTTGAAAAGCCCGTGCCAACCTTCCCCTGCTGAAGGCCTGCCCCACTGGCTCCAAGCAAGCGCTCGCCACGGCCAGCCACACCCATCAGCTGCCAGGCCACCGAGGGGCAGCAGGAGACTTTCTCACGCTCTGTTTGCTGGAGAGGGAATGAGCCGCCCAGGGGGTCTCACTGCGGCTTGAGATTTCGGCCTCTGTGAAAAGGGCATTTTGACCTCCATTGCAAGTGTGCGGGAACTCTGGCCTTGTGGGCACGCGGAACATGCCGGGGGCAACAACGACAACACTACACCTGACTCAAACTGAAGACTAGATTCAGTTGCTTTATTTCCCACCCGGCGCGCCTCTCTTGCAAACGGCCATCGTGCCCAACATTTTGCAGTTTTTGACAAGCCACAAAACAAACATTTTTCTAGAACAATGAAGGGCCCCTCCCCACCCCCCCTCACAAACTGCTTCCAGAAATTAGCACAGGGGGCGGTGGCACAGGAGAGGGATTCAAATAGGAACGCTGGGCTGTTGGGGGGGGGAGAGAACTGACTGAGTGGGGGCCTCGCTGCAGGAAGCGGGAGGGGCCCACTGGTGAGCCAGAGTCCACCTTGGCACTTCTGTGGGTGCACCACATTTGTTACTTTACGTGGCTCCACAATCCGTGGCCATCTCTGCAGAACGGATTCCCTGCCTGACTGCCCTGTTGGGACTCCAGGCAGCGGACACCCGGGTTCCCAGGGATATCCCCCCCCCCCGCAGGCACTGAGGAGTCTGACGCCTGCCCCCCCCCCCATGCCTGCACATCATGCCCTGGGACCACACGGGGGTCATTCTGCACCGTTCGACTTGGCCCACCTTGGCCCCTGCCGGACCGCAGGGGAGAGTTTTCTCCGTGCAACGCCGACCAGCCAAGGCCCTTTGGGAGCTCCCCTGGGGCAAGCCCTCTTGGGGCAGACTCAGGGGGTGGGTGGGCTTTCCCGGTGGGTTGTGCTCTCGTTTTTGTTACCAGCTGCCTCAGGAGACCGGAAAGCAAAGCCTGAGAAGCAGCCCAGGGAGGGGGCGCCAAGCCTGGGGGGTTCTGGCCCCTGCACCGATTCTGCCGTGGATCCAGCCCTGCCTGAGCTCGGCTGCTTTTTCCTACTGTTGCTTTCCAACCTGTGTATTTGTAAATAAATAAGGTCTGGTTTTAAAACACACCTACACACCAACAGAGTCTCTCTTGTGCTCTTCCCCCCAAAGGAAAAAGAAACCACTCTTGGGGGTCTGCCCTGAATTTAGCAACGCAAGGAACTCACTGGCACAAGGCGTGCTTCTGGCCGACAGGGAGGGGCCGTTGGGCAACAGTGGGGGGGGCTGCTTTGCACGCAGAAGGTCCCAGGTTCCATCCCTCCCGCCTGCCGTTCAAAAGGCTTCTGACCTTGGAGGGCTGCTACCCATCCAGGTCCACAGAATAGGCAATGCCAAGGCCAGGCAAAGAACGGGCAATGCCGGACGATCAACGGCCATTAGCAACCCTAGCCAAGAATGCAGCCCCCACACGCAGAGAGAAGCACCTTTCCCTCCCTCTCTTCGGAGTCTAACTCAGGCACTCCCAGCAGGGCAGGCTGGAATTGGCCCAGAACCCAAAAATGGAAGCCGATCTCTCCCAAGGAAATGGAACTTCCTGCCATAAGGTCATTGGATCAGACGGCTCTTCAGGAGAGGCTACCGAGCTTCACAGAGGAAGCAACGTTTACCTGCGGCACAGGCACCAGCCGCAATGACGAACCGTGGCGTCTCCGTGCTCAGGACCCGCCTGCCTCCCACTACGACGCTGCCAGAGGAGACAGCGAGGGAGGCCGCCTCCACTCTGCCTCGTCTGCGAGGTTCTTGGGGCTCCTGTCACCGGGAGGGGGGGGGGAATACGTAAGCGGACAGCGTTCAGGCCTGATCCCACAACGCCGCTCATTACGCTCTGCACTTCCCTCTCTGGGAGCCAAGGAGGCGCTGGCACCGTGGCTGCCATGTGGAGGTTTAAGGAAGACTCGGGGGCAAAGAGGACTGACCACCATCGTTGTTCCAAGTCATCTTGTATGTTATCTGAGCACCGGAGCACTTGCAGAACAAACATGGTGGCCGGTTGTTCCAGAAGATTCTGGGGAATGTGAAGAGCTGGTGGCCACTGAATCTTCTTGGCCCGGCGGAGTCTGGCTCCTCTCGGCACCAGAGACGCTTCTCTGTTCAGACTCTGCCTGGGGGCAGGATCCAGGACTGGATACCGGCTCCCACGCCCAGTGGTCGTCGCCATTCTCTTCCCCTCCCAGCATGCTCTGCTCCTCCTGGGTGTGGCTGTGTGGCTTCACTCCCGGGCTCTCCTTGGCTTCGACGGAGAGAGCGGCAAGAGCCCCCTGCTCTTCCAGGCGACACTCCCTCGTCTTGACACCCACGGCCTTCAGGATCGTGTCCATCTGCTTCATGTAGTCCAGGTGTCCACTGACCTGGAAAGAACCACAAAAAGTGTTCTTGAGGGGAGCCCAGAGTGCCAGGCTGTGAAGTGAGAGCCCTGGAGGGGAAACAGGAAGACACCGATGCTCCGTGTGGTGCATCTGCGGACTCAGTGCAGGACTTGCTGGCACCCGAGACAGCACATGGACACCCCCCCTCCGCTACCAGGCAGTGTGCCAGCCGTCATCTCTATCGCTCCTCCTGCTCCTTGGACTTGAAAAGAGGGATGCGGGGTGAAACAGGAAGTGTGGAGGAGAGGAGAGTAGTGGGCTACAGCAGACCAGGAAGTGAGAGGAGAGGAGTGCTGGGCTAGAGTGCCCTTCTGCTCCACTCCCCTCTTCCTTTTCCAAAGTAGGAAGTGCAACGTAGGCCACAGCTCAACGGTGATGCCCCCTCCACCAATCTGCTTCCTGGTCTGACAAATGGGCTTGCCCCCCACATCTGTTTTCCAAACTTTCTCAGAATCTAATACGCTTGGGAATGCCAGAGCACTAAAAAGACCTCGGTCCTATCAGAGAGGTTGCGTATTTGGAAGGCAGCCTGGGAAGACCCCGTGCTTCCGTCTTAACGGAAGGACACCCCCTTCAACCACCACCTGCTCCCCCAAAGGACGCCGTGCCAGGGAGCTGCGGTTTGGCCCTGGCAGCCTCTCCGGGTAGGGCTGGAAAAGAGAGAGCCTTGCCCGAAACCTTGGGGAGTGGCTGCCAGTCAGTGCAGGCAGGCAACAGTGGCCTGGATGGGCCAAGGGGTGGTCTCGGCTGGCGCCAGCACTCACCACAGACGAGAGGTCCACGTTGACCATCCTCCGGTCGTCCAGGCCGACCGGCTGGAGTCCGGCCACGTTGAGCTGAGCGGAGGACGTCCGGTAGACAAAGCTCAGCAGCCAGTCGCCCCTGGAAGAGGGAACCGGGAGTACTGAGCAGCCCACACCGGCAACCCCAGGCAGAGAACCAAGGAAGGAACCCCAAAAGTCCCGCTAACCCTGTGCTCCGATCCCACCCTTGCCAGCGGGTGACCATCCTACTTGCTTCCACTCTGCTTTAAGGGCCATCGCAGCCAAGAGTGTGCTTAGAACTGCAGCCCAGAACAAAGGACAAACGTTTCGCTTTGGGGCGGGAGGGGGCTCTCCTCATCACCACCCGGGCTTCCAGTTTCCCCCTCCAGAGTGGAAGGGCAGGAGGGGTTGCTGGTGCCCCCCCCCCATTACCTGCACTGACAAATGTGTCTAAACCGTGGGTTGCAGAGGAAACCCTGGTCTGGATTCTGATCGTTTTTCGTGGCGCCACCCCCACCCGCCAGCCGGCCACCAAGAGCTACGGACCTACAGTAGCCGTTGATGATCTTGCCGGACACGACCTTGGTGAGTGGCTTCCAGCACTTGGCGTCTCCTTCCACCGGTGCCCCCAACAGAACCACGTCCTCAATGATTCCTCTGCAGTCTGAAAAGAGAGGTGCCCCCCGCCCCGCCCCACCAAGAGTCAGGTGGTCCTGGAAGAAGAGCGTCTCCTGCAGAGACGCACAAACAGGAGCTCGCTTGGCAACTGTCCGTGGTGGCATCTCTGTCTAGGCAAACACACTCGCACCAGCCTGCATTCTGGGTTGTTGGGCACTACTTGGGCGGGGGGAGGGAGGAGGGGGGACAACGTTGTCCACCGCCTTGAGCCCCTGGGAGAAGGGGAGAAGTACTTGCTGCATTAGTTTCCAGAACAAGACAACGGATCCTCAAGCAGCCAATTCTAAAACCTGGCAGAAGCAAAACAATGGCCCCCAGCAGAGTGGACGGGATGCTGGTTTGGCCCTCTCCATCTTCCTTAGACTTCAGTAGCACCTCGAGGGGGAGGAGACGCATTTTCCTTAAATGACTGCAAGCACCAGCACTAGGAGAGCCCCTGCCCGCCTCCCCCAGGACCAGGCAATCTGCAGGCCACGCTGGAGGAGCGGAGGATGGGTGGGTGTGAAAAACGAACAAGAAGGGGGGGAGGGCGAGGGCGAGGGGCGTGCACTCTTCACTCTGAAGGATCCAGTTTTGGCAGATTATTGCACTGGCTGAGCAGGCACTGGAGAAAAGGTGGCTGAGCACAAAGGCCGTTCCCAGCGCCTGAAACGCGGCCAGGAGCCGGGGCTGACGCCTCTCATTTCGGCCCAGCGGGGACTCCTCCTGGCCCGAGCTCCAGACATTCCAGGCACCCCCAGGTCAGCTTTCGTCTTAGCAATCTGCCTGCGAATTGAGCTGCTAGTCCTGAAATGACCCCCTAGCAGTGCCCCCCCACCTCACTGCTGCTTCCACACCAGTGGCTAGAAAGCCCTGTTGCCTGGCAAACGGGCATCTCCCCGCTTCCTCCGGCCCTCGAACTGCAGCCACATAAAGGCTGGAGCCGGGAGTGGCAGCCAGTAGGACAGTAGTTGGGGTAGCCACAACTAGGGGGGGGAGCAGGGGCTTTGCGGGAGAGCCACAGAGGGCCCCGGGTTCGAATTCCTGGCAGTTTCTCCAGAGTGGGCTGAGAACAAACCCTTCTCTGAAGCCCTGCAGAGCTGCTGCCAGTCTGTGCGAGGTGGGGGGGGGTCCGGGACCGGCTTCCGCGTGCCTCCAGTTCTCCATTCCCTCACACTACCCATCGCGGAAACACCACCCCCTTCTCTCTACACGGAAGCTCACAAGAGCCTTCAAGTTACTTCCACCGTTCGTTTCTTGCAGAATGCTCGACACGACTGATACAGGTGTGTGTGTGTGTGTGTGTGTGTGTGTGTGTGTGTGTGTGTGTGTGTGTCCCCGCGTGCGAGTGCAAGTTTGAATCTGCATGGAAGGGGGGGAGGGAAGAGGGCAGGGAGGGTCTCAGAGAGCCTCTCCCTCGACTGGCTCTCAGGTCCAGTGGAAATTGGATCCTTGGCTCTTCCAGGACGTGGCACTCAGTGGCCAAGCAGCTCCTTGGCTTGCAGAAAGCCGGAAGGCCAGGCCCCGGAATTGCCGCACAGGGCTGCCACTTCTTGCCTGAAGCCCTTGGAGAGCCGCTGCCAGCCTGGGAGGCCCACACCGAGCTGGGGCAGCAAGGCCTTGGCCCAGGCAGGCAGCCACCGGAGGGGGGCCGTCTGCCCTGGGGAAAACCTCCCACAGGGCCAGGAGAGGCCGACCCTGGCAGGGAGAGAGCGGGGGAGGCTGAGCCGCCCTCCGGGGGAAGCAAAGTCAGAGGGCCCCTACCTGGGCTGCAGCCCCACAGCTCTGGGCATGATGCAGTCACAGCCTTTAGCTGGGAGCCCCTCGTCTTATTAATTGGTACAAATTGTCCCTGGTGCATCCGTCTGCGGCCAGGAGGAGGAGGAGGAGGAGGAGGAGGAGGAGAACAGCCTCTCACTAATGACTCAAACAGTATAATTTTCTGTCCCTGGCGAACATGACGAATTGATTCCTTTTTGTCATCAAAGGCAGGGACAGGGAACTAAGAATACCGAAGATCGCAGCTCGCAGCAGATTGACAGATGGTTCGCTGCTTGCGCTTCAGTTCGGGGGGGGGGGTGAAATTGCTGCGGAAAAGCAGCAGCTGAAAACGGCAACTTGAGGACTTGTTCCAGGCCAGGGAAGGGACCTGCGGCTGTCTGCCGGGGCTGTGCAGGGGCTGCTGAGCCGGGGCCCGTCACGACGACCCAAGACAAAGAAGAACACACGCCCGGCCCAGCCCGGCCCGAGAAGTCCGCCTGCCTTTCCACGCACCTTCCTCCCTGGCCATCTCCTGGAGGCAGAAGTAGACAACTCTGGCCCCAAGGCTGAACCCGATCAACGAAACCGGCCGCTTGCCCTGGCGGGAGGAAGAGAGCAGCACAGGCACGTGAACCGGCATCCTGAGAACTTCAGGCTCATTCTCATTTTTGTACATTTTTTAAAAATGTTTTTTGAAGGTGTTCCAAGTCACTAGTCCTCAAGGCTCTGCTGGACACACGTGCTTGTCCAAAGAGCCCTTCGGCCGCATGTGGCCTGCTCAAGAGCACCCCCTGTTGGATCCCCACTCCAGCACCCTGCAGAAGCCTCATTCTACACACCCTGAGAGATGAATCGGGCTCCCCAGTAATGGCATTTTTCCGAGCTAGGAACCCCCCCCCCAACGCTGCTCCCTCTTCCCCATCTGGACGGGGCTCCAGCCCCATGGAGCACTTTGGCTGCCCTCCTCTGCGCCGTCCCAGCCCTCAAAGCCTCAGAGTGACCGCAGCTGCGCTTCTGCCGCCCACCTGCTGCCGCCGGAGCAGGATCTGGGCCAGGTGCTTGCCGACCTCGGCCGAGCGGTGCAGGCACACGCCCCAGGGGTTGTCGATCACGCTGGCGACCGTGAGCAGCGAGGCCGGCCAGGTCAGGGCTGCGACGACCCCTGGAGGCAAACGGGAACAGGGCAGGCCAGCGTCAGGACCCCCGGGGAGGGGCGCGGGCCTTGGGGAACACGGGGCCGCCACGTCAGAGGGGGGAAGCCTGCAGTCTCTGCACTCACACCGGAGTGGGCCCGCAAATAAGACGCCTGCTGGGGCAGGCTAGGGGCCAAGCAGTCCAGCACCCTGCTCCCTGGCACAGCCAAGGAACCCTGACTGGCCGCCTCCCCCTTCCAAAATGGCAAGAGAAGGATGGGGGGTGGGGGTGGGGAATGGTGGTGGCCGGGCGGGGGGGAAGGCCTACAGGAGGCACGGAGGGGGGCAGGACTGGGGAGATGTGAAGGCCTGAGCCATGGAGTTCCTGCTGCCAGCCTGGGGGTGGCAAAAGCGGGGTGGTGCCCACTGGCGTCCCACCCCCATGCCCCATCGGCTACTCACCCGCTAGCACCGTGTACTTCAGGGCCTCCTGCGCCACCATGTTGACCAGGCCGTTCAGCAGGGAGTCGAGGGCACTGCCCAGCTCCAGCAGGTACTTGGACTCCCAGGCCAGGCAGTACTGCTCTCGGGACTGCAGCAGGTTGCTCCAGGGGGCGCTGAAACTGCCTGGGGGGGAATAATTAGTTAACAAATACCTAATAAAATAATTTTGACATCCTGCCGTTTCTCACTGGAGATCAGGGCAGTGCACGTGGCTTCTCCACCCTCGGAGCCACCCTGTGAGGGTCATAACTACTATCAGCACCTTCCTGCAGGTGGGGGAAGACTGAGGTCTGGGAGGAGCAGCTTGCCTAAGAGAAGGTTCTTGGCCGAGGCAAGACTGGGATTGGGGGAGAGTTGGTCCCCAGCTCAGATTCCTAATCCCCAGGCCACACCTGCTCCATGACTCTGCCCAGCCACCATCTGAAGCATCCAAGCAAGCGGCCATCGACGTGATCAAGTGGCAGCAGGTTCCACAGGGCAGTTACACGCTGTTGGAGGAAGGACTTCCTTTTGTCTACTCTACATCTTTCTTTCTGCCCACTTCCTCTGCACAAAAATGGCTTCTTGAGTTGCATTGCCCCCACCCCCGAAACAAAAAGGCCCCCAATGTGTTAGCCGCTTGTTGCAGGTTCCTGCCTCCATTTTTGAGCCCGGGGCTTTGGTGCTCCAGCCGTTCCTGCCGCGCTCGCAGTTTGGAAGGAGGCGCCGGACTCTGCCTCGCGCTGCAGGAGCAGCTGCCAAGCCTTGTTTGGCACTCATCTTTTGCTCCACCTGGCACCAAACCAACACCGGCTTCCTGGAACCCTGCTAGATTAATTTACAGCCTGAGAAGACAAGAGCCGGCAAACGGCTTCGCCCTTTCACCCATAGGTCCCCGACACCCAGGACGTCAGACATGATTCACAAGACATAAAAAGAACAAAACACACAGCCGTCAGCGTGAAAGACAAACAAAAGGGGCCAGTTTTCAGAGTCCTGCTTTTAACGGGGTGAGCAGGTGTAAGCGAGCCGACAAGGACTGACGGCGTCTTCGGCATGCGAGCTGCAACACGAAGGATGCTCCAGGAGAGAAAAACCGGCTGCCAGCCGCCCACTCAGCGCACGAGAGTCTCCAGCAGCAGATGGGAAGCACATTTGCTGTGACAGGAACGTGCCGTGGGTGAGGGCTCTCGCAATGAGTGTACAGAACCAAATGCAATCAGGACTGCGTGTACTCTCTGCCCCAAACTACTCCACCTTCTGCATCCAAGGAGCTTCAGCTCTGTTGTCAGAATCAGGCCAATTAGTCAGATATACTTTAAAAAAGTGCCCCCCCAGAGCTCTTCCTGCTATTGGCTGAGCTGTTGTGATGTCATGGAATGCAACATTCCAATTTCTCATGATGTCAAACGCAGGGATCCAATATCTTGTTTCCCCTCCCCTTACCTTTATTTAAAGCACAGGAACTACACCCCCCCCGACGTGTTTCCACTCTGCAATCTGCTGAGCTGCTGTGATGTCACGGAATGTTTCCAATATTCTAACTGCCAAGCAGAGAGTTCCTCCTTCTTTTTCCCCAACTCGCTTACCATATTTGCCAGTAGAAAGCCAGCCGGTGATGGCTACCATGACATGGAGCTGCTTCCCCTCGGTTAACGAAAGAAACTCAAACTCTTCTATGGCTCCTACCCGCTTCTTCATCTTGTATCCTAAATGGATCAAGGCAACATGTAATTAAGTATTCTTTTGGAGAACAACTGGATTTTACACAGTTGGGCTGAGCAAAAATTCGCCTCGGATGAAAGTACTTAGGAATTCTTGGCACTTTCGGGTCTTGAAATAGCCTGCGCCTGGTTAGCAGTAAGCATCTAACAATGACTGCATTGTTACTTTGCTGGGGAGTTTTTAACATTGCATTCACCACAATATGTTTGGGACAAATATAAATAGCTTATTATTGCATTTTCATATCACTTGGCCGTGTTTGTGAGCTGTACCGCACATCACAATTCTGTCGCTGTTGGGTGTTAAACTGCTTTCTTGGGTAGGAGAAAAGCCCCCCCACACACACACACACGATTTTTTCCCTTTTTAACTCCACTTGCAAAGAAGAAACAAATTAACAGCAAACCCAAACAGCAGCTGAAAGAGAGGCTGGATATTCAGGTCCAAAATCAAGTGTTATCTTTCAGAAGGAAAAAGATACAGAAGCATTTCAGCTGCAAGGGATATAATTCCAGGAAGAGAAGAGATTAGAGCCAGATAACACACATTTGTTAAAGGATATGTGGTGCTTATCAACTGCACAGGCCCAGACACCGCCAAAGCCACTCCACCCGATGGGATGTGGACAGTGGCCGACTCAAGGGCTGCATCTAGGTAGGAGGCAGCTGGAAGCACAGGGAGGGGCCAGGGGAAGCCCAGCTGAGAGAAGGCACAACTCCCCGTCCCCCCCCCCCGTCCCCAGGTTGGAAGCGTCCCAGCAAGGACTAACAGAGGGCAGAAGGAGTGGCCAGTACTGTACACACACGCCCCATCCTGATCACGGTGACGTTCCCAGCAGTCTATAAAAGGATGCCACCTTGTCAGGTACAGTTCCCTGCCCGTCTCCCAAGGCCGCGTTCTTGACACCTGCGCCAACAGGCCAAACTTAGAAGAAAGCACGGGTGCTGGTACGGGTGTTAGTGTGTGCCTGAAGAGTTCAGGACCCACCAGCCTGTGCGGGATTCTCGGGTCGACCACGGTGGCTCCAGATCATGAGGACGGCCTCCCTGGATCGGACCGGAGCGGGCCCCACCCCAGCGCTCAGAAGCCTAGAAGAACCTGGCGCCCAGGTCAGCCTGAGCCCAGAGGCTGCCTCTTACCGGTGAGGCCTGCTCCCGCGGCTCCAAACAGCGAGGCCATGACCGCGATCCCGGCCGTCGAGCCCAGGGCGGCTGCTCCAGCACTCCCGATGACTGTGGCGGCTCCGGCTGCCACCAGAGGGGCGGCCAACCCTCCCGTCAGACCTAAGCAGGGAAACCCGGCATCATTTCCTGGCGCACCGCCCAGAGGAGACAAGAAGGCTGCGTGTTGTCCATCTCATGCGCACGCGAGGCAAACGAGGTGGCACGAGGCGCCCTTTCCCTGCAGGCGACTTGCTTGGAGTTTGTGAACAGTGGTAGTTTTAGCAAAGGCAACTCACCAATCACTGTCCCACCTCCGACGGTGGCCAAGCCAATCAGCAAGTATCTCTTCAATCTTTTCTTTTTCTCCTTCCTCTTCCGAGATGCCTCTGCCGTTCTGAGTCGGAGAAGACGTGGGGGGGGGGGTGAGCATTTCGACGCGATGCCACTTTTTCTCCCACCCCGCACTGACACGTTCACTCTGCACGGGACCGTCGCCCAAGGAAGCGCACGGCTCTGGCTCGCACACTGCCACAGACGCCACACACAGGGGGCATCTCAATTGGGGCCGACAGAACCAAAGCAGCTGACCGCCCTGCGACTTACGGGTCAAATGGCTGACCACAGGCCACTTACCCAGAAGGTCCTTCCTACCCCCACTTGGCAGCTTGCACAAAAAAACAAGAACACATTATTTTAAGGAGGTACGAGCGGTACATAAGCAGCAGGACTCCGGTCCGCACGCCCAGCAGGACTCTGACCCCGTGCCCCTGGACTACTCCCCCGGCCCTCGGGAGCGGCGGCTGACCCCGCCTTCGGCCTCCATGGCTGCTGCTCCAACAGAGCCTGTGTGTGGCCATCCACATGGGAGGCGAAGGAGGGATCGGGAGCTCCTTGTCGGCATGCAAGTGGAGTGAGCAGCTAACAGGGCGGAGGTTCTGCCGTGACTTCCACTCCTACCCATACCAAGGAGGAAGGGGCTGATGCTCGGCTATCAAGGGAGGCCAAGTGCCCGGTCTGGTCCCTCCACATAACTCCTCTGGTGCTAGAAGACAGCAGGCCCCAATTTTCACAACTAAATAACACATGTACCCCATTTTCCTGCAGGAACCCATTCAAAGGGGCTGAGAGGATACCCAGGTTGTCATTGATGCCTGAACAACCCTTGTCACTGGTGCAGACGCAAGAGGAACACGAAGACGCACGCGGCACGCAGAGAGACGTTGTTTCCAGAGAGACAAAGGGCCTTACTCGGACTCCTCTTCCTTCTCCTCCTTCAAGCACTCAAGGAGACGCTCCTCCGAGGCCTCCAGCGTCGCCAGGGGGATCCTCAGCAGCCAGGTGACATGCGAGAGAAGCACCCTTGCCCGGGCGTCGTAGGAGCCTGAAATGCCGGGAGGAGCACAAAAGCAGGAAGACTGAAAACGGACCTGACCAGGCACCGCCTGCCCTGAGCAGGATGGCGGGAAACGCTTTCGCCCTGCAACGCCAGTTGGCCACACTCCCAACTTTCAGGCCTTCTCCGATTTGTTGGTCTGCCTTGCTTTCCTTTGTGATCTGATCAGCTCTGCCAATGGCAGCCAAGGCCTGTGCTGGGTCAGAGCAGCACAGCCAATGGCAGCCAACGAAGCCCTTCGCCTGCCCAGGTGTAGGCTTGAGAAGGACAACTCTTGGAAGCAGGTGTGTTCGGGAGGATGTAACTACCAGGGCACCACCCTTGGGCAACATTATTTGATTTTAGATTTACACCTGGCCTTTTGAGCCAAATGCTGCCCAAGAACAAAACAGTCTAGCAGCCCCTTAGTCCTCTGGCTGATGGGATCCCCATCAGGTCAACTTTTCCAGTCCCCAAGGAAAAGGCAATCGGGAAAGAAGCATTTCAGGCAGAGGGAGGATGCCGTTTCCCTACAAGGTCTTTATTCCTGAGCTGCTGGTGGTTGCCTCCACTCGAGATTGGAGTGACACGATACAGACAAAATTCCAGCACTTGGGGAAGGGGGGGAACACATAAAACCCACTCACCGTCCTTCAGGGAAAAGGCCACCAGGTCCTGAAAGGAAAGATAAGGGGGCAAAACATGGAGGAAACATTAAGAGGAGCGCTCCAACAGCATAGGCCCCAGCAGGAAGGCCCCTGTGCATACGAAGAGCTCCATGTTTACAGCAGCTCCTCTCTTCTCTGCCACGTGACGCAGCATCATGCCAAATGAAGACAGACCATGGAGACAGAGGTGCCTGCCTGGCCAAAGCTGTTGTCAGACAAAACAGCTTCAGCCCTAGACAGACAGTTCCTCCTGGGCTCAGTATTTGCTGCTTTGAGGGTGCCATTTCAGCTTCGCACCCACCAACCTCCCGCAAAATTTCCTC
Source organism: Lerista edwardsae (assembly GCA_029204185.1). NCBI lineage: Eukaryota > Metazoa > Chordata > Lepidosauria > Squamata > Scincidae > Lerista > Lerista edwardsae. The sequence continues at coordinate 3,547,299 of JAJKFI010000091.1, forward strand.
GGCCGTTCTTTAAATGGTTCACTTGACCAAATAATCTGCCGCTACAGGCTGCCATTTCTCTCTGAAATATGACGGTGGAGGTATTGCCCTGACGCAGGATATTGTTTGAATTTGGAGACAGAAACGTCTCTTTTCATGACCTCCCTCTTACGTTGTCCTGAAAATGCTGCTTGCTTTAATTTGTTCTGCAGTAAAGACAGGCTGGGCTGAATGGGACCTGAAAGTCAATCCATTTGCTTCTCATTCCCGGTGACAGGAACAGTAATTTCTGAGGGTATTGTCCTTTATTACCCTTCATCCTGTCCGTACAACAACCCTGCAAGAGAAGTACTAGCCCCATACTGCAGACGAGGAAGACTGAGGCTAAGAGGGAGTCGCCTGCTCTAAGCCTGCCAGGGGAGGCGGTGGCAGAGGCGAGGTCCAAACCGGGGAAGTCTGGATCCACAGCTCAGCTTGACACCAGCTCTACAGCAGTCCTGGAATAGCCTGAATATTTGCATTCACAGAAGTGAGGGCTGTGCAGAGAAAAAAGCACTCCACACATGCTCAGAAACATTTTATTGCCGATCCACCAGAGCAGGGATACACCAAGAGGCTATCTAGTCGAGGGCCAGCTTAAAAACAGGACTAAGCAATGGTCTCTAGGATGGTGGGCCCGCTTGCGAGCCTCCTTGCACTTGGGGACCGGTCAAACAGGCAGCTTTCTATGGGGTGCAAACCTGGGATTCCCCCTCCTGGAAGGGGCACTAGGATTTGTGCCCTTAGGAGGGCAGGTGACCAAGATCCTGGGGCCAACCCACACAAATAGGCAGACACTGTGGAAAACGGCTACGCGGAGAACCAGCAAGTCAGGGAGGAAAGTGGGGCTCCCCCCCCGGGGATGCCAGTGGGTTGACACTCAGGGAAATTGGGGGCCACGGTGGAGGATCAAGCTGTGCGTCTTAAAGTGGTGGCGTCCAGGGACAGAGAAAGCCCTTCCGACTCACCCGTGTGATGATGCCGGCGTCGTCCTTCAAGGCAGGGTCCTTAAGGAGGATCTGCACGAACGTCTCTGTCCCTTCCCCTCCCAGACCTCTGGCAAAGGCCATCATGGCAGGCAGGACAGCCTCTGGGAGCTCCAGCCATTGCACCAGGCTCTCCACAAACCCGGTCCGGAAAGAGCTTCGCAGGGGGTACAATGAGAGGAAAAGCATCACAATCACGATTTGGAGAAACACCCCCCCCACCTGACTTCGTGGCGAGTGGACGTGGAAAAGAGACCTTTGCAAAACTGTAGGTGCATGGAGGGAACCATTACTCGGAAACCAGGGGAGGCAAGATCTGAGCATGTCCCAGCATTCACAAACTTGCACAAAAATTGCCACTTGCCAGCACTTTCAATAAAAAGAAAAAGAACATTTGAATCCCATCTGTCCTCCAAAGTTGCCCCAGGTTGGCAAGATCAACAGTAAGTATTTGCTGTTGAGTAAGAGTATGCACACTCACAAAGCATAAAATACATTTTATCTTGACACTGCTAGGTGAGGATTGTTATACCCCGTTGCAGATGGGGAAGACTGGGGCCAAGAGGGGCATCGTTTGCCCAAGGCCGCCTGGTGAGTTCATGGCAGAGGAGCGACTAGGTCAGTCTCTTCGCCACCAGGCCACAAAGCTCTGTCTAGGACACACCAAACATGGGTCTCCTCCTTCATCTTTACAACAGCCATGTGAGGTAGGCCAAGCTGAAAGGCATTGTGGCCCAAGCTCACCCAGGACTAAAGGCAGACTGGAATCCAGGTCTCTCTCTAGTCTAGCCCAACCACAAAGCTAGTTCTGTGAATGTTAAAGGGGAGGGGCTGGGGATCCCCCAAGGGATGGTAACCCCATTTTAGCCAATGCAAACTGACCTAAGACTGAGGAACTCAAACCCCACCAGTGAACATAGGAGCTACCTTAGCCCAGTTCTGACCTCTGGCCTGTTTCGGTCATTACGGCCTGTGTGGACAGGCAGCGACTCTCCGGGTTGTTGTTTTTTAGGGGGAGGGCTTTCTAGCCCCCCCCCCTGCAGATGCTGCCAGAGATCAAGCCTGGAACCTTCAACATGCAAGGCAGATGGGGGGGGGCACCCACCAAACCAGAACCCCTACCTGAGCTGCACTTACCTTTCCTCTTGTTCCGGAAACAACGACGCCAGTGAAACGGCGCAGAGAGCTGCATAGGCAAACTTGCCCGGCTCGCCCAGCTGCCTGCCCACGCAGCCGCCTGGCTCCTCTCTCTCTGGCGCGCTCGTCTCCCCTCGCCAGGGCCTCCAGGGCTCCTGGGGCCGGGCAGCCATCTTCACCAGCTGCTGCAACGGAGAGATTGCTGTGAACTGCTGCACGAGACCAGCGTTTGGTGGCCTATCAGATGCTTCCAGGAAGCTCAAAGGCAAGAAGGTCACAGCTTTCCCCCTGTATGTCCCCCAGCAACCGGCCTTCAGAGGTAGACTGCCTTGAAACCTGGAGGCTCATCATGGCTAACAGCATGTACCTCCCGTAAGTGCATCTTCAAAGCTATCTAAGCTGGCTGTCGTGATCACGCATCTCAGAAGGCACTGAGAAGGGGTTTCAGCAGGTTCTTACGGGAGCAGCCTGGCCAGAGAGATCAACAACCACGTGACCCCAAAAGAACCTCCAGTTGGTCACGGTGGAGAAGGGGCCAGAAAGACCTTGCTCATTACTGATCACCTTCTGCAAAGCGGCGCTCCAAGGCAAAATGGAATCCGTCCCTTAAAGGCAGAGACTCCTAACATTCACTGGTGTGGAGCACCCATCTCCCAGTCCAGTCTATCTCTCCCTTTTGTCATCACAAGGATGACGCTCACATCCAAAATGGCAGGAAGGGGCTCTTGCCTATGACTGTCGTGGCAGAAAAGGAACGGTGGATCTTTCTTTCTGGTTATAACGCTCCACAAGTAGGACGATGGGGTCTCCTCGCAGGCAAATGGCTGGGCCTGTCCCTTAAGCCAGCAAATGAGCGCCTATGACCTAATGGGAGGTGCACCCTTGCTTGGAGGTTTCCATGGAAACCACACTTTGCACAAATACAAGCGCGCAGAAAGTGAATGGCAGCAAAGCAGTCATAAAAACGAATTGCTCCCTAGATGACGGAAAAACGGGAGGCGATGAGGATGAGATGCTTTCTCCAGCACGTGGGGCGGGCCTCCTGGTGAGCAGGAAGGCTGGCCGGCTGGCTCCGGTTTGCTGCAGGGTGGGACGGCCCAGGTTCATTGGTCTGGCTCCCTAGCTGCCAATGGGCCCCCACAAGGTTGCACCAGAGGCCGCTCCGCAGCAACCGCCCCAGCTGTAACCTGAAGGTTTATAGGAGCCAATCTGACTTCTATTGATGCTGTATCCAGTGTGTCACCTGAAGCTCCTCTCCACTTTGGCGAACTTGACTGCCATGCCTTCACTGACTTTGGCCTCTGACTCATCCGGTTTTTGCAAATAAACAAACGGATGAAATATTACTTGAAAATAGGTCAGGACCCACCTAGCTTTAAGAGACTTTTAAAAAAGGTGATCCATTTTTTAATGATATCCCTCGCTAACATAAGCAATAATTAACAGAGCATCATAATTTCCTGGAGAAGGGCATGTGAGCTTTATGGCATGAACTCCAAACAGAGACTGCCATATGCAAGGAAGCAGAACTGACTCGAAGGGTTGCAAATCTGTCTGTTTTTCCCCCCTTCCCTTGACTGACTGACTGACTGATTGATTGATTGACTGACTGATTGATCATCCTGAAAAGCACTGGCAGTTTTCAGAATGGGATGGACGTGCACAATTTTAAAACAGCAGGCAAGGAAGACAGCCTCAGCTGGACTTCTGCTTGCTTTGCTGCTGCCAATACCAAATTTCTGATCTTCTCCATGTTCAAAGATTCTGATATTTCACGGCAGCAGTTTTCATTTCAAAGGCTATTTTATTAAGCAATGAACGCAAGAAGCAGCAAGCCCTGCTGAACGAGCCCAGAGACCCTGTGAGGAGCCCCCAAGTAGGCTACCCTCTTCACTGGCACAAGTCCCCGGAAACTGATGTTCTAAGGCCTACAGCCACCAAAACTGAAGGCAGTCCCCACGCTTTCCTGATATAATAAGACTTCCTCAACCTTAAGAGAGTTTGTTTTCTTTTTATCTGCAATTACATTTTATTGTGGGCTTTTCTGTCCCTCGACATTTGTATGATCAAAATCAAAATGTTATAGGAAACAATATTTAAAAGGACATGGGTGCTGGTGAAACCGATTGGAGAATGGGGCTTTCCTCCAGCCTTGTCAGTTTCAACAGAGACTGGAGAGAAAGGCAAAGGAAATAGAGGAGGAAGAGGCTGAGGCGCAGGCCAGGAATACAGAGAAAGGGGTCATGCGCCATCATGACAGATTTGGATCTGCGTTTAATTGCAGGGCTCTACGGGATGGCATCCTTGGGATTTGCTCTTTTGCTCTGTTCAACTAAAAGGCAAGAGGAAAGGGTTTTTTATATTATTATTATATATGCTATCCACATTCATGGCAAAGGATGGGGACAGGTCCCTGCCCTGAGAGCCATACAATCTAGATATCAGTATGCAGAGAGTAAACAGGGAAGGAATGTGCAATTATTTCAGTGTGATATACTAGGATTTATTTTAAAAGTAGAGCATGGACTTAAAAGCAGAGACTTTTAATTAGAAAAATAGCTAAGCCAGGCTTAGAACATTTTTTTCTTACTAGGTTAGGAGAGAGCCATGATGATATTTAAAATCAGGGGAAGCATCATTTGTGAGCACACCATTTTCTTTCGCAGATTTTGTGATTTGAAAGGCAGAAAGCGGTGTAATGTGTTTTTGTTCTAAGTTCTCATTCCAGGCTTTCATTTTTATTAATTTTAAATGCATTTAAAGTGTACTAGGTAGGTGATATAGTGTCAGCAGATGCAGCCACAGTATTGTTTCTAATTGGAAAAGTAATCTATTTTAACTTTTGGAAAACATCTTAACCCCCAAAATGCGGTGTTTTGTGATTTTATTCAGCTAGTTTCACACCAAAAAGGCAGGGCGTTGTGTTTTTATGCAGTTTTAACTAAAATAGACACCCCTACCCATTACCTGTGATTAGAAGCCCTTGCACCACTGCAAACCTTCAGTCACAAGCATTTGCACCAACAACTCACAAGTACTGAAATGGTGCAAAAGAGGGAAGGGGGCTTGGAAGGGTTCCTGTTCCAAAATGGCACAAAGGCCCCGCCGCAAATGCAATTGAGAGCCCAGCCCCTTTCCCTTGCCGTCCTCCCCCGCAACTGCCCATTCATGCGGAGAGAGAACCGCCGGCAGCTGCCCCTCCCATTGGGGAGCGGGCGCCAAATAGCTCCTCCCACAGCTTAAATGCACACTTGGGGGCGCCCCCTCGAAACTCCCTTCCTCCCGCTCCGCCCCCGCACGACAAAGCCTCACCTGGCCGTCCTTGAGGTGGGCAGGGGCCCCATCGGGCCTCCGACTCCTCCCCGCCTTCCCCTCACCCTGCGCCGGCTCGGCGTTCACTCTAGGCTGAGGCTCTGAAAAGGCGGCTAGGCCCCGGAATGCGCCTGCAGCCGTGGGAAGAACTATTCTGGAAAGGGAGTTACGGAGCAAGGCGAGCGCAGGCACGCAGGACACGGGCGGCGGCACGCAAACTCCGCAGCGAGTGACGGGGCGGCCTGAGCTGGGACTGGGCGGGGAGCGGCTCCCTCCTCCTGCGTGGGCGGGGCGTGGAGCGTGCGAAAAACGCTGCTGCTCCCTTGGTGAAAGGCGCTGGGCGCGTTTTGGTGGCAGTTTCACTGCCGCAGTTGAGACTCCTTTATCTGGACTGCTTGGGACGGGAAGGTCCCTGGATTTTGGAATAATTGCATAAATACCATGAGAAAGGCCTCCTCTTGCTCTTTGCAAAGTGACCCATAAGATTTTTTTTGAAAGGGGTGTGTGTTCCTGCTGGCATCTTTAGTATTTTTCAACAAAGTCTGTACTGGTGCACATTACAAAGCAGAGACTAGAGCTCACAGCCTGCACGTGGGAATGAGCACAAGATCTTCACAAGACCACCACGGAAAGCACTACTGAAGCACTACAGTGTACTACACTACAGAAAGCACTACTACTTGTATTCACACTGCCACAATTCACAAGTGCTCCTCCTGCAGTCCACAATGTGCTGCCTGCTCAGCTCCACACTTCACCACTTTCATTAAAAAAAAAAAAGTCCTGGACAAAAATGTCTGGATCTCAGAACAGTACTGTATATGCAAACAGATTAATATACAGATATTTAGATTAATATACAGATATATTGTATATTATATATATGTAATGTAGTTCTCAAACTTTTTTGCACCAGGACCCAATTTTTAGAATGGCACGTGTGTTGGGACCCACCAGAAGTGATGTCATGGCCAGCAGTGATGTCATCAAACAGGAAGTGCCATCAAAATGACTCTTGGAATGCAAACTGGCATTCTTGGACTGCAACAATTGCACAACCAAGAAACATTACTGCCAGAAAGCAAGATTAGGACAAAATAGTATGCAGAAGCACTGAATTAAAAACAATTAAAAAAAAAAACCTTCACTTGAAAATTCAAACTGTCCATACTCACAAAAAGAATATAATAAAATAAGCTCTGCGGCTTCTCAGTTGGCCGCTCCCAGCTTTCCACTACCCACCTGACATCAGTTCGCGGCCTACCAAGTGGGTTCCAACCCACAGTTTGAGAGACACCATATTCATGTATGTGTTTATTCTCACCAATTTTTCTTACACAGCTTGGATCTCTTGGAAAAGCTGCCAAAAGACTGAGCAAGTCAAAGTCAGCCTTTTCTAGCTCTCCAGTCCAAGATCCTCTTAACTGGAAATGCTGGGATTGCAGAGAATCATAGAGCAGAACATTACAGTTGGGTGACCCTTGGAGGTCACCTAGTCCAATCCCCTCCTGTTCATCCCACGTGAAGGTTTGCACCTGCAACCTTCCACCTGCAAGGCCACTGCTCTACCTCTGAGCGGCATCCCTGCTTTCTACCAAATCTCACCATCAGTCTTGTGGGAACGGACCTAGTTATGCTCACAGTGCACCGCTAACTGCCAGATAACTCTTCCTGGCCTCTTCAGAAGCTCTATTTTTAGCCATCTTTTCAGTGTGTGTGTGTGTGTGGGTGTGTGTGTGTGGGGGGGAGAGATTGTCTCTGGCATGAACCCAGCAGTGCCATCAAGGAATGACTTAAGCCTTTGAACAGTGCACAGGGTAAATTTATGAGATTCTGGAAGAACAAGGCACGTTTTTCCTCTTGAGGTGTAAAGGGCTCTCTGTAGGCAGAGAGAAAGAGAGAAATTCACACCTGGTTCTTTTCTAACACACACACACCCCCGTGCCTGTGCTGCAGATCTCAGGACAGCTTTTCACATCAAGGGCAGCCCAGACGACATTCCTAGATATCGCTCAACCGTCCGTCTTTGCTCAGTGCGTACGCTGGAGGGGAGGTCTGCGCCTGGAATTTTAGAGTGATGAGGAGCTGACATCTCAAATCTCCGCAAGCAAAAGACAGACAATTGTTTTGCAGGTTTTGTGCTGGAAATTTATCTCTATGAATTATGCCGCAGGTGGGATCTCGTGTGCTCGCTGCAAAAGAGCCCTGCCAGGACACAGCAAAGATCCACCTGGGAGCCCCAGAATGCCAGAAAAGCCCTGCTGGATTCAGGGGGGGGGGGTGGACTGCCTCCACACCTGGAGGTTCAACACAGCCGCCGTGACTAGCAGCCATTGATAAAGCGTGCCCTGCCCTGAACGTGTCTAACGTTTCCCTTTTTAAAGCCATCTATGCTAGTGGCATCGTCCTGTGGTGTTGAATTCCCCAGCTGACTTATGCACTGTATGGAGAAGTAGGTCCTTCTGTCTGTCCTAAATCTTCATTCAATGAATTTCAAAACATGACTCCTGGCCCGCATCTTGTATCCCGCAGTGGCTGACAGGCTGCATTCAGGAAACCGGACAGCAGGTCCTGAAGGCGGGGCAGGAAGCTTGTTCCCCTCTCAGCAGCTGGGATTCAGAGCTGGACTGCTGTTGAACGTGAAGTTCTATTTTGTTATCATGACTAGCAGCCACCAATAGACTTCACCTCCCCCAGGTCTTTGTCTAACTGTCACCACATCTGTGGCCCCAAACTGCATAAATTATGAGTTTGTGCAGCGTGGGATTGCGTCGTGTAGCATGTCCCGCAGATGTGTTGAAAGAAGCTCTGGCTACCGGACTAGACTCTCTTGAAGCTTGGCCTTTATGTAAGAGCTCCAGGGCACAATCCTAACCTGGAGTTAGGTGAGGCCATTCTTACATCCAAGGGACATGTGCTGGCCTAGCAGCTGCAGATGACCCATAGGTCAAAACATAGGCCACCCAGATGACCCAAAACAATGCAGGGGGTACGCGGGGGTACGTGAGTACCGGTTTCTAGGATTACAGCTGGCCCCGCCCATTCGCCCACCCACTCGTCGACTCCGCCCTCTGCAACGTTTGAATTTCCTGCATGTTTGAGTTGCCTGCATGTTCTCAGCGCCAGGCAGGCAGCGAGCGGAGCCTTTCCTTTCCTTGCCACTGAAAAATGAGTTGCTCTGGGGTTTTAACATGATGCCAGGCCTCCTTAACATGTTCTGGAGGTGCTGTGGAATACTGTTATAACTGTTGGGTCAGTTTAAAATCATCTGAGGCCTCAAAAAGGGCTTTTTTCATGTCACTTCCTGCCACGACATCACTTCTGGCTTATGATGTCACTTCCGGTGGGCGGGTCCCGACACGTGCCAATCAAAAGTGAGTACCTGTTCTTAAATCATTTAGATGACACCACTGCCCATAGGATAAAAAAAAAAGTTGGCCACTCCACCTCTAATAATTTGTGTCCTAACAGCACCAAGCTCTTGTGCACTCTGTTCCCCTGCTGTGACAGGCTGAAATCAACAGGTAAAGATTCTCCATCACAGTGACCTGGAGCGTATCACCTGTTTGATTTCCATGGCATGCCAGCAACTAGTTCCATTTTGACATCAGCGAGGTACCAGGTTGGCTGGGGTGGGGCAGGGAAAAAGAAAAAATAAGAGGACACAAGTGGATATCTTAAAAAAGAAACATCTTTATGCAAGGTCTCCCACACATGTACATATTCCTCTGTTGAATAATACCATTTCACAATGCCGGGAGTTTCCATCGTCCTTATTTCAGAAAACACACCCCTGAGCTATGTTTGTTGTGAATTTATGGCTGCAAACCTTTGTTCCACAAAACTGCAACCAGAACAAAGCGCAAGACAACCTCGGCATGACGTCATGCTGCAAAAACAATCAGTGCTGGGCTTCTCGGTCCCTAAAGGAGGATTAGAGCCCGCACTTTGTCCACGAATTGTGCATTGCAAAAGAACTTCTGTCACCCTGACTGTGGGTGCAATAGGGGGAAGTCCTTGGGTGGGTCATGGCCGCGTAGCAGCCGCCACTGTGCTCTGGTGGTCCTAGAAGAAGCAAGTCCCACCTGAGGCTTTGCCTGAGACCCCCCCCGAACTCCCCCCCCTGCAGTCGCCTGCCGCCCATTGCCGCGGCACCCCCTCTGCCCCGCCCAAAGTGAGCACCTGCCACCTCCTCTTGCCTGGTGGCTTGGAAGGAAAGAGGGGCCCGAATGACCACTGCAGGGCCTGTGGACTAGCCACTCCTGCGTGGGGATAGGAGGGCACCTGTGGCCCCACCCTGCTGGCCTCCAGGAGGTGGGTCCCTCCTAGCAGGCTGCGTCTCAAGGTGGGTCCTTGGCTGGGGTGGCACCAAAAGGGAACGGAGAGATGCCCAAGCAGAGGTCCTGTGCAGCCCCACCCGACTGGGCTGTCCCCCTCCTTGAAGGCCATGTCAGTCCCAAGGGCCACACTGCGGCCGGGAGAGATTTGGGTTTCCTGTCCTGCACCGTGTGAACCTTGGCCCACACGGGCAGGCTGCCCTCCTTGGCAGGGACGCTGCCCATTAGCCCAGCAGCAGGGTGTTTCCTTCGGGGTCTCCTGCATGGAACGAGGCCCCCGTGGCTGGTCAGGGACCGGTCCGCCCACCAGCAGCTCCCTTTGGAGTCCTTGCTTGGAGCCGCCCTCTTCCACGGGGAGGGGACCCCCTCCCGGAGCTCCTCGGCCACGCCGACGGTCTGCCTGGCGCTCTGAGCGTGCACGCCGGAGGCCTCCAGCGAAGGCAGGCGCCAAGGTCCTCTCAGGCCACCGAGGCCACCTGGGTCTCCTTTGGCCGCCAGGGAGGCAGCCGGAGCCCGGAGCAGTCCCAGCGGGGGTTGCAGAAGAGCAGCCCCGACAGGAGCAGCCCCAGCGCGGCCACGACGCAGAGCGCCCACTTGAGCAGGCCGGTGTACAGGAACGGGAGCACCATCACGATCAGCACGGCCACCAGCAGCAGCAGCAGGACCAGTCTCTTGGCGGCCGCCCGGTTGGACTCCTCGCCTTGGGGGGCTGCCTGGCGGTCGGCTTGGCTCTGGCGAGCAGGATCGGGGGGGCGGGGCACCTCGGCGCCCGGGTCGGGGTCCTCCAGCCGGCCCAGGAGGTCCTCCTTGTCACGGAGGCTGCAGATGAGGCCGCCGAAGACCGGCGTGGGCTTGCGGCAGAGCGGGCAGGTGATGACCCAGCTCCGGTCCTCGTGGCGCAGAATGAGCTTCAGGCAGACGGCGCAGAAGGCGTGCTGGCAGGCGAGGAGCTTGGGCAGCCGGCAGGCGCTGTACCGGTGGAAGCAGATCAGGCAGTCCAGGTCTGCAATGGAGAGCTTGGGCGGGCGCTGTGGGGGGCCTTCGGAGGGGGGCGGGGAGCCCACCGTTCCCAAGACAGCTGGCTCCAGGGACGGGGGGTGCCCCACCTCTGCACCTCCTGGTTGAGCAGAATCGGCAGCTGAGCCTTCTGCGGAGGGGACACCACAGCCGCCGCCTTCGTCTGCAGGACAAGCCTCAAACTCAGCACCACCGTCCGGTTTTGCAGGGGCCTCTTCCAGCATCTCTGGCCGGTCCACGGGCACAGCTGGCCCTTTGGCTGCTCCCGGCTGCTCCGTCCCTCCAGCAGCAGAAGCAGCTTCGCTCTCAACGTGCAAAGTGTCCATCGGGCCCTCCATGCCGACAGCCGCGGCTTCGATCAGCACTCTGCAAATTGCGCCCGGGCCCGGACAGCCCTCTTTATAAAGGCTCTTTGTCATCGGGCAGAGGGATGTGTTTGTTTGCGCCTGAGCATCCCGGCCTACCGGGGAGAGGAGTGACGTCCGCATTGATTTTGCTTTTTTACAAGACAGGAATCAACGTTAATCAGTAACTCCAACGGCCTCAGCTGTTTATGGCACCGGGTGCTCCGTCCAGAAGAGCAAACCTTCCTTTATAGTTTGCAAACAAAACTTAAGAAGGCCGCTTAAGGTAGTCACACAAGGAGGAGCTGCTGTCAATGTTTAAGAAACTCAACGCACCCTGGAGGCAAGTGCAGAGGCTCACAGATGTTGGGGGGCTGCCCCCCTGCAGTAACTATTTTGTACACTTTCAAGATTTCCATTCTCAATTCGTTCTTTTTAGATTGGGGTGTTATTGTCAAAATTTCCAGCATTCAGGGATAGTTTAAATGTCTCGTCGATGAATTCTAAGTTGAAAATGGGACCTGTGAAATTTGAAGAAATACCAGCTTAAGGTCCCTTTTATTCCAAAATCTTGGGTCTCACAGCATTGTAAACTGGGGAAATGCTGGGAGGAAAAAAATCAAATCTTTTAAAATATGAAAATATAGTCTGATATAAATAGGAAAATAGACACTTGAATTTTCACAAGCAAGTTCTGTGGGTTACGAGGAACACCTTGGTCATCTTCTCCCTGCCCAGATTATGTCCTGGTCTGTTTCTGGGTGGTCAGTTCCATTAAAACCATCAGACCAACATCACATATATACACATGATGCTGGTCTGATCATCTCCTGCTGTTAAATCCTTCCCCATGGATATCCGTCTCCTGTGCCGTGGTGAGGGCAACACTCAACACATGCAACACTTTGCACAATTAAGTGTGCGCCACAGATGGGTAGTTTGCGGGCCCCGTTGTCAGATCGCCAAGGCCTTCTCACTGCAGGGCTGGAATTGCCACTCCTCCTCCACAGGAGTCGTGACGCTGCTGGCGGGACAGAATTCCGTTTCCTGTTCTGGGTAGCGGGCCACCAGCTCCCCTTCCTCCTGGGCGCCAGCGCCTCCTTCCTCTTCTCGAGTGGGGGTCTTTCCAGCAGGCACCTCCGATACGGACCCCACGATCACTGTGTCGGCTCTCATGATATAGATTTTTTCTAGGAGAGGAAGAACATTTATGGCTCTCTTAGGAATCTCTTCCTCAGAAAATTTGTCTCCTAGCCTGGCGTGAAGTAAAACGTCACAGAATGAGCTGCGGGCTCAGGTGTTTCCCTTTCCCCGTTTTTGGCAGAAGGCAGGTCCCTCCCGCAGGTCGTGGAGTGTGGGGGCAGCGCTGTGTCCGTGGCTCAGGGTTCTGCACAGGGGCAGGATTATTTTGCAACCCGGCGTCTGCCAAACCGTTTTGTGGCTTGAGTCTCGCACTCCCTGGAGAAGCCGGCCAGTGACCCTGTGATGCAAAGCAGATACCGAGCCCCCGAGCCCCACTCTGGGCTGACCGCAGCGCCAGGGTCTGGCCTTTGCTCTTTGCTCCGTCAAGAGGGCTGTGTACTCTGCAGAGCTCCCGTCCACACCCCTCCTGCGACTGGGGCCTCGTGAAGCTTCCAGCAACCCCCCCCCCCCGCAGTGGCCCCTCCCATGCTGTTCCCTCTCCCAAGCCCTGCGACTCTCCACCCCTGGGCTGAGCACTCAGCTCTGGTGCTTGAATTCAAGCTAAGCTAGGTCCAAGCCAGGCTGGCCACTGAGCGACTCTGAGCATGTGCAGAGTTTGAAACCTCCCAGCCATGCACGTGCAACAGACCCTGCCCTCCAGTGGCAGCCCCCAGACTCACCAATGCAATTGCTGGTGTGACTCAGAAGCGGCGGATCCAGGAGGCCTCCATTGCCTGCCTGGCCCAGCTCGGCCCCCTCGGGGTCCGGTCCAAGCCCTGCGTCCACTTCCAAGAGGGAACTCTCGTCATCGGGGGACTCCTCAGGAGACTCCAGGGGTGCCGGGTCTCCTCCTTCCCCTTTCTCTTCGAGGCTCAGCCTCCTGATTCTCTTCTTGAAAAGAGAGACAACCAGCACAGCAGAAGTGACCACACCTGGCTTTTCCGCGAGGTGCTCTATTCAGACTTCAAACAACGAGCAGCAGAAGAAAAGCCAAACAGCAAACAATATCCTTTGCAAGGGTTGATACACACCCAGAAACACAAATCCAACCATTGGAACCACAAAATGACAGTGCCCAAGTAATACAATCTTAATGACTATGTAACATTCAGGGTTTAAAAGCCCAATCAGTGATCAGTTCTGCCCCTGCACCCTTTAACTGGTATTCACAGGTAGACTGTCCTTGAATGTGGAGGCTCCATTTAGCCATCATGGCTAATAGCCATTGAGAGACCTGCCCTCCATGGCTCGATTGTATTGGTCTCCCCCACCACTCTCTCTCTCTCTCTCTCTCTCTCTCACACACACACACACACACTTTCTCCATCCCTGCTCTTGCCCTGCCTCTTCCATTCCTTGGCCTCCAGTCCCTGTGGATGCCCAAATCTCCCTAACCTCTCCAGGAATATCTCCCCTTAGACCTGCATATGAGTTTTCCTCTCTGTAGCAAAGATGCACTTCTCCAGGTGCCAGGAAGTTTCCTCCTGGGACAAATAGCAGCCATGGGAGGCTCGATCCAGAGTCGAACCCTAACGGATGCGAAGGCCAAAGCCCCTCACCTTTCCAGCACCTGTCCTGGTCTAGCTCTTCCCCCTGCAGCTGTTTTTTCAAAACTAAATGCACTTGACCTCATGAAAAATCTAGTCTGCAGCTCAGCCAGTGGGGCACTTTGTAATAACTGATAAGAGAAACTTCAAAAAAAACCATTGCACACTGTGGGACGATGAAAGGGATTTGCGAGGTGGTGGTGGTGGTGAGATACTTACGGCACAACACTTTGCTTGGTCAGAGACTGCGACAAACAAGAGAGAGAAAGAGATGTCACAAAGCTGAACGGTGTTTTTTTTACAATATCTAAAGCTGATAATACTGAATTCCAAAGGAGAGTCTTGGTGTTAAGTGTTGTCACGTAATGTTTGGGAGCATGTTTGTGTCCCCAGAAGTGGGGCTGGCCCCTGGCTCTAAGAGAGGTTGAAAAGGGGATTGGGCAAATTCTCAGGAGAGGAGAGGCCTGCCAAAGGGCTGTGAGCTGTAAGGGGGGGGCAAAGGTGTCAAATGCCCTGGGTGCAAAAAGTGGGGGGAGGGCAGCACACTGCCTCTGCCCCCCTCCCCTAGCAGCATCCCCCCCCCGCTTGCCTGCAAGCCAAGCAGATCCAGCAGCCACTACTGGCTCCATTTGGCTTTAAGGAGGGGAGGGGAGGCACACAGGCATTCTGCCACCTGCTTCCCCTCCCCTCTTGAAAGCCGAATGGAGCAGGTGTGCTGCTGGCTCTGTTCAACTTTTGGGCAGTGGGCAGGTGGCCTGCCTCCCCTCCTGAAAGCCGAAGAGGGCTGGCAGTAGCCACCAGTTCCATTTGGCTGGCCGGCAGGCAGGCGGGCGGGCAGCAGAGATCTGCCGGACAACAGAGTGCGGCTGACAGTGTTAAGCTCGCTTTGCCTATAAACCCCATTCAGGTTACCACTATAAAGGGGAATGCGCCATCTGCTGGCTGCCTGAAGTCACAACCGGGGAGTCCGGTGATGGAAATGCCAACCTACTTTGCCTGCAGCAAGCCTTGGGGTCAATCCTTTGTGCATTTCCAGATATTTCTAAGAAATGCAGCTAAGCCTGAAACTCCAGAGAACTGCTGCCAGTCGGAGCAGGAGCAACAGTCTCCTGTAGCCCCATAAAAGCTCAGCAGTGTCTCTCAAACGTTTTAGCATCGGGACCCCACTTTTTAGAATGGCAATCTCTCGGGACCCACCAGAACCGATGTCATTAACCTGGAAATGATGTTGTAGCCGGATGTGACATCATCAAGCAGGGCCTTTTTTAACACCCCCATATGACACAATTAATTAATGGTTTACAATAAGTATACATTAAAAATTTATTTAAAATAAAGAAGAACCCTCCTAACCTTCCTAAGTAGCTGTTTTTTAAAAAAAAATCCCCAAACATCCCAAAGGTTGCATTCCAATCCACACCTCCCTGGGAGTAAGTCCCATTGACCATCATTGTTAAAAGCATACACATAGTAGCCTGTTAAAAGTACAGATCTGTCGCATTTCCCCAAATGCACACACCACAGTAGTATCAAGTCTAATATAGTAATAAAATGCACATTGAAATAAATGGGGTTCTACCTGAAATTGGCTTGCGACCCACCTAGTGGGTCTTGACACACAGATTGAGCTAGCAATCCATCCCACAAGCAGTCAGCCTTTGAAGTGCTACAAGAGAAAGGGCTTAACCTACCCCAAGCCAATTCCTCCATTTAAATCCCGCCAAAAGTGCTATTAGCCATGGCTGCTTTTCAAGAAAGGAAACAATCCTGGGAATTTTCTGTCACGGAACCTGCATGCCAAACTTATCCTGCCCCAAAGCCCATAAAAAGCAGGAGAATTGTTGTGGAAGAAGTTTTTTTAGACTGGATTCCCAGGGGGCACTGGGGAGGGGGGGAGCTCTGCACCGCAGAAGCACTCACGGTTGGCTTGCTGGGGGACGATCCACTTCTTGAACGTTCTCCTCTGCCACAGGATCAGCAAGGCAGCACACAGCACGATGAAGCAGAGGACAGAGGCTCCCACCAGAGTGAAATCGTGGCTGTCTGGAATATGAAGAACCTGGGTTAGGTCAGGGAAGAGGAAGAGCCGGCAGCCAAAAGAGCATCATCGCCAGACCAAACTGAATATTGAAATGGGTTCCTATGAAATGGGTGAAAAAATATTCTTCTGGTTGGCCAGGTGCAGGAGGAGGACAAGGGGACCTTTGGTAACTAGGTAGATGAGGGGAAAATTGGGAAGGGCCAACTTGTTGTCATCCTAGGGCTGCCGGAATGAGAAAGTGCTTCTAGCCCAAAGGCTACTCCTAACTGCCCGAGTAGAGAAATTGAACAGCCTGAAACAATAGTGTCCTGGCCGCTGAAGGAGGAGACTTTCCTCTAGTTTCCTCTAGTTTAGCTAATGGTTTCCTCTCCAGGGCAGCAAAGTTGTCAAAAACCTGGACGCTTCAGGCCAACTGGATGAGAAACACAGAGGCTGGGAGGAGCACAAAAGTGCAGAGTCACTCGATAACATCAATGGCCAACGGATACTTGGGTGCGCCTTTTGACACGCATAGCCTGTAAAACAGGTCTCCAATCTCTCAGAAACTTGGCAGGCATGATGCCTTAAGCCAGTGGCTTCCAAACTGTGAAGTTCGGTGCCCAAGGACACTGTGTGGCCTCTTCTTCCAGGCTTGCCATGAGGGGACACTGTGGATGAAGGGCGTCATGGCAGCAGTAGGTTTGGGAACCGATGGCACAATGCCCGAAAAAAATCTGTGCATTTTGATTTGAAAGGACCAAAATTATAGGCAGAAGACAGGGCAGCTCTCCATTGAAATCAGAGCAAAACAAATGGATTTTCCCTTCACTGACACACAAAAACTGTGAGCTTGCTGCAAGGCTGTCACCCACGTCCTATCACTCTGCAAAAAAAAAAAAATCTGCAAGTAGTGTTTTCTTTTTGCAGACGGCAACGTTCACTATTTTGGGCTCTGGGGCTTGTGGGCCACTTTGTTTCAATTATAATTTCCAGTGAATTTCAGAAAAGCCACCCCTCTGCAGTGCTTGAGCAGCCCTCGTGAGGAAGCAGCCTTTGGAAGGAAACAGACAAGGCACAGAACGTCTGCAGGACTCTCAAGGAAAGTGGGCTCAGGCACTTCCTAACTCTGGGGGAAGTGGGGGAGTTGAAGGTAACAGGAAGAGTAAGGCGGGGACCCTTCCTTCCCCCCCCCCAAACCAATGCAATCTATGCACCTTTCTTTGAAGGTTTCTCAACAGGCAAAATATCAGCCAAGGGATTGGTGCTGAACTCATCCAGGCGTCCTCTGGTGATCGTGCCCAGGGTGCTACCGGATGCCATCTCTAGGACACCTGATGCAGTCGTTGATCTCACGGTGGCAGACTGCCGGGCAGCCGGGCTTAAAAGAACATAAGAACATCAGAAGAGTCCCGCTGGAGCAGGCCAAAGGCCCATCTAGTCCAGTTTCCAGCATCTCACAGTGGCCCACCAGATGCCTTATGGAGCACACAAGACAACAAGATTCCTGCAGCCTGTTGCTTTGTATCTGGCATTCTGAAGTATCCTGCTTCTAAAATAAGGAGGTTGCACCACCCATCTGTTGCCTGCAATGTACTTTTTTCCCATAAATCTGTTCTTAGGCTCCTGTGGCAAGGAGTTCCACAAATAATTATTTCCTTGTCTGCTCTAACACTCCCATCTCTCAATTTCCATGGGTGTCTCCTGGTTCTGGTGTTTGTGTGAGAGGGAAAAGTACATTCCTCTATCTACTTTACCAATCCCTTTCATAATTTTGTAAGTCTCAATATGTCCCCCCTCATGCCAGTTTCCATTCCAGGAGTGTCATTTTATTGTGTCACAATGACGGCACTTCCTGCTTGATGATGTCAATCACGGCATCCAAGTTAATGACATCACAACACGAGTGCCAATCGAAAAAGTGGGTCCCAGTCTAAAATGTTTGAGAAACACTGCATTAGGGTTGCCTCATTATGCGAAATTGATCCAATTTGTTTTCCAAATAAATAAAATAAAATATTGCTTGTAAATAAACAAAAATATTTCTTTCTAGATCACCTTTTTAAAAAAAAAAGTCATCAAGCTGGGTGGGTCCAGAATAAATCAACACACAGGAAGAAGCACTCACTCAGTGTGGGAATTGACAGCTTCTGTGCTTGACTTTCGGTCAGAAAAAATCCCCAGAAGACATTTTTCACAGTCAGTCGCACCATCAGAGTCACCTGGGAGGAGAACGAAGGACGTGGTTTTTAAAAAATGGAACTGGAAGGGCAAAGCCCATTGAGTGTGGAATCTTGTTTCCCCGTGGCTTTAGCGGGCACAGATCCGAGGAGCACATAGGGGAGGCTGGAGCGCACGCTCCCTTGCCGCAGGGAGGCTCCAGCCTCCACCTACCCAGCGCTGGATAGGGCGCTGGCTGGCCGATGCTTCTACCCCAGCGCTGGACAGGATTGCGCCCTGAGGCACCTTCCTAGAATGTTCTTCGAGGAATTGCTCCCTTGGCGTTGAGTTTTGATCACGATCCAAGCCAGTGGAATTCCTTTCCTCCTACCTGCAGTACTGACACCAAAGGCCATCTTGCTCGTGGTCCGGGGGGTCACCGGGACGCAAAGAGAGCACGCGTTGGGCGACACGCTCTCACAGCGCATCCCAGGCCGGCACACGCACACCCGGTCGGAAAAGTCGGTGCAAGGCGCCTTCTCCACCAGGTCCCGCTCTGCAGGGGAGGAAGAGAACGAGAGGAGCTGGGGGGAGTCAAGAGGGAGAATGACTGTCTCAGTGGGCTGGGCTGGCTGCAGCAGCCCCCCACGGCACGGAAACCCCGAGGCGATGGTTCTGTGGTGAGTGGGAGGCTCCTGGGGGGTAGAGAGGAGGACAGCACAGAGTCAAGCAAGTACCTAGTGGGCAGGACATGCAGGCCTCACAGCGCGGCGTCGAGAGCTTCCGGTTCAGGTACTGATCTGGAGGGCAACGCTTCCTGCACTCGCGGCCTGGATCCATGGGGCACTTGATCTTTGGAATGAATCCTAGGGAGAAGGGAGGAGCTGCCTTTGCTGAGGCTGACAGACACACCCCTGTCCGTCTGACTCCTGAGGCAGCCGGCTCAGTTGGCCTCATGGATGGACCGGCCGTGGGTGGCCCAGGAAGCAGGGCACACGTGCAGAAAGCCTCACATCACACTGGGGAACTGCGCCAGCCTCTGTCCACCGCCCCGAACGGGCCAGCCCAGGCACTGCCCACCTGCCTCGCTTGCCATCTGCACAGAGAGCTCCAAGCGCCAGCAGTGGCGAGCGGATCATGTCCTGCCTGCACCGTTTGCACCGCCCAAAAGCCCCGGCGTGCCAGGCCTTCGACAGCGTGTGCTTCAAATGTCAGAAATTTCCTCGCCAAAAGAAAACAAAAACAGGCCCACCCACAGAGTTCCTCTAAGCCAAGGAGGGGGCTTTTGGGGCTTCGCTTTGAACCGCCAGCCCGGTGAGTCACTGGCCACCCTCAGATGGTATCCAGGGGCACGCCACCCAGAGGGGAAGCCCCCCCTTCCCGTGCGTCAGACCACATGCGAGTGAAACGCCTCTGCCTCGGGTTCCTGTGACGGAGCCACAACAAAGGCCCTGCGACACACAGGCTGGGCACTCCGACGCTGAAGGATCTGCCAGCCCTGAAAACCGGCTACTTATCCTGCCCTCTCCCTGCTGCGAGCTCTTCAATGCTCCCCCCCATTTGAAAGGGGAGGTCTGACAGTTTTCTCACTGTCCAAAAAAGCTCATCCTCTGTGGCACGTGCAGGGCCAGGACTCTTTGCAGCACCAACCTGTGTGTTTACTCAGAAGTTCAGTCCCAAAGCCGGCCAATCTTATCCATCCCCCACCCCGAGCCAGCAGATGTTCCTTGTGTCGGCTCCTGAATGTCACAACTGTGCCATAAAGCACATTTGCGGCTACTTGGAAGGAGGCTCCTAGCTCAGCAACGCTGGATCTGTGCCGGAACAGGGGGAGTTTGTGCTGTCCAGACCCGCACGGAGGGCAGGAGAAGGTGGTGGGAGGGTGGGCAGGAGGTGGTTTTGGGTAGGGGGAAGGTGGTCCAGGAGGCGGATTGAGCCCAGGAGGAGGGTGGGACCAGCCTGGGCCACTTCAGCCAGATCCTAACCCCCAGCCCAATTGGCCTCAGACGGGACGCTCCGATTTGTGCCTGCAAAATTGCAGGTGTACATCCGAGTAGCCCTGTGGGACTGGCTGGTGCGTGGCATGGGGTGAGGGGAATAAAATCCCCTTACTCCGAGCTGCGCCCCAACCTGCTCCTAACCTGTGCTGGATACAGTGCTGGCCACTTGACCTGCCTGTTCCAGTGCAGGTCAGGACTGCGCCCCAAGTCCAATGCAGCTGACCCCCAGTTAAGCGTGTGCAGAACTGCAGCTGGAATCTTTTGAACAGCTACCTGGGAGTAAGCTCCATTGAGCGGATGAATCCAGGGGTGCTGGTAGGAGACAGGCAGGTCAATGCACCTTCCAAGACCCCTGAACCTCCAGGACTGGTGGGAGGCTGTGATTGAGAAGAGGCAAGATCTCCTCCAGAACAACCATTACGGACCAAGAGGCTGCCTGCCTCTCCCAGCTTTTGCAAGCAATCGCTGTACATCCATGCAGCCTAATACATGAAGGCATTTTATGGTTCTAGCAACGTGGAACGGTCCAGGCACAGTTTCCCTGCCAAACGGACCTCATGGGGTTGCTGTGAGGATGGAGGAGGAGGATGGAGGGGAAGGAGCCACATACACCTCCCTGAGCTCCTTCAAGGAAGAGCGGGATGTAAATGCAGGAAACAAATGCATGCCATCAATAATCAAATGCATGACCTGCAAAACTTCTGAAAGCTGGGCATGGGAGGTGCCCCTTCGCTCATGGGGACTGTCTCTGGGCCACACCAGGTGGACCGACAGGTCAGTGTTCCAGTCCATGAGAATGCTCAAGGGACGGTTCCCTCGTGGTATCGAGAGACTGACCTGGCTGGCACTGATAGCAGCATTTCTGGGATGTGGCGTCGTAGAACTGGTTCTCCTTACAAGACTGGGGCGAGAGAGCTGACCCCTAGGAGTGAAGAGAAGCCGTTAAAAGCACTCCTTCTGGCAAACACACAAGCAGACAGAGCTGGTGCTGGAGGACAGAGGGCCACAACGAGTCTGACATCCGCACCTGGTTCTCATGTTGGTGCACTCCAGTTGCAAACCTCTGTCCAGACATGTCATGTAGTGGGTACGCGGGGTTATGCGAGTACCCGTTCCTAGGATTAGGGCTGGCCCCGCCCATTCGCCCGCCCACTTGTCGACTCCATCGGCGCTCCACTCCGCCCCCTGCAACTTTTGAATTGCCTGCACGTTTGAGTTGTCTGCACGTTCTCAGAGCCAGGCAGGCAGGCAGGCAGCGGAGCGAGGGAGACCAACGGCGGCAGCAGCATGAGCAGGTAGGCTGCCTGGGGCTTCCTCCCGAGGAGGTGCGGCAGTTCCTGGGGGGGGGAATTGGTAGCCCGCATGGCAGCCTCGGAAGGCTCGGGACTCCCAGGCCTTCTCCTGGGCCACCACGCAGCCTACCGAGGAGGCGCGGCGGTTCCTGGGGGGGGGAGTTCCTGGGTTCCGGCTATGACCTCACTTCCGGTGGGCGGGCCCCAACACAAGTGCCAATCAAAAGTGAGTACCTGTTGCTAAATCATTTAGATGCCATTACTGCCTCTGTCCATGCCCCTGGATGCAGAGGCACCGACACGTGCGCTGGGCTGGGCTGGAGCACACCAGCAGACTCGGGTGCAATGCAATGCAAGCATCTTGTCATCTTGGGTGCTCCCTGGGGGTACCTGCTGGGCTACTCTGAGGATCAGGAAGTGGGGCCAGATGGGCCTTTGGCCTGATCCAGCAGGGAGCTTCAGGTGTTCTTAAAAAAGCCAACCCAGCCTGCTTTTCTGAACCTGGCATACATTTGATCGACCGAAATCAGCCAGGGGCGTTTTCCCTGGCACGGGGCTCATCACCACCCGCTGCTCATCACTGCAGATCAATAGCTCTGACCATGATGCAGTTGCAGAGGCAGGCTTGGAAGCTGGCCACACGCTCAGGCCAGCGTATCTCGGGACCCACCAAAACATATCGCAGACCTCCCAGTTTTGGGGAGTCCTTGCACGCAAAGGGGATGTTCTGGGCCAACTCAGGCGACTGGCCGTTCTCCTTGCGTTGGGGGTGCTGGTAAAGGTCCCACGTGATGGGCTGATGGCACGAAGGAGCAGGACAGATTGTCAGGAGTAACGGAAGCCTTGAGAAACGGGGAACACGTGGGCGTCTCACTTCAGTTCTGACAAGGGCTTCCCGCCTCCCCCAACACTGACGTGGCTATTAATAGCCCCGGTGGCCGAGTGGCTCATTTCGATTTGAGGCCACACCTGGTTAACACTAATATGCTTACTGGACGAGAGCGTGAAGTCAACACTGGCTTGCAAGAGCGTAATTTGTAGATCTGGAAATGAGACGGAACTCAAGAGAGGCAGAAAGTCCCCTGTGGGACGGACAAAGGCGAGGTCCTCTCATTCGTGGTCAACCACGCACTTTGCATGCACAAAACTGGCACCTCCGGTTTTAAATGAAAATGCCAGGCAGCCAGCCTGGGAAAAGCTTCCTCCGGGAACTTGCATGAGCCTCCTCCTCTCAGAGCTGGTCTGTACGGACTGATGCCGTCTGACCCACTGGAGTACAGCGTCCAGCAAGAAAGCGAAGGGAAAACACTAAATAAAACAAGCTGAGGGTTGAAAGGCTCACAGACTTACACAACCCTGCTCTGAAAAGTGGAGGTGCAGCTTTATGACTGACACAACCACTGGCCAATCAACACTGAACACCTCCAGAGCTTGAACTGCAGGTTCTCTTTGAACGGGATCCAAAGAAGATTGCGCATGTGGAGGAAGTGTGGGGAGGACAGCTGCTTGCTGCAAAAATATGTCTGGATGCGGTCTAATCACGACAGCTGCCCAGAGGGGCACAGAAAGCCCTGCCTCAGTAAAGAAGCCCCCTAGGGTTAAACAACAACAACACTTGCACCAGAGAGATGTCGGTATGCAAACCAGCACCAGTCTGTGGCTAACGGGCCTGAAATCTTTTTCTGAAATGTCAGTCTGTTTTTTCCCCCTTTCATCTCACGACTGCATTTCTGGTTTCGATTCAGATCAGAACTTCTCTAGTCATCCAGAAAAATCCAACTCAGCTCCTTTAGTCAGATGAATCCAGGCGATATCCAGCCTTGCCTGGTCTGTGAGGGATGCGTCTGGCCCAGATTAAGGGTGGGAACTGGGGCCACAAAGCAGAGGGAAGGCCGCTGGGGTAGATTTTTTCAAGGGGGATTATACCAGTTTACAGAGGAGGAGCAATCCGATGGACAGGGGCATAACTAGGGTGGAGCCTGAGGGGTACCTGTCCCGGGTGCTACACCAAGGGGGTGCACGACTGCCTCTCAGGCTCTGCCCTTGTTTCGGCTGGCACCTTTGTGCCACCCCATCCTTCTCATTCAAAGGGGAGCCTGGATAAAGAATGGGGGGCACGAAGCTGATGCAGCAAGCACCCCCTTTTCCAGGGAGAGCCCGGAAGTGACATCACCGTGCCAAATAATGTCACTGCTCCAGGCACCAGAACAATGAGTCTTGTCTCTGCCAATGAACAGCTGTTGGCCAGCATGGCTAGATTTTGGATCTGTTCTAACCGTTCTTGGCAAACTCTGGCAAGTTCCACCTATTCTAGGGGCCTCATTCACTATGCAAGCCATATCCTTACATTACTGGCTCGGTGGGAGAGTCTGTAATTGCTCTGCATGCCAGCGGTCCCAGGTTCCACCTCCGGATGCAGCAGAGAAAGATTCCTGCCTTAGAACCCTGCAGGGCTGCTGCTGAAAAATCCGAGCTGGAGAAACCAGGAGCCTGACTGGCCCGGCAGCTTAGGAGGCCTACAGCGTTGCTGTGTCCTAACAAACCCTCTGGAGTCTGGGAAGGTGGGATGTCGCTTGCTGGGGCATGGACCTGCTGGCTCATGCGGACTCCAACGGCTGCAGGCAAGCCCGGCTGCGTGTGCAGGTGCCACACGAGGTCATCAATGTGTGGTGTGCACATGACCTCCTAACCAGAAGCATGTTGGGTGCAGGAAATCGGCCACCCTTCTCATTCAGCCACCCCAAAATGACTCATTCATGAGTATCCTTTTGAGGCCCCTGAAACCAGGGATGCTGATTCAGAGAAAGGCCGTTTGCTCGCGATGAGTAGCAAGACCCAGAAAAAGAGTGCACAATGCACACCCTGCCCCCGCCCTTTCTTTTCAAAAGCCAGCTGTGAAACGATCTCATTGGTTCTTCGAGTCAGAAAGGGGGGAGGTTAAACAGTGTCCAAAGGAGTTTTTTCAAAAATTGCCACCAGACAATTACGGGGACCAAAAAGCTGTTCTTTCAAGCCTCAGGTGCAATGATTGGCTTAAAATATCCCTCCACTCTCCGATCGCATTCGGCACGCAGGGCAGCTCAGCGCACGTGGAGATCCTTGGAGCTTAAGGAGTGGAGAATGAGAGCCTGGACACCCCAGGAGAGCGGAACTCCCCGAACAGCTGCTGGTGACAGCACCTTAGAACCAGCATTGCTGACCCTCTGCTGAGAACCCCCTGAGCCACACCGGGCATCACATCTTCACGAAATCCAGCCCAGCACCCGTTTGGGAGTGGGGAGAATGGGGGGGGGTCCTACCTTTCCTCAAATATTTGACGGGCACGGAATAAGGCTACAGAGGAACAGGCGCTTGGGTTGCAACCCTCAGTACACACGGATGAGAGAGGAAGCCCACACTGCATGCAATGCGACTTACTTCTGAGTAAACATGTAGCCAGGGCTGGCCAAAGATCTTCTGAGGCCCAAGGCAGCCCCCCCCTTGCCCGCTTATGTGCCAGCCTCTGCTCCACCCACCCTTGCTCAGCCCCCCCCCCCGGTTCCCCTTCCTCCCTTTTCCAAGGAGCAGCAGTGGAGACAATTGGGGAGGCAGAGATGGACCCTCCCTCCACACACACACCATCTGCTACCTGAGGCAGCCTCTTCAGCTGGCCTCATGGATGGGGCCAGCTGTCCACATAGTGCTTGCTGCTGGTCTATCTAGCTGTGTCTTATCAGCACTGGCAGCCTCTCCCCAGGTTCCAGGTGGGGTCTGCCCCAGCCCTACCTGGGGATCATGTCAGGACTGAACCAGAGACCATTTTGCATGCAAAGCAGGGGTGCTCCCACTGTGCAAACCCCCCCCCAATCCAGATCATGATTCGCTTCCTCTCTCCCTGTGGCAGGAAGGCAGAATCTTTTCTGTCGCTGGCTCTGCCTTGTGGGAGCTCTACTACTTGGATTTCTGCCTGTCACACAGCTGCACAGAGGAGAAATTGGGAATTTCCAAGAGATTTTACAGCCTCTCTCCAAAAATCCTCGTTACTCTTTGGCCCTCACAGGCCTCATTTCCTCAGAGATCAGCCCCACGGAGTCTCACGGTCATCCACGTCCACGTGTACAGGACCGCAGCCGCAGCAAAACAGAACACCAATCTGCTCACTCGCTTTGTGGGATCCGGCGTTGCCATGGGGAGGAGACCGCGCTTGCCTAAGCTCGTCTGAACGGACTCAGGAGCGACTAGCCGCACTGGCGAAGTAGAGCCTCCATGTTCAGTGGCACTTCACCGCGGAGTACCGGGTGGGGAGCGGGGAGAGGCTGGGTGTTCTGGTTGTCCGCGGTGGGGAGAAGACCACGCGGGGCGCTCTAGCAGGGCTTCGCCGGGGTTCTCGTCCACTTTCCGGCAAGGCACCTCCCTCCAGGGCAAACGCCTGTCGGGCTTCCCTTTGGGAGAAGGTGAGCGGTCGCCTCTCCGCCCCCTCCGTTCCAAACTCCGACCGCGCGCAGCTTCCCGCCCCGCGCCCGTGCGCGCACGCCAAACGCCGCGCGCTCTCCTCACCTGCGACGGGGCGGCGGCGATCCGCGCCAGGCACCCCAGCAAGAACAGCAGCTCCGGCCCGGCGGGGATCCAGGGGCTCCCCATGGCTGACGCGCTCCTCTCCCTCGGGGGGCCGGCGCGCGGGCGCCCCTCTTCTCTCGTCGGGCAAGCGTGCGAAGGACCCCAACGCGCAGCTGGTTCTGAGCGCTCAGCGCCCGAGATAAGAAGCCCCACTCACATCGAGAGAGCCGCCCGCCCGGGGTCTGCCGCAAACCGCAGAGCTCCACCCCGAGGGGCCGCTGCCTGCACTCGAGAAACCCCAGCCCAGTAATAACGGGAGAGCCCTGCCTGTGCCTGGAAACGGCGCGGCTTCTTCTCGCAGGCGGCCTCGCTCCTGTCCAGCGGGCTCGGCGCGTGCATCATTCCCCGTAGCCCGGCTCCTCTTCCACCTTTCCCACGAGCCCGGTCAGCTTTTCGGAAGCGAGGGCCAAGCGTGTCGCGCCAGGGTTGCCCGCCGTTTCAGGCTGCCCCACCCCCCGCTCCTGCGCCTTAGCAGCAGCTTCGCCTCCGAGCCCCCAAAGTGGCTTTCCTCAGCAGCGCCCTGCAAACTGAGCTGCTGCTCGTCAAAGGCACGAGGACAACCCAGGCCTATTTTTAGTTGGTCAGTTGGCAACCCCACGTCAGGCCGCTTTTTCCACGGCAAGATTGCAAGAGGTGGCGCTCTGTGGGAGCGAAAGGGTTGGGGTGTGTGTCGTTCTCTTTTCTGTCAGTGGGGAAACTACCACGCTGTTAAAAAAAGAAAGAGTGATCTTACAGAATTGTTATTTTTTTTGTTTGTAAAAACAGAACATGTGCTCTGAGTGAGTGAGTGAGTGAGTGAGGGGTAGGGGGATTTCAAAGAGGTCTGTCTGCCCCAGGGCCAACACCAGACTGACTCTCAGAAAGAAACAAAGAGAGGGAAGGAAGGAAGGGTCCAAAGTTGAATTGCATTGCAAGAGTCTTTGCGATTTCCTGAGAATATGCAGACTGGGGTGGCGAAATCCAGCCAAACGCCTGCTAGTCAGTACCCATTGAAATGATGCTCTCTTGTCATCAGAATCCCCCCTGACGCCTAAGGGTCCGTCCAGCCAGTGATGTCATGCAGGGGGAACGCGGGGGAACTCAGTTCCACTAGTTAAAATTAGGGCTGACTCCGCCCACTTCACTCTCCCTCCTCCCCCCTCCCAATTCCTCTGCAAAGAGCTTTTCTTCTTGGTTGGCTGGCACTCAGAGGGTTAAAGGGAGCGACTCCGGATTCCAACTTCCAGCGAATCCAACTTCCAGTGCCAGCACTGCCTCAGTGCAGCTCCAAGGACAGGGAACCTTTCCTTAGCTGGAGGAGGCCTCTGAGACTGCCCCCCTCCTAGGGGGTGGGTAGAGGTGGGCCTGCGCACACACCCCAGCCTTGGCCCGGTGGAGACCCCCTTAGCCTTTGCACAAAGCTTGCTGGGGGCCACTCGGTGACTTCACCTGCCACACGCCGTGAGGAAGGCCTCCCCCACTCTGATTCATGTTCCGGGTGACCAAAGGTCAGATGAGACATGCAATGTGCCCCCTCCAGTGGGGGGAATGGCTTAAGCCAGTGGGGGGGGACAGCAGGAGGCGGGGGCCGATACTCATCCCTGGTGCAATTCTGACCCTGATCATGGTGGCCCTGCCTGCCCCTCTCCCATGACTTGAAGCGGGGGGGGGTGTCTCCATGGGCCAGACCAGGCAAAGTGGGGAGCACTTTCTCTGCAAAGGAGCAGCACCCCTGGAGCCACTCGTTTCGAAAGAGGCTGAACTTTGGAACACAGATTGTTTTAAGTGAGCTGATACAGGCTGTGTTTCCTCTCTGGTTTTTGTGTCTTGTGACTTAAATGGGATCTGATAAAACAGCATTTTATCAGCTCTTTCCAGGGCGGCCAGCAGCCTGGGGCCAGCCCCCTTTGAGTGGGGGAGGGGTTGTTGTTCCCTCTCCCCAGGAATCTGGGGAGATTCCCAACTCCTTCCCTGCCTCCTGCTAACTAGGCCCCCTCTGGGTCACCGGTGCTGTGGCTGAACTGCCCTTTCTGTCTCTCTTAGTGGTCAACCCCAATTTCCCCCCCTCTATCTCAACTCTGGTTCTGTGGAAGCAGATGCTAAGTCTGGCCTTCCTTCCCCACATCACAGGGTTGCTCTGAAGACCACACCAAGATTCCAGGTCTATGGCGTTCTCTGTTCCCAGAGAGCAAATCATTAATTCTGTCAGCAAAAATGTACCAAGAGGAAAATCCGTCTCAAAATTCAGAGCAATTTCCCGCCTATCTAATTCTGCCTAGCCATCCTCAGAGGCAGGAAACAGGTCTGGGCAGGCATCCTAATGTCCTTATCCGGCTCCCTGCTGCCCTCACCCCCTGCCATCACAGTGTGCCCCAAACACCCTCCCCCCTTCATGACATGTTCAACTACAGGGCATGATCCACAATGACATGGAACACTGAAAAGAAAAGGCGTTATCAAGCAACAGCGCAATTCAGAGAAAGCAAGACTCCTCCTGCAGCCAAAGTAGCTGAAACCACAGTCAAAAAACCATGTCTGATAAGAGGGACCTGCTTCGCCCTGCTTTGAATCAGTCCATTCAAGGAACCCGGGAGGAGAAAGGGCAGCGAGTTTACACCTTCTCCACATCCCTCACATCAAACGGCGGCTTCTGATTCATGATTCACAGAAGTGCAGAGCTGTGGGGAGTGCAACGCTGAGGCTCCTTCCAGTCCCCAGCATGAATTGCTTGTTGCTTGTGGTCAGATCACCACATCTGATATGTGGCGCTGCCTGGCATCCCTCTCGGAAGGCTTCTGCCTTAAAGTGGCTGCTTCTACACTCCCGTGCAGCTGTACCAAACATACAGGGCGGGAGAGAACGGGGACATGGCGGGCTCTGCGTCAGTGAGAAGAACTCGCCGATTCACCCTGGATGTTCAGGATGGCCTGCTCTGGAATGCAGAGAGGCACTAATCAGGAGTTCCCAAACTGTGGGTCGCAAGCCAATTTCAGGTGGATCGCGAGGCACCTACAACAGCCATGTTGAAAACATGGGAAGATGGGATGCTGGAAAGGGGGAGAGCCGTGTGGTAGTTTTGCTTGTGTCATTTCATAAACAATTATGCAAAATCTGATTGAATAATTATTTTTTTAAAACAATAAAAAAAACAAAAACAGGCTGCCTGTCATTCTGCCCTAGCTATTCTGCAATACATTATAAGAACATAAAAAGAGCCCTGCTGTATCAGGCCGAGGCCCATTCCTGTATCTCACAGTGGCCCACCAGGTGCCTCAGGGAGCACACAAGACCACAAGATGCATGCATCCTGTTGCCACTCCCTTGTACCTAGCATTCTGAAGTATCCTACTGCTAACTAAAGGAGGTTGCACAACCCATCATGGCCTGTAGCCCCTGATGGACTTTTCCTCTGAAATCTGTCCAATCCCCTTTTAAAGGCACCTAGGCCAGATGCCATCACCACCTCCTGTGGCATGGAGCTCCACAGATTAATTGCATTCATAGGAGTTGATTCTCCCATCTGCCGACAGCGGGTCCAGGCAAGCAAGCAAGCAAGCAATTTCTCCAACAAAGAAACGAGCCAGCTGCACTGCAATTAGCCTTTATTGTGTAAAGCTGGAGAACTGTTCTGTGGCTCTTGGCCCTGCAGCAGTGGCCAGAGGCTGGACAGCCGTTCTCCATCTCAGTCCAGTGTAGCCATCAAGACTGCCTCGTCTCCCACCAGGGTCCTTTTTTTGCTCTGGTGCCTGTTGAGCCCCTTCTTAGCAATGTGGCTGTGTTAATGGGACCGCAGCCAAGACCTCCTGGCTAGCCTGATGCCACCACCCCTGCAGCCTCAGTCCTCTCCAAGGTCATCCACCACAGGAAGGTTCTCGTACAGCGGTAAGTCCACTTGGGTTAGAAGAGGGATCTTGAGAGTGAAGGGCTTGGGTGGTGCCAGCAGGTTCTGGAACTGTGGGAATAAGCTGAACCTCTTGAGCGGAACCTCGCTGGGGCACTCCTGGGGTTGGCACATGCCACAGTCCTCCAGCGAGCAGGCCCTCTCCTGCCAGAAGTCGTTGGTCTTCATGTCCAAGGAGATGTTCGCCTCCCAGACCACAAAGTGCCGGATCCGGGCCTGCTTGTGCAAGTCGCACATGCAAACCCAGGGCTCCCAGCTGTTCCAGTGGAAACGCGTCTCACCTGCAGAGAGTGGGACACCGAGAGGTTGGGGGGGGCAGTGGCATCATCAGGGGGTGTGGACCACCCCTGGTTTCAGGTATCCATGGTGGGGTCTGGAGCAGAACCCAGGAGACGCCGGGGCTGCCTGCATTGGAGAACCTGCCATGTCACACTGGCCCCCCTCCCCCAATCTCCTGTTCATACAGGCTCCCTTTCCAGAACAAAGGAGGGAAGATCTTGGAGGTTTAAATTCACTACCCCAGACTGACAAGTGCAGGCAGCTGCAGAAGGCTTTTACCAGCATCCCGCCGCAAACTGGCACTGCAGACGTATCCCAGAAACCACAGTTTGTAATTGAAGAACAGCAGCATGGCCGGCATCCTTGTCTTCTTCCTTCTGCTGTGGGGCAGAGAGAGACCCCAGCAAGAGTCCTGTGGAGCCAAGGGGACCCACCACTGGAACAGAGGTGGAATACTTGCTGCCATGGCAACAAGCAAGGAGCCAATCAGCAACCAGCATTCCAGAGATTCCACCAGGAGCATCCTTTAGAGGTTCCAGTGCTCAGCATCACAGGTCCGTGGCTTGGTGACAGGAATATCCCTGGTGGGTTATTCCAGATCCTGCCTCTGCAGTTGGGGTTCAGGGCAAACCAAACAAGCCTGTGCCAAACATCATCTACTGAAGCAGGGCCTTTTTGATGTAACCCCAGGTTTACGGAACTCTCTCCCACAAGATCCGTGGCAGCATTCAAAGACAAGTTGAAGCATTTTTTATTCAAAGCAGTTTATACGGTCACCCCCTCTGTTTTTAAAACACTTTAAGAGGTTACATATTTTTAAAATATAGTGGTTTTTCTTTCGTGCAGGAGCCACCTTGGTTGGAAGATGAAGAAAAAGGTGAGATTTAAAAAATTATACATAAAACCTAAAAAATAATAAAAGCCAATCTGCTTCATCATTCCTTGCTTTGTGCAATTGCAGGACGCATCTTCACAATGAGGTAGTGGGAGTCCCCTTCCTTAAAACACACAACTCCATCCTACCCACACACCCCCGGACCAAAATCAACAGGCGCAGGAGAAGAGAGAGAGGAGCGTTTTAATTGGACTTTGCTTGGCCGCTTGGCCTCTTATGGTCCCACAGCCGACCAGCGTTGGCGAGTTCGAATCCTGTCATGTGGGAAAGGCCGAGCAGCTCGTCAGTCCTGGTTCCGCCCGATACTCTTGACCTGGGAGCCTGGAGGTCAGAACGCGAGACGTGGGTGCTTGGGTCATGGGGGCAGCAGGGCTGCGTTGCATCATTCACCCTTAAAGGTTAGACACGAGGGCTCGGTGAAGCCTCCCTGCTCAGAGGCAGTCTACCTCCTTGCCTCTATTGATCCGGAGTCCTTACCCCATCTAGGCGGCTGGGACCCCTGGAGGCCAGTGAGGAGCGCAGGTCGAGGCTGTTGAGCGTGGGGCTGAACGGCTGTGCGGGGTGCTCCCACCCAGCCAGGCAGTGCTGTCGGGACAGAGGGGGACGGCGGGCGCATCAGTGGGAGTGCGTTTTGGCCCCAGTCAGATCCTCATTGGTTGTACTGAGGATGGGGAGCTCCGGGACTGCCTCTCGTCTCGTCTCCCCCACCAATGTGTGACCCATTGCAGCCCCTCCCACCTCCCTCTCTGGATCTGGCCCAAAGTCCCTTTCAGGGCCTCTGCCAGGGAGTGGCGACATTTTCTACGGGACAAGAAAGCAGGAAGTTCTCGCCTCCCACCTCTTCCATCTCAGGCAAACCAGGAGCCGGCACTCACCGTGGGCAACGCCAGGTTGTCGGCCGGCTCATGGCTTTTCCTCCGATGGATTTTGTGCTTGTAGGACGGCAGGAAGGTGGACCGGGGAATGCTGACCCTGCAAGGGAAAGCTTGCGTCCAAACGGAGCCTGGAAAGGCCCAAGAGGCCCCGTTTGCCACAGCAAGCTGGCAGGAGCCCCCAGCCGGTGGTCAGGAATCCGGCACGCTCACCTGACAAAGGCTGGCTCCACGAGGCTCTCTGGGGGCTTCCTGGCCCTGGGGGTCTTGCAGATGGGACAGGCCGACTCTGGATCCACGGGCACCGCAAACAGGCGTGAGTTCGGCCGGTAGCAGAAGACACCTGTGGGACAGACCAGAAATTGCTGCAGCTGGGTGGGTGGGGCAGCTTTGTGCAGCCGCACTTTCACGGGGCAGTTTTCAGCACCAAGTTGCTAGATCTCATGGCTGAGGAAGGCGGCTTGAAACCACATAAAATGTGGTTTTAATCCGTTCTTATTCTGATTTTTAAATCTCATTTTAATATTGTTTTTATCTATTAATTGTAAATCGCCTTGAATTCCCTTCAGTGTGGGAAGAGGCAGGGTATCAATCTTTTAAATTAATAAACAGACAAAAATCTCACTAGCCAAGAGTGGACAGACAGAGCAGGACATACGGTGGCCAGGAGACGTCCCTGCTGTTCAGCAAAAGGCTCAATCCTTCCTCATGGCAACGGAATATAGAATTCATTCAGGGAATAGAACTCATTTCCTAGTGGCACAGAGAGGTACAAAGCCCCATCTCTTTGCAGCCAGAAAGGCATGCCTTCCTTTGCCAGAAGGACATTTGCCTTCCCTTGCACAGCCCCCAAGCAGCAAATCTCTTGCTATTCCAGATCCTGCCCCACTGAGGAACTGCCAAGAACCTGCAGGGATTGCTGGGAGGCAGCCTGAAAGCAGCTGCCCCTGAGGAGTCCTCGCAGGCCCATGGCAGAAGAGGGACTTTAATCGTACACTGATGGGAAGCCAAATCTGCAGCCGAGTCTTCATCGAGATTCAAGGGCCCCGACATCACCGACCTGGGCAGGAACAAACAAGACACACAGAGAGGACACAGTTTAGGGATCTCTAGAATCAAATCAAGAATTTACAAAAACAAGACAAGCAGGTTTCTAGACCTCATGAACTTGTGAAAATCGGCTTGGAAGCATGTGGAACGCTGCCGCCAAAATCTTAAAAGTCAGCAGGGGCTGGGGGGAAAAAAGATGCTCAGCCTTTCAGGAATCTGGACTCCCCCATGAGGAAGAAAACCAGACTATGTTATGCAAGCTGGGAAAATGTTGCAGAACTATGCAAGATAATAAATGAAATTATGCATATCTGCTCAATTTTTTCATAATGGAAACAAGGGGCAAGATCTAGCTTCCCTCAACACAGAATTTTGAATGTCTCCTTTAAGTATCCCCACAACCCTTGCCGGAGACATGCTCTTAAGCCAGCAGCTCCCGGCTCATTCCATGTTCAAATGCCAATCCCACTTCCTGCCCTCTCCCAGGCTACCCCAGACCCACCCACAGGATCTACTCTTGCTCCAGGCTCTCACTCTGCACGCCGGTCATAGATGCAAGACTCTTTGTTCACCCGCCGGAAGTCTTGCAGCTCGGAGAAGTACTGGTCCGGTTTCTCCGACACTGAGGAATCCATGTCTAGCAGCCCTGAGAGAGGAAAGCAAGTCTGGGCTAGAGCAGGCCAAAATAGCTGCCCCTTGCGTCCTCAGCATCTGGTACACTGTCTTTAGACACGGAGGCCCCACTCTATGCACAGCACCTCACAGTACCAACTGAGAACAGCCCGGGCTGGCCAACAACAAAAGGTTCAAGGATTGCCACTTAGAACGGGACATTTCAACCAGTGCTGGTCTGACGAGGGGGTTGGACTGAGTTGGCTGCCAACAGGGGAGCCCGACTCACCTGCAATCCAATCGTAGCCCAAGAAAGGGCGCACCGACCAGTCGTCCGCGGGGATGGTGTACTCCTCAGGCTCGGACATGAACGTCACCCGCCCGGCCTCCTTCTGAAACAAAGAGCATTGTCTCATTTCCAGCAGGAACCTGCAGATCAAAAGCCTGGAGTTTCATGCCAGGACGATTGGCGGGCCAAGTCTGAGCAATGATGCTGGGGCGTGTTTTCTGGGGACAGGGCAGATTCAGAGCCAGGGGCTGCCAGGTTGCCCAGCCTTCAGAGAAGACCACACACCCACCTTCACCTTCTCTTTGGATTCCTTCCCTCCAGGTGTGAGCAGGATGGATTTGGGGGTCTGCAGCACCTGAGCAGAGACTTTCGACCGGCTGCTCCCTTTGGCCCGTGTCTGGCCTGGCTCCACCGCAGTCTTCGGCCGCTCCCTCTCCGAGACGCCGTGGAGACTAGCAGGAGACTTTTTGGCCTCTCCGTGGCCTGCAGGTGCTCGTGCCTTCCTGGGGCTCCTCGAGGCACTGCCGTTTTTCCCCATTCTGCGGGTTTCCCGAGCAGACCCCCCACTAGCGGCGAAGGGGATGGTCACCGTACCCCCAGGAGCATCACCGCTTGAATGTTCCTGCTGCTGCGTTTCCCTTGCCGCTGGTTCATTGCGGGATGTGGTGGGCTTCGCGGGGTGTCCAAGGCCCGATCTCGCCACCCAAGGCCCTCCCTCCAGGGACACTGCCGTCACTATATCGTCTTTAGGATGCTGCCCTTGGTTCTCCTTCTGGAACAAGAACACCATCATTTGCCTAGTGCCAGCAAGGTCCCTGCCCCAAGGAGCTTGCAGTCAGATACAGCAAGAGGGAGACAGAGGCGAAGGTGAACAAGGAACCCACACCCCATCGTGTGCCTCCATCTGGAGAAGCTGAGCACTGCTCCCTGCAGGCAAACACAGCATTCAACATACCCCGTTCCTGACATCCAGAACTTTCTGGTTCTTAGGAACAGCTTTTTGGGGCTGCCACCATGGTGGGGACTGAGGCTTG
This sequence comes from Lerista edwardsae, assembly GCA_029204185.1. Lineage (NCBI taxonomy): Eukaryota > Metazoa > Chordata > Lepidosauria > Squamata > Scincidae > Lerista > Lerista edwardsae. The sequence continues at coordinate 3,582,155 of JAJKFI010000091.1, forward strand.
ATGGGAATCTGTCTCTTGAATAACTCCTGGTTTGCCTTCAGCCTCTGTAGGAGATCTTGGTTTATGTGACGGAGCCTCTGCAGTTGATCCTGGTCCATTTTCATTATCTCTTTTTTTGAAAGAGGCAAGATCAAAATAAATAAAACATAATATCACAGCTTCCAGGGTTCAGATCTGACTAGAACAGTCACATTCTCCAGCCTGGAGCCACCAAATCCCTGTGAAAGGTGAGCATGGCTGTGATAAGGAAAATCCATTCTTCATATGCTCAGAGACGCTCTGTTATGGCTCCCTAAGCCTAAACACAAAGCTAGGAATGGCTGATGTCTCATTGAAAGCCATGGAATGAGTGCGTTTTAAAGGCAGAGATCAGCAGAAACATTCCAGGACTAGAAACTGGTCTCATCCTAAAGACAACACTACACTAATGCTCTAGAGAGGGCTAATTATGAGATTAGCCCTCATTTGGGGCCAATTTGGGGTGGGTGTTTGGGTGGGGAGTGGAGCCTCCATGTCAAAAAACTGATTATGACAGTTTTTGAGCAGGAACCTTTCCATGCCATCTCCGGAACTCCTGATGCAATATTCCTCTAGGTAAACATTTGCAGTTCCAAAGCTGGTCTTCCCTCCCTCCTGCCTCTAAGCACTAAGCTCCTGGGTGATTAATTCAGCTCCTGGGTGATTAATTCAGCTTGACCTGTTGTGCTATGCCAGTTTCCTTAGTACCCAGAGGAGGAAGAAATCAAATCCGCAGGCACAGAGCGGAAGTCTTCAGGAGACTGGGGCTTGCCCCCACCCACTTTGCTTTCACACCCACATAAGAAACTATTCAATATAGGAGACACAGGGATTCTACCCCCAGCGGACATCTGAAGGCTGTTTCTGCCTTCCTGAGGGCAGGCCTGTTTTAAACAATATTGAAAACAACCACCCCATGCATCCATTAACCTAATCAAGAGATGGATACATAAAAGCCTTGCATTTATTGAATCAGAGGGTGGGCTTAATTCACACCCAGGTTCAGTCTGAGAGTGTTTGCCGTACTAGCTCTGAGTCATAGAATATATGAAATCTATTTTCTGTACTTTAACAGGGTGGGAAAAAAGTATTCTGCTTTCCCAATTAAAAAAAGTTACAAAAAGCAAAAAAGGAGCAGGTTTCCTGAGCACAGGCAGAGTGCCTTTGACTTAAATCACCCTGTAGTTAGGAGAGCCTCCCTCAGACTCAGATGGGGCAATGCGGGTTCGTTTTTGTTTTTCCTGTGAAAATCAGAATGGAACAGACTTTAAATCTATGGGGTTGTTGGGGATGCATCAGGAGATCGTGTGATCATCTCCCTACTCTATGGGTGTAGTGGTGTGTGTGTATGTGTGTGTGTATACGTGTACGAGTGAGTGAGTGAGAGAGAGAGAATCGGGACCATAGCCCTGGCAGAAGAGGAGTGTGTATTAACCCTTCTCCTCCTTGCACCCGTCCCTCTCCAACTGCCCCACGCCAGGGAAAACCTAATGGCTCCAGCCAGGTCACTCCACTGCCCCCAGAGCAGCCAGGAGCCCCTCTGCCCAGCCCAGCCCAGCCCCCAAGTAAATGCCCCAGCCCGCGCGGAGATGCCTTCCCTTGCCCCACAGGCAGTCAGAACCCGCCGCAGGCCGCCCCAAACTAGCACCCGAGCCCCCCAGCCTGTGCAACTCTAACCCCCACATCCAGCTGACCCTCCCCTTTTAACTACCCCGGATTAAGCACCCCTCTCCCGCCTCCCCTTCTACTCACTCATTCACCTTTTGTCAGTTGCTTACTATGTAGCAAAAGAGAAGCTTCCGAACGCGCCCGGATTGGCCAGCCCGACCTTCCCACCCAGCATGCAACGCGCCAACCGCCGCCCACTTTCGCTTCTTAAAGGGGCTCCGGCCCGCCCCCTCCCCCTTTGCAAGGGGAAAGATCGGCTTTACTTCTCTTGCTTGCTTCGGAGGGGTGCACATCGCTTCCACCCCGACCCGCTGCACGCTTGCTAAGAAGTAAATCCCATTGAGTTTGAAGGATTTCACTCCCGAGTAAAACGCACAGAAGAATAAATCGGTTGCAATCCTAGGCCGCTTCGGCCAGCTGGCTTTGGCAGAAACAGAATTACTGCCAAGGAAGCTCCTCCGTTTAAGGAGGAGGCTGCAGTCCTGGACAGTGTTGCCTAGCAGTTAGAGCAGCTGAAGAATTTGGCAAGCACTTGGGCTGAACCTAAAACAGGCCACCTTGGGGAGGGCTTAACAAGCACACCAAGAAGGGCACACCAGAGATGCAGAGTCACCACAAAAAATAACACCACGTTTCTTACAGGCAGTCAAGGAAGACATTTCGTGTCTGTATTTGTGTGCGTCTTATATGAGCAGGGCTGGCCCACTGAGGAAGCAAACTGAGGCAGCTCCCTCAGGCAGCAAGTTGGTGGAATGGGGAGCCATTTCTGGCATATGACACATAACCAACCAGGAAAGGAATTCCCTCCCCTCCCCCAAAAAAGACACCAAAGTTGATCCATTCACTTCTTGTTTCTTTTTAATTCTGGTTTTCAATATCAACTGCACCAATTCAGCAGGAAACAAATTCATGCAGAATGAAAAATCAGCCGCCCTAAACAGCAGAAAAGGACAGTCTGTAGCTCGGATTTTCAAAGCACCCCCACTTTGCAGTCAGTCGAAGACAAAAACCAATAGTGTAGGTAACTGCGACAGTAGCAGCATTTAAAAAAAAAATAAAGTGCATTTTACTAAACTTTTATTTCTTTAAAAAGTGAGCTTTCTGTTCTATGGAGTGTGGCAGATTTGCTAGTCAAAGCCAGAGACTCTCCTGCCCCTTCACTGGTGGTGGTAGAATCTGGTTCCTTGGCAAGGGGGCTGAGCTTAGGGGTCACTCATAAGAAAAGATGGGCAACCTTACTGAGGTCAGGAAATTGTGGTAGCTGGATGGCTGCACCTGTGGTTTCTAATGACCAAAGTCCCAAATTCCCTGGAAAGCACAGCTGTAGCAGAAATTGGGTACCACTATTTGTATTCCCACGCCACAAACTCAGCCCCGTGGGGGGGGGGGAGGTCCAATGCCAATCCACACACAGCAAGTGGGAAGCTTAACCCTCCTCGGTTGATGAAGAGGCTGCAATAGGCAGGTGGTTATGACACCCTTTCACCACATGTTCCTTCCAACGTGGAATGTCTTCTGTGTATGAACACATGAAACATTATAAAGACTTATGTTTTTTAATGGCGGGGAGATACTCTCTAGAAACTGACAAGCTTCCACTTCTTCCCCCTTTCAATGACTATTTTTGAATTAATTTTTTTAAAAAAGAAAATCAAGTAGACCATCAAAAGAACGTAACCAAACTTGCTCTGAAGATGCCACAACATAGAACTCCCCCCCCCCAGCATTCTGAAATAGCAGCCAAGCATCATCAGTGCGCTAAAAATAGTAGTTTTTGACAATGAACAGGTAACTGTAAAAGGGATCAAAATCCATTATAGGCTATAGTCTATTCATGCTATTTTAGAAGTGCTAAAGGGAAAATGGCAGTGGACCACATTCTGGAAAAATCTCTCCAGGGTGCCGGTGGTTTCTTCCTGTCTCCAGTTTTATTATGTAGCTACATGCATACCTCCGGCTCTTAGGAGCCAAACTCTTAATAAATTCATCAAAGGGCTGCGTAGTTCCACCAACTCAATGAGGACTGGTGGCAAAACTACAAACAGCAAGTACAAAAAAATATGTTAAGGCAGAGCTAAGTGGAACGGAGCCATGTGCAAGGAGGAATTTACTCAAGAACAAGGGAGAGGGCATGGGATGCTGATCCATCAACTGCCGACATGAACACCAGAAAATTCCACCAGAAAATACAGAAAACTCTGTAGGTGACCCTACAGAGTTTGGCATCCTAGACTGGGGATCTATGCAGCCCACCCACTTCCCAGATTTGAGAATTCCTCCCTGAAAATCTTTGGGCACCTTCCACTATACACTAACCCTAGGTGAGGGCTTTACCAAGAGTGCAGGGGCAGAAGGCAGGCCTTGACGGGCCACTGAGGAACCAGGAAGTGGTTCGCTTATTTCCTGCCCTACTGAAAAACCCAGAAGAGCTTAGCTAAAAAAGATCTCTGGCTACCACAACCAAGAACAGTTTGGGTGGGACCTGGACATGAGCCCAGAAGGGAGCACTGCCCAGCCTCAGGGGTTGGAATCTTCAAATCGCAGGTGGGTGGGTTTATGGGGAGGGTCTGTGTAGAATTGCTTGGACCTTGCTATGGATGTGCGTGTGTGTCACAACCTGGCTGAATGGGTGCCTCTCAGCAGACATGCTCCATCCACACTTAATTAAGCACATACCCTCAATTTCAACAAGGAGGGAATAGAGAGCAGGACTATCTCCTCCAACAGGAACCAACAAGTCTTAAAAGTATAGACGTGTGGCTGGATCAGGCCCACCACGGATGAGGAGAGATCAGGGAAAGTTCATTCATTAGGAGAGAACATCCGAGAAGATTTCCAGCCAAACCCGACTGGGAGGGATTAATGCAGAATGTGTGCAGGTTTCTCTGGGCAACTCATAGTTGGTTTGAAAAGAGACCCGGCAGCAGATTTCGCACCCTGCTGTGCCTAAGCACAGGCATTTCTCCTGCTAAAAGGTTTGCTTAAGATCACGGCTGGGAAGAGAGAGGCTTCTAAGAATGAAGGGCATCAAGGAGGTGAGAAACAAGAACCATGCAGAGCCAAAGTGAGATTTTCTCCCTCTCCCCTTTCCGTCACGGGAGACGCAGCAATGAGCTTCTGTGCTGGCCCAAGAGGCCTCCCCCGACTGGGCACAGCTTTCCTTGGAGGGGACCAGGCAGGCAGGCAGCCATCCTCGTCTGACTTCCCCACTTATCTGCTCTGCTGCAGGTATTGGTGTGTGAACATGTTGAGTTCGCTGTCCAGCCAACCAGCTTTATTCCTGGAGAGAAGACACAGAAATTCTTCAGGGAAAAAAAAAGGATGTTATTTCAAGGTACAGGGGGTGTAGCTCATGCTGGGGGAGCAGCTGGCCGGCCTGTCAAGCCTTTTATGCCAAGAGTACAGCAAGGATAGAAATTCATCCCCAGAAGGACTGCAAAGGAAGTTCCATACCGGAGTAACTTAGCTTTGCTCTGCAGGGAGTCCAAGATCTCAATCTTTTGATTCAGAGCAGTGATTTCCTTCTCAAGATCATCCCTTGTGACGTCGATTTGCTGGCAGAGCTGAGCAAAGGTTCCGGCTAGCTCCCTTTTTATTTCCGACAGACACACAAGAAAGAAGGGACAAGATATTGAGCTCAGACAACTATAGTAGGCAACTATCTGCCCCCCTTCCAGGTAAAACTAGACCACAGCAAACAGGTCTTAACACCTCCTACTGTATCAACACCAGTTTGGAGCTGATACACTAAAATTTTGTAACCAAAAATGGCAATTTTTTATATTTTGTAAGAATGATGCAGACTAAAGAAAAGTTGAATTAATTAGTGTATTCTGCACATTGTTGTTGTCCTGCCTCTGCTGTGCACATGAAAGTGACCATGGAGTTGTGTCGGGCATTGTCCAAAGGAACAGGAGGTAGGATGGAAAAGATTTCTTTATGCAATTCATGCCTTCAGTACTAAAAAAGCACTGCTACAGTGACTCTGGGAATGCACAAAATGACGAATTTATAAAACTGCTTTTCAGCAGATTTAAATTGCCATAAGCACTCAATGCAGGTGAACAATCTGTGATGTCATGGCAGCTCAACCAATGGCATAGGGGCTGTAACTATGCTGAGCTTTCTCCAGGTACGTTTTGGCCCTCTTATAGGACTGGCAAACCCCGCCCCCAACAGTCTTTTGTCAACCACCCACAATGGTTAAGTAGGCTAGAAACCGGTTAGAGAAGTGGGCCATGTAAATACGTTCTCATCCCCATCCAACGCAGTCCGCGAGGTGAGGGACTCACTGTTGGACCTGATGGCTGCAGTTCGAGCCGGTGTAACTGACGATGAGCTGGAGCTTCTCGCTGGCATAGTCCACAAACTGCCGCTTAAAGGCCCGCTCCTTGGCTTTCGTAGTCCAGGTGAGGCGCTCGTAGACGTACAAGAGCCCATACAGGCCAAAGGAAAGCGCTATCAGCCGCCAGCCAACAGCTTTCCACACCTGCAAGTTACAGGAGAGAAGCTCTAAGGATTGCATCTTTCTTATCCTAGAAGGCAAACTGATGCATGTGACCTACAACTGCCCTCCCACCCCTCTCACTGGCCGAGTTGCTGTGATGTCATGGAATGTTCACAAACACTTAAAAACAGAATTACTGAGACCACCAACAAGAGAACCCAGACCCTCTTTCTGAGAGCACAGGAGCATAATTTCCAGTCATGGAAGAGGGGCACGGCCCTCCCTCTTAAGATGGTCCTTCAAACCTACCACACCACCAACCACAAGGATGCCCATAGAGGTCCTTGATGTCAGAGAGGCCAATCCTGTCACCATGGAGACCATCAGCTCCTCCTGAGTCAAGGATCCCTGAGGCAGAGGAGGGAGGCTTGGGTTTGCAGGCGTCAAAGGCAAAGGACGTGGAGCCTAATGAGGAAGAGGAGGCAGAGAAGGAGACAGAGAGGTACAAAACACAAAATAAAAATGGGGGCCATTTTACACCTCTTTGTCAATACTATACAAAAACTATTCTTTCATTCACTTGAATAATGAAACCAAGATGGTTCTGTTATTCCCATTTTACAGATTGGGCAAACCGAGGGCCAAGATGCAGCACCTTGTTTGCGGGTAGCCGGATACTGGGCTAGACCGTTGGGCCCTGTTACCCATCAGGGCTCTTCTTACCTGGTCGCTGTACCCCATTAAGGCTCGGCGGGTGTTCTTCGGTCCTAGAAACCGATTCACGAGCATCGTCCACCCGAGGGAGAAGTGGAACTGGATATCCTCTTGGAAGTCAGCACAGAGCTTGTCGCAGTTCAGGTCGTAGCTCAGGCTGAAACACTGGCGAGGGATCAGTATGTCGACCTGACTCCGGATCGAGGCTGGAAGGAGGGGCTTTAAGCCATCTGGAAAGGAAGGGAAGCAGAGGAGTCATTTGAGGGAGGAGGGCGTCTGGGCAAGAGTCCCAGAAATAAGCAGCGGCAGCGGAAGGGCAAAGATGCACCCAGGCCGCCCCACTTGCGCACTGCTGCGCTATCTCCAGAGGGATGGGAGGGGGCGTCCGACTGCCACAGCTAGCTCAGGCATGTGGCTGCAAACCACTCCACAACGCCACTTTTCCCCTTGCAAGTGCTCACCTATCATTTCCTGCTGCACGGTCTGCAAAGACGTCGTGATGGAGTTGGAGCAGCGATCTGACATGTTCCGGCCCAAACCCTCCTCGATGTGCCGGTGCAGCTCCTGAAAAGCAGACCGTTTCATCATGGAAAAACGATGAACTTTTCCATCAGGAACACGCACACAGGATGAACTGACAACTGCCCTAAGTCAGCCATTTAGAACAGAGGTATAAATACAGAGATTTTGGAATCAGCAAACACCACATGGAAGTCCTGCTTCCCTATGAACATGGACACATGACGAAAGCAGCTACAGCCCTAAATCAGCCCTTCAGCATTAGCAGCACTCAGTCTGCTCTTTAGTGCTGAATAATCCATAATTGAGAGGAAGCCTTGCTGCCAACTTCTGATTTTTACTTTGCTCTCCTTGTACCTTTAAACTTCTTGTTGAACCTCAAAGGTTTTTTTAAAAAAAAATCATTTGTCAACCGTTAAATAAAACTCAGGCTTTGCCTATGTGAACTGCCTTTTGTAACCTGCATTTGAGGAAGCATAAAGGCTGAACTGAACAAGAGGCTGCAGCTCAATGAGCGGGCGTAGGAAGAGACTCCAGGACTCACGTTCTTGTAAACTTTCATCACCACTTGAGAAGGGTGGAAGTCCAGCTGGAAGTCATCCACCAGCACCGACAGCCGCCTGATCTCCTCCGCCATCGCGTTAGATACCTGGAAGCAAATCGCGGGTCAGGGAGATGCACGACAACCTCTCTGTGCCATGCTGAGACCTCCTCTCTCTTGCTCCTGCAAGTTGGACCGTGCTCCTTTGCTCAGGTGGGCAGGGGCTCACCTGCCGTTCCACTTCCTCCGTGATCTGTTTGATTTTCAGCTTGTAGTCGTGACTGAGTAGTTCCAGCTGTTTGTCAATGAAACCCAAGCGCTCTTGCTTATCCTCTCGCATCTCCAGGCAGTAAACCCTAGAGGAGGGAGCACGACAACACACACTTTAGGTTGGCAGAAACACAAACCTCTCACCTGCAGCCGACCTCCTCTACCAACTGGAATCCTGGAGACCTACAGGCAAAGAAAGAAATTGCCAGCAAGCCTAAGCAAGGATACAAGGGCCCTTGTAACAGCTCTGAAGAATGGACAAGAGGCATTACTACTGAACAGAGAACCATAATAACTACAGTGGTTTTTGAGAAACTTATTAAGATGCTCCTGTTTGATGATTAAGACACAATGAAGCATGTGGGATGAAACAGGCAACCGCCTTAAGTCAGCTCTTTAGCACTGGTAGCTTCAGGTCAGCCCTTTAGCATCCGACAGTTTCATTATGCTCAATGTTGGTATGCGTTCATCCGTAGCTTTGTCAACACACTATGACTAGAACTGAGCTCTGAAACCTGCGGGACCTCTACTTATTATTATTATTATTATTATTATTATTATTATTATTATTATTATTATTATACCCTGCTTTTCTGCCTGAAGGCACCCAAGGCAGACTACAACAATCAAAATATAGTAAAATTATATACAATATTTAAAACAGTATTAAAACAAAAGTATAAAACAACCAACCCCATGGATCATAAAAGAGGATGTAAAAACCAGCCAGCCCGTCAGCAACTAAAAGCCTGCTGAAACAAAATGGTCTTCGGCCTCTGCTGAAATACTGCCAAAGAGGGACTGGTTCTCAGCTCTAAGGGGAGGGCATTCCAAAGTTGGGGGGCCACCGCCGAGAAGGCCCTAGTCCCGGCCGCCATCCCTCTCACCTCTCTTGGTGGCAGCACAGTCAAAAGGGCCCCCCCCAGATGACCTCAGAGTATGGGGAGGATTATATGGAAGGAGACGGTCCCTCAAATACCCTGGACCTGAGCCGTAAAGGGCTTTAAAGGTCAAAACTAGCACTTTGAATCGGGCCCGGAAAGGAACCGGCAGCCAGTTTAGCAGCTGAAGCAACGGCCCGGCAAGAGTCGAACCGATGAGCCCCAGCAACCACACGAGCAGCCACGTTCTGTACTAGTTGTAATTTCCGAACCGTCTTCAAAGGCAGCCCCACATAGAGCGCATTACAGTAATCTAATCTGGAAGTTACTAGGGTGTGGGTCACTGTGGCCATGTTATCTCCACAGTTTCTCAAGGAAACACAAAGCCCACCTTGCTTCCTCTTACCCCCCCCCCCACAGCTGCTTACCTCTGCTCCTGGGCAGCAACGTGGACCGAGTCCATGATGTGGCGGACCTCCTCCGCGATCTGCTTGGCTCTGACCGTGTGCTGCTCAAACTTGGTCTTCACCGCGGACTGCGAGATGCACTCCTGCACAAGCAGAGGCAGGAAAAGCATAACAGGTTATACCTGGGGCAGTCTAACTGGCAAAGACGAAATAGAACACATATATACACCAAACATACAGTGTGACAGTGATTGCGCACGGTAGGATAGGGGCATGACCCAGCCGATAAACGCACTCACCTCAAACCTTCGCTCAAAGTTCTGGAACTCGAACATCCTCACTTGGAACCCTTCTGCCAGCGCACCGCCTAGAAGGGCAAGCATCAAGAACAAGGTCTTCAGGGAATCGCCAACCACCAAGACCAACAAGCGAGGTCCCCCTTCATCCGCTATTTTAGGCAGAAGCACAGCTGGCCTCCATCAGAAACTACAGCTGAAGTCGCCAACTGGACGGAAACTAAGACCCAGGGGAAAATGAGTCCTCCTTTGCAGGGCCAAGGGAGCCATGCCTGGACACATAAAAGGGTTGTTTTGGCCCCGGCCAGGGGAGCGAGAGGTCTGCAGCTAGATAAGGAAGCTGCCGGCACTGTCAGGAAGGGGGAAAGCAGCTGCTGCCCTGTTCTACACTGGAATGGCAGGCAGCTCACCTCCTTCTGGCATCCCCTGGGCCTTCTGGATCCTGGCGCTCAGCACTTCTTTTGCGGAGATGAAAAAGATTCGGTCCCCGGCTTGTGCACGGTCCACGACTCCCAACTCCTCCACCAAGAAGCTGGTGCAGCGCTCCATGTGTTGACGCCGCACCTAAGAGGAAGGACAGGCGCATACACGAGCTCATGACTGCTTTAGTTCTGAGCAGATCCTCACCCCGTCCTCCCTCCAAGCGGCTTACAGTTCCGAACGGGGTCCTCCTCTCCACCCCCACTCGACAAATAACCCAGAGTCCTTGCGCGGAGAAAACGCAGGCCTCCCACCCACTGCTGGGGCTGCCATGGTTCGACCCCACTCACAGCAGAGGTGTTCCCACTCTACAGAACAGGAGCAGCCAGGCTCCCCGGGAGGGCCCACCTCTTCCATGTATTCCGGCTCGGAGGCTGAAGCATCCCAGCGGTTGTTCAGGATGAAGATGTTGGGCCGCGACAAGCGCGCGTTCACTTTGTGGAAGAACTGCTTCTCCTGAAACGGATTTTGAAGAGGGTGGTCTTGACATGGAAGGCGAGGGCGGAGTGTCAAAGCCTGGGCTCCACTTCAAACACCACTTCCTCCCCGCACACTGTGCAGACCATCAAGAGTTGTGTCTCATAGATGCAAATTACGGCCAAACCCAAAAGCCAGAAACATAAAGGCCCATCTAGACCAGCGTCTTGCATCTCACAGTGGCCCACCAGGTGCCTCAGGGAGCACACAAGACTACAAGACGCCTGCATCCTGTGGCCATTCCCTTGCACCTGGCATTCTCAGGTGAAGGTGGGGTGAAGGGTGCTGCCTGGCTGGCAACTTAGGAGTTGCTTAGGGCAGGCAGCCCCGCCCATGGCTGATGTGATTGGATGGTGGGGCCACTGGAAGAATAGGTCTGCCTCATTGAGGGGCCATAACCAAAACAAGGCTGAGGGAGAAAAGGGGTTACCGTTTGCATCAGTGTGGATTCAGAGTTGGCCACCAAAACAAACACGTCGGCATCCAAGCAAAACTTGTCGATCCAGCTGTCCAGTTCAGTGGTCACATCGATCCCAGGGCTAAAAGCAGGCAGGGAAGCAGGGGAATGAAGGCTATTCAAACAGCCACCCCCTCTGTGCAACGAACACTTCTGGGCAAGGGTCCTTCCCGGCAGCTGCCCTGAATCTCCCAGTCCTCATACTGTGAGAAGGAGAGAAACTCTCTCCCTGTTCTCTCTGTTATACACACAGTTTTCCAGCCCTGCCCACCTGTCCTGTCTCTAAGCTAAGGACTCCCAAAATGCAGTTGCCTTTTCCGGCAGAGAAGGCGTTTTCCTCTGACCAAGAACTAAAACAAAACAAGAAGCATAGCAATGTGGGGGTTTGGGGGGGGGGAGGGGAGGAAGACACAGCCCTTAAGACAGACTACAAAGGAGTTAAAGCAATTAGCTAATCCAGCCCACCCCCAGATGGCTAAGACAGCTGCAATTAGCATCCTACAGTTTAGCATCAGCTTACAAACTAATTCCTGCTAAGCTGTACAAACGCCAGCCGCAGTTTGTAAAAACATGAAGCTGCCCAGTCATGTGGCTACATAACAGGTCTCCGTCTGCGCTGCACCCCACCCCCACCCCCCAGTACAGCTGGTGACCAGGGCCTGGACCATTCCCCAATCAAAACCTCAAATGAAACTAGGGAGGGGTAAGGCAGGGCCTCTCACCTGTCCATCAAAACCAGGTCGTCTTTCAGGAGGGGGCACTTAGAGTTCGGCCACATCACGCTAACGAGGCCGCCAGCCGTCAAGAGCTCATCCTGATGAAGCGCGTGAGCCAGCTGGTTGACCGTCTGACACAGACAAAGGAGGGCGAGAAAGTTTTTTTACTTTACAACCGATAAAAATGATCAAATTGCTGGAGTTAGCTGGGTCCTCAATCAAAGCACATTATTATTTCAAAATTTAACCAGAAATGACAGGGACAACCAGTATTCAGAGGAAGACTGCTAATGAACATGGAGGTTCTACATAGCCTCTATGGGATTAACTGCCATCAACAGATCTCTTTTCCCTCCAGGCCAAATCCCTATTTTAAATTTGTCTACGCAAAATGATCATCACGGCATCCTGTGGCAGACAGTTCCACAAGTGGATCATTCTGGGAAAGAGGACTTCCTTTCGTCCTCTCCCCACAAAGTAACATGTGAGTCTTGTGTTCCATTTGCAAACCCGGCACACTTGCCTTGACGCTCTTCCTCTCCTCAGAGCCTTCGGTGAGCAGGAAGGCCTCGTGTCCCTCCGTCCCCTCCACGCGCAGGAAGCAGTTGGTGGTGTGCCCGATGCCCGAGGGGAGCACTTTGTCCCACAGCATGGCGTTGATCACTGTGCTTTTGCCATTACTCGTCCTGTGAATGACAGTCGGGTTTGCTGAGTGGGGAGGACTCAGCATTTCCCTGGCTCTTTTGGAACTCAGCAAATGTGGGCGGAGCTTGCAGGAGCAGAAGAGGGAGGGGCTTATGCTAAAATGTGGGCTAATGAGGATGGGGGTGCTGCGAGGAGACATAGCTCAGTAGTGGAGCTCCTGCTTTGCACCCAGAAACGCCAGGATCAGTCCCTGCCGATCTAGTCTAAGCTCAATTGAGAACCATTTAATCAAAAATGGCTATACATGACAAAGGGGTTGTCGTCTCTCAGTCTAACCCACCTTGCAGGGCTGTTGTGAGCCTAAAAGGGACGGGAGGCTCTGTACGGCACACTGAACTCCTTGGAGGAAGGGCATGTTTAAAAAAGCATCACTATGTATTTATATGGTGCTTAACAAGGAAGGAGAGGCCTGGTCCCTTGCCCCGAGGAGAATACAATCAAGGCACAGACACAAAGGAAGACAGAGGAAGTGGAGGCAAAAGACAATACGCAATTGTTTCAGATACTCAAACTTTAGTTCAGTTGCAGAAGGGGGGGGATTATTAACAGCATTAAAAATACAAATATCTTTCTTCCTGAATTAGGCCAGTGCTTTAAAGATATTGGACCATCTTTGGATGATATTTGATGCCAGCCTCCAGGAGGCCAGGACTTGGTTTGCCCACAGATATGCTGCGTGCTTCATGGCTGGGCAGTGTCTCCCCAAACCAGCCCTTGGCGCTGCCCACACAGAGTCTGCTCTTCCGGCCGAGAGCGTCAGCGAAAGGGCGGCCACATCCACGCGGCCTCTGCTGGCAGGCGCAAGGGCTGCAGTCCGAGTCTCTGGGCCAGAGACAGACAAGGGCTGCCTGCCAAGCAGCTGCTCCCACCCCTCACCCCTCCAGCGTCAAGCACCTTATCAGGCCGCGGAGGAGGAGGGGGCCTGACTCACCGGCCAAAGAACGCCACCTTCATGTGCCGCCGCGCCAGGACCTCGCTGATGCCGCTGACCTTGGACAGATAGCCTTTGACCTCCAGCACCTGCTCCTCCGTGGTGACCGGGTCCAGCTCCCCATTCTTGTGCGTTTCTGAAACCGGAGGCCAAGCAAGGTCAGGCAGCTGGGGGCCCCTGCAATGGCCAGCATAAACACTCCCAGGCAGTGGGGCGGCAAAAGACCTGGGGGGGGGGCTGCTGCCGCCGGTCAGAGCCCTGCGCGAAATGGACAGCAGAAGTGCCTACCTTCCAGGAAGGTGGAGCTCTCCTGGATGTAGGCTGCCAGCTGCTCAAAGATGCCATTGATCTTCTTCTTGGCAGTGACAAAATGCTTGAGCGGGGAGGCGTTGACCTCGGCCATGTGTCTCTTGTCCTTCTTGCTGGCAACGATGGACGTGGAGCGGGAGAACAGCAGGGACATTTCGCTAGAGGGCTGGGCAGGAGGGGGGAGAGCAAAACCCTCAGACAACTTAGAAAACAGGAACAGGCAGAAATCTTATGCACATTTAGCTCTTGAAACAACAGGACCAATTTGTCTAGTTCACCTCTGGGTTTTGTTTTGTTTTATTAGCCATTCCTGGTCAATACAAGTCTATCAACGTCTATAAAACAGGCTAGCTAAATGGAGCCTCTATGGATGGGGCAGTGCACCCCTGAATCCAGGTGCTGGGGACAAAGAATGTTTTCACCCCCTGCTTGGAGAAGCATCGCAGAGGATCTTGGTTGGACAGAACCTGGTGTGACTGTTTTTAAATAAGCAATTACATTCAGAACCGCCACGCACAGTGGCAGTTTACCTCTGATCGCGAGATGCGGGTAAAACCATCAAGGAAAGGGCATTTAATGCCCCATTTCCTGGCAGCACTTGGCTGGCCATAGTTGGAAAGAAGGTGTGGCACTAAGACGGACCCACCTCTGTCTCATTCATTCAGCAGGGCAGCACTCCTGTCCAGAGGCTGAAGTTTAAAAAGTTGGGGACAACCTCAGGGAAATGCTTTTGTCATCACATAATGGGGGAAACATACATCTGGGCTGGCCACTGCTGGAAACAGAGTGCTAACTTATAGAGGCAGGTTGCAAAAAATCCACTCTGAAGCATGATTCCAAATCTGCACATTCCCCCCTTCCCCCCCCCAAGATTTTTTTTTCTGAAGCCCAGCATTCAGTGGTGCAGGTAAGGGGGTGCAATTGAACTGCACAACAAGCTTTGTGGGGCAACAGGTTGAGCTCGACCCTAGTGGTCAAAATTATGAAAACCCTGGTAACAACAAACGATACCATCATGTTAAATATCGGAAAGGTAATCTAATGTTGAATACATTGAAACCAATGTCATTGGAATATATGCATTATTCTATCAAAGGGCCAGCTACCAGAAAAGTTTATTTACTTAATTAAATGTGATATTGTTGGGGAGAAGGGGTGGCTACAAAATCTTTTTTGACCCCAAAATCTAAGGTAGCGGATACCTTAGCCATGCTGCTGCTAGCGGCATTATGTCCCTGGACTAAGGTTGAAGTATGATGTGAGCCTGGTTGCTCACTCTCCCAATGATGAGACCCTTAAATCTAGCCTTCAACTACCCGACTAGCAACCCTGAAACCTGTCAAGGCAGGAATAGTTGCAGAGGACAAGTTGACCAACAGCCACCGGCCATGAGAGATAACATGAACTACCATTTACAGTGGAATTAGACCACTGAATAGCAGGCGCTGAAGGTAAATGAACAAGGACACACAATCCCATCTCCAGCTGGTTCTGAGCACCCAGAGACTTCGGAAGAGAAAGATGGGGAGCTTTGGGGAGGCTCCCTCTTGCTCACCCACACACTCTCCAACTTACTTTTTAAGACGCAGGCTGGAGTTTCACAACCCGAGCTTAGGAAGCATCTTCTCTCTTCAGTGGCTGGAACCAACTCACAATAGCCGCTTCCAAGGGACAGAACACAAATTCCACACTTTTGCTACAAAGAAAAAGACAGTTGTAGGATTAAGCAAGACAAACTCCAGCTGCCCGGCATGCCTGCTCCACAAGTCTTATAAACCACAAATATGGTTTGTCTGCCCTGCACAATGCACACACACCTCTGCACACAGCTGTCGTGCACACCAGCCGTGAATCACATCCTAACCATTTCTTTGTTTTCTTTCTCTTTGCTGTTTTTCCTAGGCATATTCCACTCCCCCACCCCAATTTACATTGATTGCAGTAAAACTGCAAAAAACTCACACCTCTATAAAATGAATGTTTTGCTCATACGTTCTTGGCTTTAAAAATCCCATTGAAACAGTCTTAAGAAACCTGTTGACAAGATACAATAAGAATCTGTTTTTGCTGCAACAGACATTCCAGCCCCTCTGGAAAAATATTTATCAATACATTAATTAGACCAAAGAATAAAATGTACATAATCTTGTTTTTATACACAATGTAAATCTTCCTCTGAGTATAACGGTGAGAAAAAAGTAGAACACACAAAAGTATATACTTAAAATAAATAAACCTCCATTTTACTTACATTTGTGATCAGCTGCTAACTCAAACAGGCTTCCCCCATTTCTTGCGCCTTGCTAGGGTCCAATTCATGGGTTATTCCAGTTTCCTCATACAATTTGATCACACAACAGGCTCCATCCCTTTCCCCCTGCACACTATGCAAGAACAATCTTGCACATTACTTTACGCACGCACATGTCAATACACGTGGCTGTCACTGCACCACAGAGCTTGGACGCACCCTGTTCCGCTGCCCTGTCTACATGGACAGCCGCAAATCCCAGGGAAGACAGTGCGTGAACAGGGGCCTCAGCCCCACCAAAAAGATGGCATGGGGCAAAAAGCACACAACCCCTTGACGCTGCTGTGAGGAAGGCTAAATCCAGGCACAATCAGTGCCTCTTCTTCCTCCCCCTCCCCCGCCACCTCCCTTGTGTGTATTTCTAGATTGGAAGCCCCTCAGGGCAGAGACTCCCCCTTGGCGCCAAGCATGAGCCTTCAGGCATGCTGATGGGGCTCCGTAGAATAATACAGCAAGAAGCCACCATCCTAGACCCACACGCTGACTTACCCGCACATTCCACTGATGTCAATGCCTCCATTCCCTGAGCTCTGGACTGGGGTGTGGCGAGCAACCTGTCACATGCTTGGCCCAGGTGCCTCAACCACCCCACCCCCCAGGCTGCCAGTGCAACACACACTTTAAACACGTGACAGAAGCTGACACGCCTTTCTCCCCTTCTCCACGTGCATTGCACGCGTGAGTGAGCACCCACCCATCCAGGGCCCAAACTGGCGGGGGAGCGCAGGGAGAAGGGAGAAATAAACACATAAGGCGCTGCTCGTAACGTCTGTATCCACTAACACGCGTCTGTACCTTGCCTTCCTCCAGGGCACTCCTCTCTCACCTTCACCTTCTTTCAGCCTGCGCTGCTGCAAGCAGGAGCCAAACCCCGCAGTCGTCAGAAGAGAGCGCCGGGCCGGGACGTCACCACGCCTACGACGGATGCGTCCCGGTGCGTGATGGGAGTTGTAGTTGATTTGCGACACTCCACAGAAGAGGCTAGAGTTTTTGGAACTAGGAGGGGGCGGGGAGGAGAGGGAAAGTGATAAAAGTGTCGGCTTGGACTGACAATTTCTCCCTTTGAATAGCAGCTGTGAAGCTGAAGATCTGGCTCCCCATTGAAGAAAAAGCACTCTGCACATGCTCATTTTACCTCTTGCAATTTCACAGATGGAACGATAGGCGTTTAGGTACTTCGCACACGCCCCTTCTCATTGCTCCATTAACGTACTGTAGATACTAAAACGCTAGTGCTTGTATTGCTTTCCTAGCTAAGCCTTTTACTGCTTTTAAATGATCATTATTTCTCATTGTATGTTGGCCTGAGGCCTCTTCGGAGGTGGAGAGAACAGAAATCCTTAGGCCCCCAGAATGGTCCCAATCCAATGAAGCTCAACAAACACTCCAGAAGGTCCCCCGGCCCCAGCATTCCCTTTGGGGTATCAGCAGCAGCTCAGGGGGCCCAGGCTCTGACTCTCTCTGCGATCATTTTAATAAGTGCCTGGACACATTCAAAGGCATCAACACGGACTTCCATTTCTGTAAAAAGGTTTAATGTAAACATCTCTTGCTGAAATCTGTACACCTTGTGCAGAAGAGGAGCCAACTCTACGGAATAAATACATTCAGCTCCTGGGCAGCCTCTCACCACCAGGGCCTGGTTTTGGACATTGTGCCAAAGTCGATGTGCGCCTACCGTGTGGAAGCACGTTTGTGTTCCTGACGACGTTTTAAGTGGACCCAGCCAGACTTTTTTCCACTGCCCACTTGTCAGAAAAAAATAATTGTGTAGTCAGTGTTGTGATTTTTACAGAAAAAAGGCACTTTGCACATGCTCAAAGGAATCCTATCCTTACATGGACACTTTAATAAGCTGCTTCTACTGGAAGATAAAGGCACTGCTCCCACTCAGAAGTGCTCTGCATGTGGACCTTGCGTGTTTTTCTTCAAAATGAAACAACAAAGAAATACTTTTATTCTGCTCAGAGGAAAGGCAGCTCTTTGTGACCGGAGAGGCACTGCTGTGAATGCTTCTGGTCTACGGGCAGCTCCACCTTTCCTCCAGGTGTAAAGGGGGCTCACCTATCTTGCTGCCGGCAGATAGGTGAGGCATGTCCCCTTCCCGCCTGCAGCCCCTGGGTGTTCTTCTCTAGGGCCGGAGGAGGCATTCGCACATTCGCTTTGGCGCAATATCTGTAGCCAAGCCCACGGAGCCTCTTTCTTTGGCAACAAGGAATTAATTCACTAACACTAGTGGGTGTTGTTGTGTCTTTGGCGAATCATCCCGGATTCCGGAACCAGAGAGGCGTTTGTGACAAATCCATCTTTGGTGGCGTTTCCTTGCTGTGACTTCGCCGCGGCTGGAAAAAGATTCCTCCCCACCCCAACCTCGCGTCCTGCCTCCTTTTGAAAGATGCCGCTCTAAGGGTCCAGGAAAGACACGGCAATGTAGCGGGTCCCGCTGGTGGTGGGGAGGCCCTCGTGGTAGTGCGTCAGGCGGCCTGGGTGCATGAGCGTCCAGCCTTTCCGGGGGGCCCTGATGGAGCAGTTGTAGCGTATAAACCGGCAGCCTCCACCCTGCAGGGGAAAGGAAAACTGTGACAGCTTCTCTGGACCGCGACAAACTCTGATTCAACACTGCCTGACAACTTTCGACCCCCACCCAACTCTCCCACTAGCTGTTACAGCTTAACTGGAGGGTCCCCTACGGCAGTGGGCGTAGCTGAGCTGCGGCAAGGCTGACTCTCTGCCCTCCCGGTTCAGGCCCTCATGCCTGCCTCCCCTCCCTGGGTGGCGGGGGCGGCGGGGGGGAGAACCATCCCCCTTGTCAGGCTGCCTCCCCAGGAATGCGGAAGACGGGCCGGCACTTACTTCGTAATCAATCCCGACGTGGTTCAGGGCGATGTTGATGGTGAAGGTGGAGGCGTCGTGGTGGGGCATCAGGGAGGGCTGCTCGTCAGGCTTGTACCGGACCACAAAGGCCAACTCAAACTGGGTCTGCGTGGGGAGGAAAACACTGCAATGGGGTCCACACGGACAGTCACAAGGCCACGTGGGTGGCAGAGGGTGACAGCGTCATCAGGGTGGGGTGTGTGTCCATCATGGGACTACCCTCTGAGCAGAATATGGCAGAGGCTGAAGCTGCGTTGTCAGTGCTTTGTATGCAGGCAGGGCAGGATGCGCCCTGGAGCCTCTCTTGCTTACCAGTGATTTCAGTGGTGATTTAGGGCCCGGGTCTGTCCCATTTTCCAGTGCTGTGCAGCCATGCTAATGGGATGGGCACTGCATCCTGCAGTGGGGAATACAGTCATGGAGGCCTCCTCTGGTTGAACTGCGGCTGCAGCGGCACTGGGAAGCTGGATTGGATGGGGCCCCCCATCATCTCCAGTCATTTGCCCTTTCCCACCCCATGCTGCAGAGGGTCCTGTTCAAAGTCACTTTCATTTTTATTACACATATATGCAAAAAGCACTTTTTTTTAAAAGGGTGAAATGCTTGGGGTTGGGAGAAGAGGTGCAACTGTAACATAACAAGAACTAGCCAATCAGTGCAGAGCAAAGCCCTGGGCTTGACCCTGGAGAGGAACAGACCTGCCTGTTTAGAAGGCCGTAAGCACTGCCCAGACCACCTATGGCTGCTTCAGTGTGTGTCTCTACACATCACTCTCTGCAGCTGCTGTCCGTGGCAGCTCCTGGATGCTGGCCCTGGGACAAACAGGGTCTTGAGTTCTACTGCATCCGACTCCTGCCAATGATATTCAGGTCACGAGTTCTGCACGTACTTTGGTGTAGTATCCCGGGTACAGCTTCTCCGTGATAGGAGCGATGTAGTCCAGGAGGAACTTGTACCATTCACGCTCGAAGTGGATCTGATTCATGTGGATATCAATCGTCGGCACGTTCTCGTATCCCCCCAGGATTCTGTGGTCCTGCAAGTTTTAATTTTGGGAAAGAGAAGACTTAGGGGAGATGGAATGGCCGTCTTCAGGCATGTGAAGGGCTGGCAATGTTTGGCCAGCACAAGGGCCACTGTAAAGTGCGTTTGGACTCGGAGGCAGGGAGTGTCAGCGTATGGCTGTGTGCTGGCTTCCTAGCGTGGTCCAAACATACTTTGTGACGTCCCTGGTGCCAGCCAACCTTTGCTGGCCAAATTGTACCAGTCTAACTGCAGGTTAGGATTGCACCCTTAGAAACAGCCACTCGCCTAGGGCGAGTCAAAATCTTCTCCAGGCACCTGGGCAAATAAGACTGTGTGAGTGTCAGGCCTTCAATGTGCCACATCTGAGGCGTGTGGGACAGGAGCCCTAGTCATACATTTATGTGGCCAAGCCGTCCTACCGTGTTGTCTCCCCCGGACCACTGGCCGAAGTTCTCCATCTCTTCTACCAGTTCGTCACAAGCTGTGTCCGTGAATATTGGAAACCAGTAAACGTCAGGGCAGGGCTGGTGAGGAAAAGGAGTCATGAGGGCTCCAGCAGTACAAAAGAAGCAGGTGAAGGAGGTAAATACTGGGCTATCCGAGTACATGGAATTTTACAGACAGTGAAAAGGCAGAGCCGATCCCTGCCCCAGTGGGCTTATTCTAGATAGTGCCATAAGGCACAATACCCGGGGGGGGGGAGCAGACAGAGAAAGCACATATAAATCTTGTACCCACCTTTCCGCTGATGCTGCTTTCAAAAAACAAAACAGCAGTGCCACACCATAATACACATCCAAGCCTGCCCCCCTCCGTCCCCTTAAAATCAACATGCAAAGCAGACGAACATAAATCAGAACAATCCAGGACAAAAAGCCCCACTGTGTCTCTGGGGGGAGGGTGCCAAAAAGGGGTGCTGTCACAATAAGGCCCTGCCCTTGGCCAACCCCCCAAAGCGGGGGCCTCTGGAGCAGGCTGCCCTCTGTCCAGGACGGCTCTCCCTCGCCCCACTGCTGCCTCCTGCTGTTCCCCACGTCAACTGCCACTTTTGAAAGAGACGAGTAGAGGGCTATTTACCGTTTCCACCAATTTCCCTTTCAAAGCTGCAGTGTAGTTTTCGTGAATGTATTTCTCTTTCCAGTCCTGCATTGGGAAGAAATTAAAAAATTGGGTTGGAGCTGTAGCTAGTTGATTTATTTAATTTAAATGTATCTATTTGCTTAATTTTTATACTGTTTTTTTCCAAATGTCATAGCAGTGTATACAAAAATGGATGCGAATGTTAAAAATCACGAACACATCGTTAATGCAATATCTATAAATGCTAAAATAACCTTGAAATCAATGAACAATTACAGAGTCATGGAAGGCTTTGCTACATAGAAATATTTTTAGTGTCTTCCTGAAACATGGAATTGTGGGAGCTGCAAGGATCTCTCTGGAAAAGAAGCGGTTAATTTTTAAAATATAAAAGAAGAAGACAGGTGCCGAAGTTCAAGCCTGCCAAGACACCCACGGCCAAACTGGAGATGCTCGGGAACTCGGTCAAACGTGGGCTTTGACACAGACATACGGGGTGTTCTTGGACAAGTCTCCAGTTTCAGGTTCCCGAATGCCGGAAGAAAACTGCATGAAAATGGAATGCTGCACCCTTCATTGTGCTGGTGTTTTTCTTAATCCACCCCCTGTGCTTGTGCCTGGAGTGGGGTGGACAGGAGACCAGAACACAGACCCTCCTCTGTCTGCCCCCACCCCTGGGTCCCCCACCTCCTTCTCCTTTCAGGCTGGCTCCAAGAAAATCTGGCTGGCCTGTTGTAAAAGGCAGTTGTAAAAGGCAGAAACATCTGACTGAAACCACCAGGGAGGGTCTTACCTCGGGGTTGCTGAAGATCTGCCAGAGGTCGTTGTGGAGGTGGCTGGTCTGGTAGTTCTCCAGGGACAGGATGTGTCCAAAGGGCTGCTGATTCGTCACAAACAGGAAGATCCCCTGTGGAGGACACAAGGATAAAGCCCTGCAGGTATAATCTGGACACAGAGAACAGGCACCTCATGGAGCAGGTCCCACCAGCTGATAACCTACAGTCGGTCTGAGGTTCACCTCTGCCGACTAGCAGTGAAGAGCCGGGAGTCACACTGAACCCACACACCAGTTCACAGGGTGTTCTGCAAATGAACGGAACCCAAACCTACATTCCCTTGGCTGCCTTGAAGCAGAAGCCCAGGCAAAAAAGGTGGCCATAAATTGAAAACAAGGGGCGCAATAGACAGGCAGCTCAGCTTGCAATTTTATTCTCCTATTTCAAAACCCTAAAAAATAAGTTGCTTAACAAAATACAGATGCCCCCTTCAGGTCAGATAAGTCATTACTGTATTGTGTGTCTGTTTTGTTTGCCTGACTTGTTGCATAGCCTGACGGTAAAATAATAACAAGATGAGAGTTACACTGTGAGCAAGAGGGTCTGGTCACGAATCTGCATCTGCATCACTGAGGATGCTGATGAACCAGAATTGAAACGGAGCCCACAGTTGTCCTGGTTTGTCTCCCTGGTGAAAAGGAGTCTTCCGCACCAACCTGCTCCCGGACGTTGTGGCAGAAGGCCATGTCTGCGTCAAGCTTGCCACTGTGGAAAAGGTCGGTCTGAGCAAGCTGCCCTCTCAGGACACTTCCTTTGATCAGGTAGATGCTCGAGAGGTACGGGACATTCCAGAGGCCGCTGAGAAGGCAGAGGGTGGAGCGAGAGAGCAAAGATTAGGCGCCGAGAGATGTCGCCCACTAAAGGGGGCACAGACACGCACAGATCCGTTTTTTAAAAAGTGCTTCTCCTGTATAGAATTATCAGGGCTGAGTCACTTTGTAGACTCAGGAAAACGCACTTGTTTCAGTTATACTCACTTCGATTTCATTTCAGCAGGGAATTGCAGTGCTTAATTCAGATTTTTTTTTAAAGGATTTTTAGCCTATTCCACTTTGGAACTAAGATCAGAGAATCTGAGCTGGAAAATGCAGTGGGGAATTTCAGAAGCATCCCTGTGCGGGTGCCAAAGAAGCCCCAGAACAGCCTTTCCAGCCACGCGGCTCTGCGCAATACTCACACCCTCCGCCCCTGGACAATATCCACGTAGTCCTCGGAGCGGGCGTAGTAGCCCTCGGCACTCAAGGCCCCCCAGAAATTTGACCACAGCTTCCCAAGTCGGCTCACCAGCGGGGCGATCACAGACCTGGGAGGAGGAGGAAGAGGAGGGAACAGCTGGAGGTCATGTGGAATGCAGGCATGGAGCCCAGGGGAAGGCTGGCTACAGAGAGGTGGGGGGGCAGAGGGGAAAGGACGGGCTGCTTCCTGGGGTTTGCCAACTCTGTATTAAAATTAACCGCAAAACTTTGTACCATGAAAAACTGAATTCCTCGTCTAAACCATGCACATAAAACATGTTTGCATGCTCAACTTCTTGCACACACTACTCATTCATGCCAGCCACGGCTGCCTCCACAGCACTGATTCAGCCATTCCCTCCACCTCCCTTTCAGCAGGCATCGCCCTGCAGCTCCAAGCACACCTCCTCCTCCATAACCTGCTTCTTTCTATTTAAAATACAGCTGCAGAGATCCTGAGCGACCCAAATTCTGCGCGTGCTTCTCTGGGTTTCTGCAATTGCGGAGTATGACACAGGCAGCTAAAACGGTCCAGAGCCTGCGCTGAGTTCCAATTTGTTCAAGAAGTAGCTCCATATCAGTAACATTCAGACCTGGGGTAAGAATGGCAGCAAGTGCAAACTGATGTGCTACTGTATTCAGTGGAGCTTATTCCCAGGTAAGTGTGTACAGGACTGCCGCCTAGGCCTTCTCCTGACGGCTGCTCGAGGCAAGGGAACTCACTTGTCCTGTTCAATCAGACTGCGCAAGGTGTCCGGGTTCTTCAGCACCACTTCGGCATCCAGGCTGAAATAATATTCACAGACAGGGTCCCGCCTGCACAGGTCTCTAGAGGGGCAGAGAGCAGACAGGTCAGGACGGGGCTTGCTGAAAAAAGGAGAATGCAATGAGGTCAAGGCACCGCCTTCCAAGGAGCTGCAGTGCTCCGGCTTTTGCTGCAACAGACTGAGGCGGTGCCCCTCCGGAAGGGCAGGCTTGGTCCTTACGCGCCCACGTTCCGAGCATCAGCATTCTTCACACGCTCGTCGGGTCCGATCACTTTGACCGAGCGATACTCCTGCCCGTGCTCGTCCACAAATGAATCCACCTGGGAAAGGTGATGCTCCTCCTGGATGTGAAGCAGAGTGGACCGTGATTCACAGGAGTCACACAGCCCACTGGCTGTGGGGTGCCAAACAAGAGCAACAAGCGCCTGCGTTTACGGCACAAAAGCTCTGACAGTGCCCCAAACTGGCAAGTCAGCCCAACCCCTGGTGTGGCTGGTGTGGGAGGAAGCCGCAAAGGCTTCTGGGAAGGCACCCAGGCCTTCCTGACCAGGGGGGCTATCACTCACATGGTTGTGGATGAACAGCTGGATCCTTTTCTTTGGGTAGCGGAGTGCCTGGAGCCTCTGGAAGAACTGGCTGAGGAAAGGGGTGGGCTGCTCGATAAAGACGCCGATCAAAACCAGTGGCAGCATGTCCTCCTATGTTTGGGAAGAAGTGGCAATTTGCTGCCTATATCAGTTTGGCAAACAATAATTCAGAAGAGCAATTTTTTTTTTGGAAAAGCCTTAAATCCCAGGAGCCTTTGCAGGACCCCCAAGTCAGAAAAAAGTGCTTAAATCCAGCACAAATGAGTCTTCCAAGTTGTCCTGTCCCAGTTAGACAGAAATAAAAAATGCCCAAGTCAGCTTTAGCCCTTACTTTCCAGCCTGCAAGGCTCTTCAGGCCTTCCTTGCACACGGTGCAGCCTGACTCAAAGGTCCAGATCTGGGGGACGTAGTTTCCCAGGTAGTTCAGCTGCAGCTTTGAGGTGAGAAAAATGCACAAATCTTTATTCACAGGGCTGAATGTAATAATTTGCTATTTCTCCTGTAAATGTCAGACACACACACACACACACACACACACACACAAGTGATCACATCGTCTCTGGGAAAAGCTGTAGAGAAGGATCAGGTCAGAGTAGAATTGAACAGAAATGTATTTACAAAACAGAAGCCTTTCCTAAGAAAGCACCGCGTGTGTAGCATCCTTTCTCCCACAAGCCCAACAGCTGCCTCTGGAAAGCCCACAAGCAGGAAGGCTTCAGCCCTCTCCCACTGCTGCTCCCAGCAGCTGGTATTTAGGTAAACTGCCTTTGAACAGGGAGGCGTAAGAGGAGCTTAGCAGGGGGAGCAGAACTGGAAGTGTCAGCAATATGCCAACATGTTTAAGGGTTAATGTTTTAGAGCGTGAACGCTGGTTTTCTGTGCCTCATCCATGTTCCACCACAAAGCTACCGACACTTCTCTGATGAAAACACTTTCTTAAAGAAGTGTTTGGCTTTGTCTTTTGCCCTGAGCTGCTTCCAGGCTGTTCTAAAGAGACACGAACCATTAAAGGCCACGACCTCGAGCACATTTCCTTGGGAGCAGTTTCTTTCTGCCAAGGGATTTAGAAAGTTCGAAACTTACTTTAGTAGGGCCGTTGCCATGAATGATGACCGGGAGGGTGTCGAACACCAGATTCCGCACTCTGACCCGCTTGTTCTCAAACTTCAGCACCACCTCATCTTAAAAAAGGAGGAGAGAAAGGACGTGTGTGTGTGTGTGTGTGCCAGCCTGGATTAGCAATACTGACGGTGGCCCAAAGGTCTCACTTGAGGTGGCAGCTGCCTCCAGACCTCTCGCATTTTTATGCTTCCCAACCTTGTATCATTCAGCCTGCACAAAGCAGCCTAGCGCTTCCCTTCCTCCTCCTCCTGCCTACCCTGATCCAGTTTTCACCCTAGCTAGAGCTGTGTTGTAACTTGCACCAGCACCTTACCCAGTGGCCACACCCAGCACTTGCTGGCTGTCTTCGTTCAGTGAGCAAGGATACATCCTGCCAGGCAGGATGGCAGTAGCACGGGAAACACACACACACACACACACACACACACACACACGGGACCACCTCCACACTGCGTGATGGCACAAGGGCTTTGGGCTGGGACGGGGCCTTGGCATGACTGCAAAGGATTCTGGGTATTCCCTACCTCCTGGTCAAGGCTGCTTTGCTGAATGAACCGGCATGGCACAGTGCATTCAGCACCATGGAGCCCGGAGTTCAAATCCCCGCTGAACCGGGAGACTCATTAGACAGCCATGAGTCAACTGCTCGCTCTCTCGCCCTGACCTTTCTCCAGGGAATGCACAGCCATTTCAACAGTCCCATCAGGAGGACATACCTTCCCCTTGCCAGTTCCTTACCTAGAGCTCCGTTCAAGTTCTGGAAGATCCGACACCTGTGGTCCAAAGTGATGTTGATATTCCCCTGTGGAGGTGAAGAATGAAATGCCAGAATCTGAAGGGTTAGAGGCCCCTGGGTGGGCGCAGGGGGTTGGACGATCCACCCACAGAGGCACACAGGGGTGAGACAAAAGAGGTGCATCCCTGCTTGATCAGGCCAAAGCAGGCCCATCTAATCCAGCTTCTTGGATCTGACAGTGGCCCACCAGATGCCTCAGAGAGCACACAAGACAACAAGATGCCTGCAGAGCCAGGAGCTGCATGGTGGTCCCAGTGTGGCTTCCATTGCTGCCCTTGAATGAGGCTGAGGCGAGCCGCCGTGCAGGTGGACGGTGGCGCAGGATCCTGGACAGGGCCAAACCACAAACCGATCTAAAAGCCAACCCTGCACTTACCCTCTTCTCAGGGTCTAAGAAGACCTTGGTATAAAACAGCTGGTCACTATCGCTGTCGAGTCCCTCCCAGTCTGCCACAAGCTTGCTGAGATGTGTAGCGTAACCCATGAAGGCTGCAAGGAAGAGGGAGGCTGGGTTGGTTCAGACACAACACCAAACCGCTGACCATCATTCAGGCTCTAAACCATGATTTGTGTTCCCTCCTCCTCCACCTTCCCTGCAGGAGTTCCAGGTTTCATCTGTGGTGAAAATCCCCGATTTTCCCCTGGTTTTGACTCCTCTCAGGAGTTGACCTGATGGAATCAACATCCCAAAGGGCTGCTGAATCATTTCAGAGTAGCAGCCACTTTTTTTTGAAACAAAAGGAAAATATATTTCTAGTCCTCATTATCTGAGCCTTCATAAAGAAAATTAGTATTTTCTAACAAGCTGTTCAAAATGAAGAGCCTGAAGAAGTCACAAATGGCAGTGTCCTCCCCAGCACCCAAACTCGAACTTGATCCCAGTTGCCTTCCTGTGGCTTCAGGTTGTCCCATAAAAGTTTGAGTCCCGCTCCTCCTTTCCAAGTGGGTCTCTCTTACCTCCGGATCCAAGGAACCTCTTGCCATCTTGGACCTGGGGATACTTGGCTTCCAACCTTCGGTCAGGGTAGATGAGCGTCTCTGCCGAAAAGACAATTTTGGACTTGGCCTGCCTGAATTTCTTCAGCAGCTCGACCGGACCTGATGCAAAGAGGACGTCGTAGCTACAAGGGGGGGGGAAGGTGCAAAGGGGAAAAAAAGACTTGAGGGTAAGGAGCCAAGGGCAAGGGTGCAAGGAGGTGCCTTGATTGAGAGAAGCAGACCGCGTACCTTTCTGTGAAGAGGAGGACCATGTCCTCCTTATCTGCATAGTCTCCCAAAGCCGACTTCAACAGACGGACTTTCTGCCCTCCTCCGGTGGTTTTCTGGCCGTCTTCACCATGCCAGTCCTCGCCCAGACCCAGGACCTGGTGAGTGACAACTGGTTTGTAACAAAGCCTTCATCCCAATTCCGACTCAATAGGATGGTGGTATTTGCGTGGTTGAAAAGCAATGCCGATATGTGAGCTTACGTAGTGGGTCTAGCAGCAAAAGTTTTCATTCTCCAGTGAGGAAAGAGAATAACTGCTGACAGAAGAACCACGTTGCCTTCTATGCATTTTCTTTCTAACATGTTAAGTGAAAACTTAAACCACCTCCTTCAAGCGCACATTATAAATGGAGCATTGCCCAGGCTCAAAATCTGAAGATGCGCTGCGCTGGAATTTGGGAAAATGTTGTTAGAAAACAACAATCCTTGTGGCGACAACCTGCCAGCATCACCTTGATGTTGTAATTGAAGAACTGGGCTGATCTTCGGAAGCGCCTGAATCCGTCTGTCTCCTTGGTTGCCACGGTCAGGACCACTAAATTATCTGTGCAGAGGAGAAATCGTATGAGAAAGTTAAGACACACGAACAAGAGAATCCTCTGCCTCTGAGAGCTGCTTTCCTGCCAAGCATCGCTGTTTACTTTTCCCTGACTCTGGAGCAGAGTAACGGGTCAGGGGCCTTGGTCCAACATGTGCACATTGTGGAGCTGTGTTTTGTTTTGTGCTGCTCACTCTGACATTCTGCCACAGACCAGTCCTGCAGCCCCAGATGTCGCCCGAGCTAACTATAAAGTGGTGGCCTCAAAAGGTCCAGGAAACTTTATGGTTTCTGGGTGCTTCTGATGTGTGGATTTCTTCCATGTTCCAAAATGGTTTGATTAGTTTATAGTACTTTGCACACACAAACACACACGGACACAGCCCCATTCAGACACTGGACTCTTCAATATTGGTCCCTGTGGGTCCAGGAAAGACATCCAGATGGAACAGCAGGGAACATCTGGTGTGTCAATCAGGAGGCTCAGAAACACCGGACATGCCAGGCTGGATGCAAGGAAAATGCGGCTACGCTGTTTTCAGGGGGAGGGAATTTGTGCCTATGCGTTTTCCCCACACCCGCTGTTGCTGCTGTTTGTGCATCACTTGTGAGTTTGCAAGACGCATCTGGTTGGGCCTCCGCTGGAAACATTACATGGGTCGGGTTCAGCTGGGTCACTGTGGACTAGCGTCTTAAGTTATGGACTTTAACCTCCTGTTTCTCAGTCCGGGCAAGCAAACACAGCAAGTACAAAAAGGAAAATAATGCATATCGCTGCTTTCAGATGAGTTGGGAAGGGCTGCGTTTTGGGGGCCGACCATTCAACGGAGCGTTCGGCAATGTGCAACTCCAGCGTGAGCTCAACGGGCACATGGGAGTATCGGATTTCTGAGACAGGGAAAGAAGGTCGCACTGTGAAGCCTGCCAAACTCGGCTGGAATGAGGAAAAGCTGGAGCAGAGAGGCACAATCCGCCCTGCGCAATAAATCCCTTCCATTCCTGAACCAGGGTGGAGGACAGACGACCGGGGGTGGGGGGGGGTAGGACGACGTGTAGGCTGAAGAAGAGTCACTCTGTGACAAAAAAATCTGCACGGCAAACTTTTTGGCAACTTGCTTTTTTCCAGAGCGGACGTGTGGAGCGTGACTGCAAAAAGGGTGGAAATGGGTGCCCCACGTCCTTATCCTGTGCTCAGCCTATGTGCTCCCTGCCTGCACCCTCACCCCTGCGAACCAGACGTGTGTGAACAAAATCTACCGCCCCGGGGTAACAAGCAAGCATGAAATCAGCTCTCCAAGGCTTGGCTGAGCTGCCTTTTAGCTGACTTCAGCTTTCCGCTGGTTCGTGAAACGCTGAGGCCACGATGCAGCTGGGAGAAAAATTGTTTAAAAATATTGGAATGGGTGTTAAACTATTTTTTACAGCCCTGGTGCCAGCTGTCCCATGCTCCTTTGTGCCAGGTGCGATGAATCTGTAGGACACCCCTCCCCCATTGAAAAAATTGAATCAAAGGCCTGTAGAAGGATGGATTTTTGCCCAGTTCTTTGGACAAAATCACCACCCTGACTTACATTCTACGACGGGTGAAGGGTTCTAGTCTGCCCACACACACAGGCAGAAGATCACAGCTTTGTAGACTGCATTAATTAACAAGGACTAGCAACCATCCCTTTCTTTCTATGCTCCCGCTTAAAATAATCAGTGCATGAACGGAAGTTGAGAAGTGCACGAAGCACTCTCTTCTTTTTCTCACCCTCTCCGTGAACACCCGAAAAGTCTTGGGAAGCCCCCGTTCTGCGTTAAGCCACTTTCCCAAATTTGGTGGAAAAGAGAGAACAATTCAGAGCTGCTTTCTCCACGGCTCTCTTCCAAATAAACGGGCACCGTTGGGGTATGTGTGCGAAGGGTATGGTGAGGCCACTAGCGGCAGTTATCCCAGGTGACCCGAAAGGGAGTCAAAAGGCACAACTGGGGGGACAGGGACGGACCTGTAACCCCGATGGATAGCTGTGCAATGGGGAAGGCAGGGGAGGGCTCCTGCCTCCTGGGCACCACCCGAGCTCAACCCTTCTGCCCAGCCTTACCTTCCTGCTGTCTGGCGCTGGAGCTCCCCCAGTCCATCAGAAGCAGCAGCAGCAGGCAGAGAGGCATTGTGGGACTGGCCTCTGCAACAGCTCCGTCTTTCTCAGGTGGAAACTCAGCTTTTTGGAGAGGCCGGAGGCAGCTGGGACGCCAGCCCTGCTCTGCTCAAGTCCCTCCCAGCCATCCCGGGGCTGCTGTGCCACGCAATGAACACGCCCCTCAAGGGGGGCTCCTCCTCCTCCTCCTAACCCAGGCCCATCCTGTCCCCAGCCCCTTTCATCCCTTCCCCCTCTGAGCATCCAGCATTCTGCACTTTTCCTAAGGTGTTGCAGCCCCACGAGAAGGGGCACCATGTTGATCTGCAAAGGCAGAGGCACCCTTTCCTCCTTAGATTTGGGGCTTTTTCTGGCAAAATGGGCTGCCCAGCCTGCATACGCTCAGAGACACTTTGCCCACCGGGTGTGTTGTTTTGATTCTTCTGCCCTGGAAAAAAAGGGGGGGGCATTCTGTCAATCCTGAGTGATTGCTGTTGCTTATTTGTTCTTTGCACAGTTCACTCTGCAAGAGCACAAAGACGCAGTGCCCACAGGCGCTTAAAAGAAGGCTTGGTCTGCTAAAGAAAAAGGTCATCTGTCCTTTAAAAATGTCTCTCCCAAGGAACAGGCACTCTGCTCCTCCTCAAGAACACTTTGGTTGAGAAAAACACACTTGACCTTTGCTCATGGGAATTGGTCCTTTAAAAAAAAAACACTTCTCTTCTGCTCTTGGAGGTGGAACTCTGCAGATGCTCAGAGGCACTTATTCCATAAACTCACTTTTTTGCTTCTGCTCTAGAGGCAGAGCTCTGCAGATGTTGACATTTTGTCCACAGACCCCTTTTTCAACAAAACTTTTGTTCTGCTCAGGACCTGAGCACTCTGCAGGTGCTCAGAGGCAAAACTTTCCACAGGCTTTTCTTTAACAAGAAGAATATTGGTGCCACCACTCAGAGACCAGATACTCTGCAGGGGTTCATAGGCAATGTTGATGCCACTCAGGGACTAGGTGCTCCACATAGTCATCCTGTCCAGAGACTCATGGTGTGTGCTGAAGAAAAACTTTAGTTCTGCTGAGGGACCAGGCACTCTGCAGATGTTCAGAGGCATTCCTTCCTTCACAGTCAAAGAAACAGAGGCTTTTTTTCCTTCTGCTCAGAAGACAGGACTTGGCAAGTGTCCAGAGACATTCTGTCCATAGATTTGTGTGTGTGTGTGTGTGTGTGTGTAAGAAAAACTTTAGTTTTGTTCTCACAGACATTTTGTCTACCGGCCCCCTTTTCAACGAAACGTCACTCGTTCTGCTCAGGGTCTGGACGCTCTGCAGACGCTCAGAGGCATTCCTTCCATAGGCTCGCTTTCATGTGATCACAGAGGATCAGAGGACAGGACTCTGCGAGTGCCCAAAGACACTCTGTCCATACTCCTGGTGCGCGCGCGCCGTGTGTGCGGGAGAAAAACTTTAGTTCTCCGCGTGGACGAGGCACTCTGCAGACGCTCAGAGGCACTCCTTCCAGAGGCGCACTGTCAAAGGCACAGAGGCGATTCTCCCTCTCACGGAACTCTGCGCGTGCTCAGAGGCGCTTTCTCCACGGCCTCCTTCGGCGCTTCTGCTGCGCGGGGCCTGCCGGGCGGTGGGCGCTCTGCGGGGCTCAGAGGACGGAGCCCTTCCTGAGGCGAGGCGAGGCGGCCCGCCCTGTCCTCCGAGGCCCGGCCCCGCCGCCGCCGTCACTCGGCCCCGCCGCCACGCCACGCCTCGCCGAGGGAGGGAGGGCCTGGCCTGGGCCGGCCTGGCGTGGCTTGGCTGAGCAAGCGAGCGAGCGAGCGAGGCGCGCGACCGTCCGGCTGGGCCGCGGAGCCGGGGCCTCGCGTGGCGCCTCCCCCCCGCCGCCGCCGCCGGGGCCATGCGCTGAGAAGGCGCCGCCGATGTGGCTGCAGCAGCGGCTGAAGGGGCTGCCGGGCCTGCTGTCCAGCTCGTGGGCGCGGCGCCTGCTGGGCCTGCTCTGCGTGCTGCTGGCCGCCTGCTGGTACCTGGGCGGCGCCCT